>CM060955.1:91585611-92061505 GCA_030765055.1 Mantis religiosa | reverse complement strand
TTGAGCCCACCTGGCTCAAAAGTTTTATAATAATTTGTGTTAGTGATCATGTATGTGAGTCTGTATGTCTCTGTCTTAAAATATCTAAATATTATTATAGCACAGAAAAAACATTTATTTTTGGCAAAATCATTCAAGTATTATAACTAGTGAAGTAAGGCGCAACAATGTTTTGAAAGTATTTCACAGCCCTATTTTCATGTAAATCTGAAAGGTTTTACCTTATATTGAAGCCTGGACATTCTAGATTATGAAAAATGCTAAGTTTTTCGATGAATAATTTTATGTACACTTCAGTTTTCATTGTTATTCCGATAGGAAACTAATCCTAATCACCTGCAATTGGGGGATGAATAGGATTGTCATAGCGGACGAATCGGAATGAAAAGAACAACGTGGAACATTCTATTTCAGTACATAATGCAATCACAACTACAAAATATCACATTTCTACACTTGTATACTCAAATCTTTAAGCATCTCACACACATTTTCCATATATGAACTTGTTTCCCACAGCACCCATACAGTTTTCATGGTACTATCTCCATTTTTGGACTCATTTGAATATCATTTCATTTATTGATTGATATGACTTAACGTTGGACGACGTAGATAAAAAAAAATTTGGAACACCCACATTACCTTAATCCGCTTAGCCGGCTGTTGTAGCGGTATTTATTTTTGCCCATTTGCAGCATTGATTCAATAACTATCATAACAAAAAGTAAGATTAGGGTGTAAGGAAATCTGTATTTTATAATTTTACGAATCTCTGGAGCAGTTTAAGTGCAAATTCGTTATAAATCTATCTTACACGAACTTAGAAAATAAAAGAATGTCAGAAATAGAGAAATTACATACCTCCATTCCGGAAGGGAAGCACGATTGTCACTTATACATAACAAACGCAATCTTATTACACACTTAACTGTCTCACGCAGTTACCTTCTTCGTCCACAAAGTTGGTTCCAACATAACAATAAACTACCATCCCCTAAGGAGCAGATTTTGACAAACCAATTCGAGTCGCCCGCCAGTCCGAGTCACCTGCGCTCATCTTATAATTTTGAAGGGATTTGTCTTTCTTATGTGTCTCTTCGGACCTTGAAAATATAGTGCGATCCATATAAATCTGAACCATTTTAATAGGCCATAACTTTTGAACCAATAATAGGACACGCGCGCATTTTTGGGAGAATATAATACACAATTGGAAGATTACATTACACTATTTACATCTCAGAGAAAGTGTTGGAAGTGTCCTTCACCAGCATCTATACATGTTTACACTCGTCTCACCATATTCTTTGAAGTTTTACGGAGATGATATCGAAGTGAGAGAAGGTTATTTCCAGCAAGAGGAGCAACGTGCCATACATCTAGACACCATGGAGCTTGTAACCATTTTATTTGATAATCGAATAATCTCAAAAGGTCTGTGGTCCCCAAGGTCCCCTGGCCTAAACTCGCCGGATTTTTTCTTGTGGGGGTATCTAAAAATAGAGTGTACAAGAATAGGCCACGGACAATTGATGTTCTCAAGGAATCCATTCGAACCGAAATTAGTAACATTGGCAAGGATACTCTCCGTAAAACTTCAGAGAATATGGCGAGACGTGTGCAAATATGTATAGATGCTGGTGTAGGACACTTCCAACATTTTCTCTGAGATGTAAATAGTGTAACGTAATCTCCCAATTGTGTATTATATTCTACCAAAGTTGTACGTTTGTCCTGTTATGGCCTATTTAAATGGTTTAGGTTTATATGGATCGCACTATAGAATGCAACTTAGTGGTTTGGATACACGGTATTCTTGAATTGCTGTTCACTTTGTTCGAACAGACAAATCAAATGAGATCAGGAATAGTAGTACTTTACCTTCTGCAGTCGGCTAGGTGCTGACTTGCTGATCCCAAGGTCGCTGAGATCGTTTTCTAAGTGTGCTTAAAAGCAACAGGCCTATGTCAGTAGATATACTGGTATGTAAACAAACTCCTGAAGCACGAAATTCCGCCCACCGATGGCGCTGATACTATCCTGACAATTGACAGTATGGATAACCAACAAAATATTTAATTTACTTCATTTTCTGCCTTGCCATTATTTACGTAGCAGTACATGTTTCTGTGTCTCTTGTTTTACGTAAAGGTTTTCTGGTATTGCCAACTTTATATTTCTGTACAAGCCACGTGTATTTGCTCTATTAATCGTTGGTTTTGATGTTGCATCGTCTAACCAATTTGTCATTCATTTTTTGTTTCCACAATATATTAGGTTTAATAAAAAGTAAAAATTATGGTAATAATAGTTATAATATATCTCGGTGGTGGTGGTGGTGGTGGTAGTGGTGGCGGCGGCAGCGGCGGTGGCGGTGGTGGTGGCGGTGGCGGCGGCGGCGGCGGCGGGGTATGTAAATTTAGTTTTAACATGACCTTCCAATCTAAAAAAAATTATAGATTTTAGAGAGCCGACAGTGATAACTCATTTAGTCAGAGCATCGGCACAAAGGCCCAAGAAACGAGATTACACTCTTTGGAAAGGTTGGTTGGTTAACAATACGCACCATATGGCAACCTTGGCCTTCGAGGTCACTTCGTCTCACCACGTGTTGACCCGCCCGCCTCGGTAGCGTAGATGGTAGCGTGTCTGCCTCACGTTCAAGAGGTCCGGAGCTCGAATCTCGGTCAGGGTGAGCTACCTGGATAAGGTTTTTCCGGGGTTTTCCCTTATCCATCAAGACGAATGTCGGGTAACTGTAAGCTCCATGGACTCATTTGAGCATCATTTCACCCAATTCAAACACCGTCCGATATGACTTAACGTTGGAGGACGTAAATTACAACAACAACACGTGATGACCCATTTCTCAGGTGCAGGCACTCAAAAAAGTGGTGTATTACCTCCAATGATAGGCTGATAGTGAAAATGGTGAGGCGAGAGGACCTACAGTTTATACCGTGGACTCAGAACCATGTTGGGCATAGGGGACACTTTACATGTGGCAGACGCAGTGAAGGCATGGATATTAAGTGCGAGGATCTACTCCCATTAGTCCTGGACCCGTAGGACCACAACCCGGGCCTCTCGGGTATTTTTACCGTAGGACAGTACCTATTTTATAAACTGCCCCCCCCCCGCTGCACACGGCAGACAGGACGGAATTGGATACGCCACTTACACGCCGGTCCTTAATGGACCGGCTACCAAATAACCTTGGTAGGGCTGCCGGTGATCTAGCACACCAGCTACTAGCTCTGCAGGCTAGTACCCGGGACTTATTAGGCAACCCTCTACGCCCTCCGGGCGGCCGTAGCCTGGCCGGAGGTACCCAATTTCCCGTGGGTGGCGGGAACACACTGACCCCTCGAGACCAACCCAATCCGAACAGCTTCCAGAGGGAGGGGCTCGAATTTTTGGCCCGAGGTTTCTCTAGTAACGTCAGAGGTACCATGAGTGCTAAGGGTCCGCAGCGCCCGCACCACGGCAGCTGAAAGGGACGAATCCCCTCCCCTATGGGAGAAGGCGTGGATAGGGTCGACTTAAAATCACCAATCCTGGAGCCGGGAATCGAACTTGGGACCCTTAGCCGCAAATGAAACCACTGCGCTACTCCAGCGTCCGTCTTTGGAAAGGTAGAGTTAGGGAAAAATTCAGTAATGTCCGCTATGGTGTTGAACTTTTTAGTTTGATACTATGCTGGCCGCATACACACGGCCAAGAAAGAATAATTAATTTTCCAGAACTATACTCTTAAGTCCAGCATTTACAATTTACTGAATTTCAAAATTACTTAGTATCTTCATTTTTACGCAAATTCAACACATGTATATGCTGCAGTACATGGAAGAAACGCTACCCCTTTAACATCTCAAAACAATTCAAACAAACTAACTGCCTATAATTTATCTTCATCCTGCGTAATTGTCCATGGTTTAGTAGAATGCCAACCCTAGGCAACCCACAACCATAAAAAGTAGTATATTTTTAGATGTCACTTTTCGTGTTGGGGTGTGGTACCGGTTACATTTCAAAGTTAAGCATGTTATATTTCATGTTTTAAAAATACGATTAAAGCTGAACATTAAATAATAATAAGAATAAAGGACTATAACTTCCCTAATCCTCTTCCACCCCTTCACATATTTTCCCTTTGTTAGGGAAAGGACGATGACTTAACGTAGCCCTTTGTTGGAACTGACCCTCAGATGCCCTAGGGGTTGTTAGGGGCGGCAGACATCCTGACCTTGGGTGCATGTTAATGACCTCTCAGAAATAAACAAGTGCAGCAAGGGTAGTCGATACTGGAAGGGGCCGAAGCGCTCCTAACGACAGAAGGCTCTTGCAAGAAGTTAACGAAAGTTTTTTGTTTTTTCTCTCAGTCGAGGAAAAGCGAAAGTGAAACCGAAAGTGTGTGGGAGCTCCGTTTCATGGGGTGGGCTTTGTAGAACTAACAAACTACCCGTTGTGTCGCAACAAACATATCAAACTTGAAAATGTTCATTTGACTAGCCTTAGGCTAGTAAACGTATTCTGCTCTGCGTATGCTGATATTTCATGTATTCATAACATAAGATTGATGTGACTGCCCCTGCTCTTGTAAAACCATTCTTACATTCCTGTAATTCGTATAAATTGAGATTATCTTATTACTAAATTTCCTATTTCAATTGTAGAGGAAAATCAGCATCAGTAGCTCTGTTGGTTAGGTCCTGGCATATAACTGTTCCCAAGGTTGCGCGTTCAATACCGGCCCAGGTCGAAAGTGTGCTTTAAACCGATAGTCCCATATCAGAAGAACAACTTCATGTAGAACTCCTGCGAGACAAAATTGCGGGGCACTGGGATGTTTTTGTCATTCTGGCAAATGAATAATTTATTTATTGTTTCTTCAAGGAGAATATAGGAATACCTGTAATATAGTAAAAAGCGAATAACAATTTAATTATGGACTCAACTGAAAAATTCAATACCCTAGCCGGGGTTTTAACCACAGATCATCTGGTTTCCGTCCAGTCGTTCTTACCCATTGAGCAGAAACAAGGAGATCTGTGGTGCCAATCCCAGCCATGACATTGAATTCTTCAGTTTCACTCTATCTATCCAAAACCTTAGCCTAGAGGAAAATATCTTCTAGAGTTGTGACGTATTTCAGCCGTGAACGAGGCTTGCACTGCGTGTGACGTCAGGCAAGAGCCGTATAGTACCACGTTGCCTATATGATGCTGTGAGTACAGAATCTGAGAGTTCAGTCAGGTGTAGCGAACTCGATGACAACAATGTAGCTGCCACGTACCAAATGGAACTGTTAAATTTACAATGTGACGATCTATTGAAAGACAAATATACACACAACAAAGAGTTTTACAAGAATGTCCCCCAAAACCAGATTTCCGAGGTTGTATTCACTTGCCACATGGACGCTGCGTACGCTTGGCTTGACATATGTGTGCGAACATCATTTTTCTGTTATTAAATTAGCTAAGCCCAAACCCCGAACTACCTTGTCGGATCACAATATAACATGCAGCCTTCGATTACAAATTTCCAGGCATTACGTCCTGAGATTGAGAAACTGGTTAAAGAAAAACGAAAGAGAAAGTGTCGGAAAATATCCACATAATTCTCTTCTGTATGGGTCTCCTCTAATTTGCAGAGAAAATTACTTTGTTTCATTTTATTTTATTTATAACATGTCTGTCATTTTTGAAATACTGGGTATAAACAGACAGTTAAATTGGCAGTGGCAGATCATTTTTGGTCATTTATCCGTGAAATAAATACATGAGTAAAATTTTTAAAGCAGTTAAATGGTGTCATAGATTTAATGGTTTGAGAAAATATTTTTATTAAACAAAAATATAAATGGCATAATAAATTTTGAGAAACCGTCAATCGATTCTAAGTTTGTTTAATTTTCAAATTTTCGTAATAAATAAAAAATAAAACGACATCTAGCGGCAGTAGCGATGACCATGAAGCAAATATTAACTGGCATGCACATGAACTTTGGGAAACTAGTCTGTATAATTCTGTGGAAATTTTCATCCGTTTTCTTAAAAGATAAATTAAGTTTGTGAAAGAAAAATATACTTTATGTAACATTTATTGTTTCATTACTGTTAGCTTCTGTTTTCTAAGTATTAACATATTCCTATTTGAGAAAATTACAACTACTCATTGTTCAGTTCTAATTTTCTTGGCAGACCACTGTCCAAAACATTATGTGAAGTATGCAAATTTTTGTAAGCTTTCACAATCATCAGCTTTTCTTTTTCGTCAGAGAATATTCACATCTGGTTACTACCATATTTCATTAATATGAGTAAAGTGCTACAACAAGTTTCCCATAATCAGATTGTCTGCAAAACGTAAGAATTTTGTTTCGCTGGAGTTTTGTTATTTCCAGTAACTGTTGCAAAGGCTGACTTGTTTTTTATCTTATTGCAGTATCATCTATAAGTAAGTTTTAATGTTTCCTCAGAGTTAAATTAAGTCCAGTGTAATCTTTTGTTTCATTTCTTTCCCATTTTCACATAAAATTTAATTCCATATTATACTTTTCGTGTTCCTGGAACGAATTTTAACTTTCCGCGGATCTCTTTACTGGTAGCCAAACTTTGTTCTAACAAAAAGCATATTCGTTTAGTCATTAAGTGGTTTCTCGGAGAAATTTGCGGGTTCCTGGAAACATAAAGCCGTTTATGGTAAAAGGTATTAGGGAATCGTGAGTTGTAAGGTCATTCTGCTTTCTCAGAAACAAATACGGATATGAAAATTTCTTTCGGGATGATTATCCATTTCCGCGGAATATACTTGTCTGCATTAAACATGAGATATGTTTTATATATTTCAAAAGTAAGCCTTTACAGATTTTACGGATTCGTTTTTTAAAGAAGACTACACAAAACTTTCTAAGATGATGGCAACCAATACCTCTCTAAACTAATTGAAAAATATGAAATAAATCAAATTTACTGCATTCAATGCTCAGTTAAATTAACTAAGCTTTCGATACAAATTTAAAAATTTTATTTTAGATATAGTAAGGATCAAAGATAACCTCACGGCTCAGTTGGTGGAGGTTCGTCTGATGTGCAAGATGACCCACGATTATTGCCTATCTATTGCATAGTCAGGAGGTATGAAAAAGAATGTGAATGTAAGTGTAACCTAAAGTATAACTTTTACTTATTGGATCTGTTTAACTGCTACTTTAAGTTTGTTCAGAGACCCCTTTGTCAGACTTGAGGTTACTTTTTGTGCCTAAATCTATGAAACGTAAAGAATCCTGGTCAAGAATGCCAACTCTCCCTGTAGGAGCGCATGATGCTGACCATATCTCCTCCCCGCATCGGTTGATAATCGCCCACTTCTATCCTGTACATGTGGGCGTGAGGCCGGCAGTCGGGTTGGCCGGCCCTGCACCGGTGCTACGTGGCTGTCACGGCATGTATTGAACTGTGCTACGGAGGGGATTCGGCACGGAGTCCAAACTTGATCTATTGTAATTATGTCCACCAGTGGGGTACCCCAGCAGGAAGGATAAGCCGAGAGAAGGAAGAGCGGCCGTTCCAAGGAGCTACACTGCAGAGGGCAGGATCCATACAATTGGAAACTGGCAGGCCAGTACAACCGGCATCTCACCACCGTGATCATGAAATAAATGGCCCAACGAGCCGACCCGGAGATCGGAAAATCTCCTACGGAAGGAGGGGGTATTAACCTAAACCATATCACCCTGCCATGCAGCGCCGAGACACCCACCGACACTGCCCTGATAGAGACCACCAGATGAGAGATGATGTGAAATGATAATGGAGATGAAATAAGGGGACAGGAAATTCGGAGGATGTAATAACCCATTCAGCATTCACCTGGCGACCCGGGAAAACTCCGAAAAAACTCATGGATCAGGTAGCCGGTCATGGAAATCGTACCCGAATGCGGGCCACAGAGAAACCACCTTAGCCATTCCGCTCGTTTACGCTATGAATCAGAAACGGGACCACCTTTATTCCCCTTCTGAAGGGTTGCGTCGGGTTTGAACACGCAATCTCGGGTAACAGACGCTAGCATGTTACCTCTAGACCACGAAGAACGACTCCATTATCGAGAGACAATATGTTCCAAGGGATATGACGGAATACAAAAGACCAATCCTCCCTTGGAGGATTTAATGTCAAGTCGGCATGTTGGCCATTGTAGGTCAGTGCCTTAGAGCAACCGCACGGAGAGCGGGTGATCCGTGGTTCAAATCCTGGTTATGGCATTCGATTTTTCAGTCTGGCTCTACTCATTCAAACCTTGGTCTACGCACGTTCTTAATTAATTAACGTTCTTAATTCTTAATAATTAATGGCTATTCCCACTTTACTATAGGGAAGTGAAACTGGGTGCCAACACAAAAGGATTTAAATAAAATAGATACTGCAGAAATGAAATTTTTAAGAAGTGTTAAAGGTTGAATAATATTGGACAAAATATGAAATGAGGATATTAGAAAGCAATTAGAAATCGAACCAATTCATGACAAAATGTCAGAATGAAGGCAACAATGGCATGAACATATATTCAGAATGGAGGATGGAAGATATCCAAATGCAGTATAAAACTATAATCCAAAAGTAAGAAGAGGCAGAGGACGACCCAGGAAACGCTGGGGAGATCTATGAAGCCGGAACGTGCGGTATGCCCAATCCATGGAGTGAAGAAGAAGAAGAAGAAGAAGAAGAAGAAGAAGAAGAAGAAGAAGAAGAAGAAGAAGAAGAAGAAGAAGAAGAAGAAGCCTTAATAATTCCTTGAAAGAAATTATTTCCATCAAATTACCTGAATAACATAATGGTTTAACAATGAAGCCTGGGACTTAAGTACTTGCAATGTGTGTAGTGTGTACTGTTTAACGCCCGTTTTTACTACATACGGCACCGCAGGCGATGACACTGATGATACATGAGATGAAGATGGCGCACCAGTGAACTGAGGTGGCGGGGGAAACCGGAGATCCCGGAGAAAACCCGCCCCAGCGCCGTGTTGTCCACAACAAATCTCAATTTGCGGTCGCCTGGGATCGAACCCGGGTCGCCTTGGTCAGAGCCAAGCGGTCTAACCACTGAGCCACGGCGCGGCCTAAAGTACTTACAGCATAGTAAGTCGTCACAAAAGATGCGTGTCCCATAGCATAGGGCGCTGATGACCTAGAAGTTGAGCGCCCTTAAACCCAATCACCACCACCACCACCACCACCACCACCACCACCACCACCACCACCACCACCACCACCACCACCACCACCACCACCACCACCACCACCACCACCACCACCACCACCACCACCACCACCACCACCACCACCACCACCACCACCACCACCACCACCACCACCACCACCACCACCACCACCACCACCACCACCACCACCACCACCACCACCACCATCATCATCGTCATCGTCATCGTTATCATCATCATCATCATCATCTCTTAGCCCGCCTCGGTAACGTAGATGGTAGCATGTCTGCCTCACGTTCAAGAGGTCCCGAGTTCGAATGTCGGTCAGGGTGAGTTACCTGGATAAGGTTTTCTTTCCAGGGATTTCCCTTAACCTCAAAGGCGAATTTCGGGTAACTCTAAGCTCTATGGACCCTGGGCTCATTTGAGCATCGTTTCATCCATTCCATTCATCGTCCGGTATGACTTAAATTTGGAGGAAGTAAATTAAAAAAAGGAAAATAAAGTCATCTGATAGCATATGAGAACCCCTACTAGTCTACCGGGAAACATACGAGTTAGTTGGAGAATTTAACGTCATGTTGGCCATAGTAGTTCAGTTGGTTAGAGCAACCGCACGGAGAGCAGGAGGTCCGTGGTTCAAATCCCGGCTATGGCATTGAATTTTTTAGTCTGGCTCTACTCATCATTTAAAATAGTTTAACTATTAGCCTCCATTATATTTTATTAGCCAACTTATCTAGTCCCCATTTTCACACCCACCCACACATACTTTCATGCAAAATGGAGCCGTATGTAGCAGTTTCGTCGAAAATCGAGGTATTGGATGTTGCATAAAAAGGGGCGCGCGCTCAAGGGAACATCGTCATCAACTATTTGATACTCTAAAATTTAATTTATGTGTCAATAATTTCTGAAGAAACGTGCCATTTATACAAAAAATTATTATTCACGGAAACGGCTGTAAAAATGGAGAAAACAAGCTTGCCCATTTGCAGCGAAAACCACAAAGCCTCACCAAACAGAAACTTACTTAAAATATATTTAAAATATAAGTATTTTGCCTATGTGATCATATATTCAACTGAGGCAACTTATGATTCGTGATACAGTACAGAAATGTAAAATGTCACCGTTTTAGGAGTTTACATTATTTACCCTCCCCTTCAGTTCTAGAGAAAGTAAAGGCGCATTTGGGTATTAGGATATTTATTATTTTGTTACGGATGTGTATTCACCACAACAATTTAAATAAAAGACGGTATTTTGTAGTTGGTACTTTCCCTTGGCTGGTTCTATATTCTTTGCACATATCACTGCATTGATAGCTGTTTGCCTCTGGGGCTTATATTAAGTAGATAGCGGGACATAATCGTTAAGAACACGAACGGAAACCATGTGTTCAGTGCCAGGGATTACATCTTTGCGGTCTCGCCGAGGGTTGTAGCAGATGCTCAAATATCCCATAGCACGTAACGGACGTAACAATCACGGCATTAGGTTCGTCAGTGATCACATGCACACCTGCCGCTTCTGAGTTCTTTACATGTAGTGGCTTGTGTTGTAGATAGTGATTTGACCTTTCCTTCCAACAGAGATCATTGACATGAATTAGTTAAGTTATATTGAAGCTCTTCAGGGAATATGCGAATGCTGCTAGGTCTCAATATTGCTGCAATAATTGCAGCAGCGAGTACATTGCTGAACTACAAGATCAATCCAGAAAATAATGACCGCTTAAGAATTATCTATACCACGATTACACTAGTGTTTCTTTACAAGAACAAATTTATTTCCTCTATATCTTTTCTAAGCATTGTGAGAGTTTCTCTCAAAAGTTGTGCATTCTGTGATTGCTCAAAATGAACTGCGTGACATCCAAAGTCCTGACAATGTTAAGTGGGAGCTGTTGGAGCTGCGAATGTTTTGAACTTGAAACCTCATGTCCAAAACTTACTAAGCTATTTCTCTTGATATAGGAACTATGAGAGTTGTCCGTAAAATAAGATCTCTAACTCGCTGGAGCCGTGAGGAACGCTATTGCGCGAGATCCGGTAACACTGGCGTGTAGCTTGGTTTCACCCATTCAAAACTCAACCTCAACGAAGCCGTTGCAACCATTGGTTTTAGCTGGGCAGCCGTTTGCGATGCAGCTTCCTATCACTTCCGTCGTCAAGTTATGCCAGAGGTTCTACTACCATTAGTCCTGGACCCGTAGGAGACCCGGGCCTCCTTCAACCCGGGAGTTACCGAGCTGTCCCAGAAGGGCGGCCGCTGCCTCCGTGGGGCAAGACCTAGAGACTAACAAGCCCCTCCTGTGGACTCAAGACGGGATGGAATTGGATACGCCACTTACGCGCGCCAACTCCAAAATGGAAAGGCTACCGATATGGCCTCGTTGGGGCCGCCTGGTGAGCTAGCACACCTTCTACTAGCTCTGCCGGCTAGTACGCGTCCCTCAACCCCGTCCGGAGGCGTACCTGATCACCCACGGTATCGGGAACTACTGCCCACTCGAGTCCAACCCTATCCGAACAATTCCCAATCAGGGAGGGGCTCGAATGTTTGGCCCGAGGTTCTTCTAGTAACGTCAGAGGTACCACGAGTGCTACGGGTCCGCAGCGCCCGTACCACGGCAGCTGAAGGGGACGGGTCCCCTCCCCTACGGGGTTCCGCCGCCAAGTGCGAGCTGCGTGCAGTGATCCGTT
Organism: Mantis religiosa; assembly: GCA_030765055.1. NCBI lineage: Eukaryota > Metazoa > Arthropoda > Insecta > Mantodea > Mantidae > Mantis > Mantis religiosa. Next base: position 92,049,563 of record CM060955.1, on the reverse strand, counting down.
TTTTGAGTGCCAAGGGCACTACCCCCATTGAAATTCATCGTCAGTTTTGCGAATTCTATGAGCCACAGTGTATGGACGTCAAAAACGTGCGAAAGTGAGTCAGAGAGTTCAAAACGTACAGATGAATTCATGACGAACAGCGTTCTGGTCGGCCTTCGGTTTCAGCCGAAACAATTGCAAAAGTGAAGCAAGAAATGCTTAAAGGTCGGCGTGTGACAGTTCGCGAGCTGTGCGAACTTGTCCCTGAAGTCAGTAAGACTACGATTGAAGATTTTGACGGAACATTTGCATTATCGCAAGGTGTGTGCGAGGTGGGTCCTCAAAATGCTCACCGAAGACCATAAACAGAAAGGACATCCTCACCCATCCCCTCTACAGTCCAGACTTAGCACCTAGTGATTATCAACTGTTTCCTGAGTTGAAGTCACACCTGGGTGGAACACATTTCCAGACGGACGATGATCTGAAAAGCGAGGTTGAGCGCCACCTGCGTAACTTTTCGGGAGAGTGCTATGACAAGGGTATTCACAAAAGACCACAGCGCATGCAAAAGTGCATCGATTGCAATGCTGATTACGTTTAAAAATAGCTGTAGGTTCCGCCTCTCCATCAGTGTAACATTCATTGACAATAAACAGGTTTTCTGTATTAAATAAAATTGGAGACCTTATTTTACGAATAGGCCTCATACAAATTAAAAAAAACACATTAGTCTTTTAGTAAAAAAACCAAAATATTATCATTCTTTTCTTGGTTTCAGAGAAAAACATTTTGAAAATTTAAATATAATTTAATAACAATTTATCCTCAGGGGTCAAATGGGTTGTCATATTTTGAGCATGTTAAAAGGATAACAAAAACGTTTTACGTCATTCTTTCTAAGCGTCTGCTGAAAATACTAGTAAGAAATAAATTGCGTAAAGTTAAATGTTTTGTATTGGTTTTAATGCGTCAAAGAGCAAGACCAATCAAATTTGATGACAAGGTACTGAAAGTAAGTGCAGATCATGAACCGTGGGCTCATTGGGTACTTAGGTTTGAAGCTTTTATAAGACTTTGAGAGTAAAAACTATCATACAGGTTATATACACTTTAGGGGGACAGCTAGCTCACTTCGACTTAAATATATTTATTGTGACTACATTGGAAACATAGCCACACAAGTTAGAGACAAGTACCTGACACTTGAAAATTAGAAGACCCGTTACATTTTTGGAGCTACCAGTTGATCAGGTACATTCAGTGTTCACGGGGAATACTCATTTCTTTGGGTAGGCATCCACGCTTATAAGGACACGGAATAAAAGAGAAATAATGAAACGGAATTCGTGGTATATAAGAAACCGACCAGCGCAACCCTCAAAACGCCTAAGTTCAGAGAGGACATTTGGATTAGCACCCGGGGTATTCCGAAAGTCCAACACGAGTCTTTTTAATCAGAAAGCAAAAACTATTTCATTAATTAAAACCTAAGTTTTCAAGTAAATTTTATGGCCATAAAAAGTGATTCCAAATTGGAAGACAAGGCTGGGCTGCACAGATGAGATTTTTAGTATCAATATTGGGTGTAATAAAAACAGATCAGTTTCTGAAAGTTCATATTTTGCATAACAGTTTGTGATAAAAACAGCTACAGTTTAAGGATCATATCCTAGGCAAGCATTATGTATCAGCTGCATTGGTCGATCGAAGATGGTAAATGCAATATCCCCATTAGCCTCGTAATAGGTCTTAGGGGCCAATTATTTGTGAAGGAACTAGAAGCCAATTATAGTTACCTAATTTTTGACAATTTTGCCCAAATTTCAGCTGGTGGTACTCTTACACTCTGCGACACTTCCCAGGCTTTATGATTTAGTTATAATGTGTTCGACATAGTGACCTCGACTTCATGACCCACACAGCTGTCACATCATGACACAGTTTCCTTTGAAATGCCGACTTTGACATCTCTCTCTCTCTCTTTCTCTCTCCCTCTCCCTGTGAAACTTTGCAATGCCGAGCATCCGAGGTATTCCATGGAAATAGCTTTCCTTGCCAAAGTTTCATTAGCAACTGCGAACAGTATTCACCGCCTGCCTTATTATTTAGTCCGGCTCTCTCCCGCCGCACAGCAGCACTTGTATACACTGATTCGTTCCGGCGGAGACAATTACCGAACGCCTACTTTCGCTACAGGAAGCAAATGTCTGGTTTTAAGTGCCTCATACATTCCACACTACATTCCAATTCAATTTTTTGTTGGTTTTATTCTCCCTTCTACGTACAAGAGGGGACAATTGAATTCCACCAATTTTATATATATTGTTTTTATTTTGAGGCTTCTAACCCCAACAAAGGTATGAAAATTGATTGTTCTTTCACAGGATATCGAAATTATCCATAATTCAAATAAATTAAGACTTATAATGAAATTAAATATGAATATTTTGTGCATTTGTGCTAAATGTTAAAAGTTTTTAGGCTTCGCAGTTAAGATTGGCTCGAGAACATACCCATGATAAGATTTTGTGTGTTTGTGGCAATTAAGTGTATTTAAATGGGGTTTTAAATATTGCGGCCATGCTATCACGCCACCTACTTTCTCTGCATTTTCTCTTCTGCTTATTACAAGCAGAATTATTTAAGGGATGGGGACTCCAAAGGTTTTCTAAGGGTGCAAGAAGCCAGTGCATATGGACAATAGATGTACGTGAAAAGCTAGAGTGGGTTGCACACGTACAAAAGGAATGGGTGGAAGACTTAGAGAAAAGAGAAATAATATCATAAAGTACATGGTCGTACGCTAAACCCAAACGAGAGCCCCAATCACCTAATCTGGGAAAGAGTTCCAAAATCTGTGTATTTCGGCAGTAAAACTATTAAATTTGGTGTGATGTAATGTTTTAATGATGATGCTACTAAAATGGGAGCTGTCTTTAGTAAAATTTGACTTGAACCAGGTTTTAATTTTGACTGTATCTTTGAAAACATTGATGCATCAAGCGTAAAAGAAACAGAAAAACAAGTGCAGGAAGTGTCTAAGGAAGCAATAATTAGGATGAGAGGTGAAGAGAGGAGGACATATGATGGTCTGGGTTGAGGAATATGGACCAGAAATGTTTTGAGGCATGTTACATAAAATCACAACATTATCTTATTTTGCCATTTACCGAAACATGCCTTTGCGTACACTTTTCCAGAAAACTACAGTTGATAGAGCTTTGAATTTTTATACTTGTGCTGAATATACTGCTCTAAACAGGTGGTGAAAGTTATGTAAAAAACTGAAGCTACTGACACTGAAGTAAACTAGGTTATCAATAATAACTAAACACTAGTAACACAGTCAGTGGGTGAGTGTCAAGCTGAGTGACTGAGGATAAAGCAGATGTTTGCTTTGAAACCGGTCCCAGGATTTAAATAAGATAAGTGAAGTTGTGTTACTAGTGTTTAGTTATTATTGATAAGGTGGTGAAAGATTCATGTGTCAAACTTTCATGAAATATCTCAAAAAATTCACATATAAAAACTTAAAAAATAAGGAGTATATTATTATTTGTTTTTCAAATTACTATTATTGATTAAAATGTCTTAATGGTTCACCAGCTATGTTAAATAGCATATTTCTAAAGTGATTACAAAGTTTTAAATGAGTGAAAATGTTTGGAAATTTTGTTGTTTATTTTAATATGAATATATAAAAAATTATTAACTTTATTTATGATTTTATTTTGATTTCTAAATTAGGAGAGACTGATATATAAGTGGTAAAAGTTTCATTATGATAGATTGCATAGCTTTCAAGAAACACTAGCATATATTGCATTGACATTCTACATGGAAATTGCTACTCTGACACTGCCAAGTGTCCTAGAGTACGACAGCAACAGATTGGGAGAAATAGGTAGGTTACAAAGTGACAGCAAAGGTACCATCCAAAGTTGCCAGATGATTCAGTAAGTTTGATTTCCTGAAAAGTAGTTCTAATATGTATATATTTAAAACATCATTATTTAAATGCGTAGCTTCAATTTGCTAGTAATGCCCTCTGAAGCATGCTCAGTTCTGAATGACTTTTGCATAATCATAAGAAGTTGTGCTACACTAAAATATACATTTCATTTAAACACGGAATTTATATCAAACACGTTTTTTTACGCTCACTTTCATCTCGGGCAGCAAGCCAGGTGAAAACACGATTAGGTATAGACGTTTCGGGAGTGTGTATCGTTCCAATCATCAGGATATTTATACAATTTTATAACCAAAAATGAAACATCGGATATAACACCAATATAAACAAAGACATAACACTATCACATTTTACATTACTGAATAAAAGACTGTTTTCGGTAAATTAAATGCCAGGTCAGGAGATAGCGTGGGTATAGAAAATCTGTGTGAAACAAACGTAACTAATTAACTTGTTTATCAAGCTGTATTGATATTTTCTTCTTAAATAGACGGATCTCCATTTTAAGGGCGGTTTCCAAGAGGAGCTGAACTGAAATCGAGCATCACGATTAAGCGTGCTCCTTTCAGAGGAAATCGCCAAAGCCTCCTTAAACCTCCGCCCCAGTAACTGTTTCATTTTGCCAAGATGGTCATCTCCCGAAAATTGGCTCTATGGTCGTTATCAAAACAATGCTCTGCCAGCCCATACTTCTCAGGTTGCATTAAACGAATGCTCCGTTCATGTTCGGTTATTCTGGTGGTGATGGTCCTTCCGGTTTGTCCTATATACGGTGCCCCACATTCACATGGAATGCGGTACACTCCTAGAACTTGGAAGTCCAGTTGGTCTTTCACAGATGTTTAATCTTCGGAGGTGGCTTGTGGATGGTCTTGATGTTGTATTTGGCGAGAATTCTGCTGATTCTGCCGGATAGATTGCCGGTAAGCGGGATGCAGGCTGTAGCGGTAGGCTCATCTGACGCTTGCTGTATTACAGCTTTTTTATTACGTTTTTTTTTTTTAATTTCTTTCTTGCGAAGCTCTCTTTTTCATTGGTTAGAATTTTCCATTAAGGTAAGCGCAAGTAAATTGGAAAATTATTTCAAAAACATTTCAAAGAAGCCCTATTTTTCACGTACATATGAATGCTTTTACCATACGATGAAAGCGATACATTCTAGATTATGTTAAAGGCTAGTTTTTCCATTAAGAACTTTCTGTATACTTACCTTTTCATTTTTATTCCGAGCGGACAGATCAGATTGAAAAGAAAAGCAATGGAATATTCAATTTTAGTACATAATGTAAAAACAAGAACAAAATAACACATTTCTACACTTTTATAGTCATATCCTTATGCATAAGTAACATTATAGAAACAAGGAGGATTACTGATGCAAGAAGGTTTATATTTTCTTATTGTACAAGTATCTGGAGTAATTTGAATGCACATTTGTCGTAAGTTTATTTTAAACAATCTTAAAAATATCAAAATGCTAGAAATGGTGCAACTATATAACTACGAGGGCTGTTAATTAAAGAATGATCATAACTTTTTTTGACATCGTACCTTTACTCATCCTCATAATTTTGGTGGTCCTTCTCAAAATTGTCTCCCTTGAATGCGATGCACTTGTCCCAGCGTTTCTGCTAGTCTTCAAAGACATGCTGGAAACCATTTTTTGAGGAATCCTGCAAAATGGCCTCCGCAGCCTTCACCACTGCTTCTGATAATGGACAATGCCTCCCACGAAGGCGTTTTATCAAGTTAGGGAACAGAAAAAGGTCACATGGGGCTAAATCCGGACTATAGTGAGGTCGAGGGATGCACATTACGTTGCGTTTTGCAAGACATTCAGCAACAAACTTGGCAATATGCGGCCGCAAATTATCGCAGTGCACCATCCAGCCTGCTTCACGGATTTGTGGTCTTTTGTGCCTGATATGGACTTTCAATCTTTTCAGGACATCCCTATAGTATTGTCCAGTTACTGATGTGTGTGCAGTTACAACATGCTGATAAACCATTCCATGAATATCAAAGAATGAGATGACCATAGCTTTCCCAGCAGAAGCAACCACTTTTGCTTTTTGGGGATTGATGATGAAGGAGATTTCCACAATGAGTTTTGCTGTTTGCTCTCAGGATCAAAATGATGTAATCAAGTTTCATGCGTTTGAAAGAAACATCAACTTTAACTGCATGCAGACCTGCATGCAAATGTCCTTTTGTTCGGGAAGCAACAGTCTTGGAACACATCGTACGCAAACACGTCTCATGTGTAATGTTTCTGTCACCAACGTGTTGGTGGCACCCAATGAAATGTTCAGTATTTCAGAAAGTGATCTTAAGGTAATTCGTCTATCCTCTCTTACAATGGCAGCAGCAGTGTTGATGATTTTTTCTGTAAGAGCAGTAACTGGAGCACTGGATCCACCTTCCTTTGAAATTGACTGTCTCCCTTCTTTAAACATTTTAAACCACCTTCGATCTGTGCTTTAGCTCAGAACAGACTCTTCATAGGCCTCCTGTCACATTTTATAGGCCTCAACTGAAGATTTCTTAAGACGAAGGCAGAATTTCAAAGCCGCATAGTGTTCCACGCGTGTTACCTCCATTGCAGCGGTAGGCGATTCTGAACATGTCTGAAGTTGCCTGGTTCTGACAGGTGGGAACCAGGAGTACCAACAATGTTACTACTATTTCGTGTTTGTTTCACATTAGGCTAACATAATAAGATAAGTTTGAATTTTAATGCAAAAAATTGTGACCTTAAACAATTTATGATCATTCTTTATTGAACAGCCTTTGTACTTTTCGGAAGAGAAGCTCGATTTCTCACTTACACTAAAGAAACACAATTATATTACGCCCTTAACTACATCAGGTAGTTAACTTCTTCACCCACAAAAGTCGTTCCAACACAAAAATACACTACCGTCCTCAAGGGAGCAGATTTTGAAAAACTAATGCGATTCGCAGCCAATCTGAATCAGCTTACATCAAATGATAGGTCGTCAACTTTTTCTTCTTGTCATGAAAGAATAGTATTTCAAGAATACCTATGACTGAAAATTTGAAATCCTGACCAAATAGCGCTTTTTTAGATTTATACCACATATGTAACTTACTGCAAATATGATACAGCCCAAATTTTATCAATTTCACTTTAATATTTTGGAAAATATGGGCAAAATTATTTATTTTTTGTTACGTAACCTAAAAGGTCCCTTGCGACAAAACTTACATTTTGTTCTAATATTTTAACAACAGGTTCCCAGTACATCCATTTTTTTTAATTTTCCCTAGGTTTCTCTGTATCTCAATAACTTTAGGCTGCTGCAGATATATTTAAAACAATAAATATGGCTCTTTTGCCCAAATTTGAAATTATTGTGTTTTGAAGTAAAGAAAGTGTATTTGAATGCATCTCTCAATAAACCCCAGGACAATTTATGTTCACTGTGTCTCCCTGAACATGTGCAGCAAGTTTCATTAATCTGGCACTAAAACTACTAGGCAAGGAGCATCTTAAATGATGAAAAATACTGAAATTCTCAGTGGCAAGAAAACAAGGATAAAGAGTTAGATTTAATATCTAACACTAGCATTCACGTAATTTGCAAACTAGATTAGATCATTTAAAAATGTCTTGCATATGTTATCTGAGCATTATTTGGATTCAGGAAGGCTTACTCTATTTTATAGATTAAAAAGAAGAAAATGTGATTTTTTGAAAATGTTCAAGAAACTTTTTTCATACATATCCTTAAAGATAGCAAATAAATACCAGCTCTTAAATCATTTGGCCATAGCTTCTATTCTTCAGTACCTAGTTTATCTACAAGTACGTGTTTGATAAAACCATTTCTTCATTTCTTCAGCATGAAGTAAATAGAGGACGCTTTTTCAAAAATAAGTTAAGAAGGGGTACAAAATATATGAGAAAGTAAGGAATATATGTTAAGGGAATCTGAAAATCTGTATTTTCAGTGAAATATATTGTATAATTATTTTGGAATGCAGTACTTCCCGTATTTACTTGGAGAGACTTGTAAGGAAATTAAACACATGTGTTTCAGTATTTTTCTTTAAAAACACCCTCCATTGCATCTAGGTATCCTCAAAACAATGATCGTATGCCTCATGCTTATTAGGGATGTAATTTTGAATTGTGCTGTTTTTTCTCGCACATAGTGGAGTCTTAGTAAAGGATATCTGAAAGAATGCAATCTGGATTTGTCAATGTCAAATATAATAAAGAACTCCTTTTAACATTGCTCCCATAAAAAGTGAAATACATCTCTCTCTCTCTCTTTGTATTATTTTACAGGTTCAGATGCTGCCAACGTTGCTTATCGAAATGTACCCGCAGCTACATCTCTTCAACCGCGATTTCATTAGCATCTTCCAGGCATAACCTCAAGCGAAGTCCTAAAATTCCTGCCGCATCTGAGGAAATAAAAGACTTGGAAATGTAAAGTCTTAGGGAGGATTCTACCCCATTTCTTAGAAGTGACGTGTTGGCAAGACGAAATTCTCCAAGTCATATCTTTCATTTCCTTACTCTTCCTCCTCCTCCTTTTTGCTATCGCCTACTTCCTTTGGGGACGGCATTAATAGACAGAAGAGAGGAAAAGAAACCCTGGTAAATGATCTATTGAAGTATGCTCTCTCTCCCCTTCTGAAGATTTGGAAAACGTCTCCTCTGATGATTCCGGAGGAATCGCTTTAGAAATTACCTCTGTATTTCCAATGTTACAAGGAAAATCTATCCAAAGCCTTAAATCCGGTGTAAAGACAGACATCCCTTCTGAATTAATCAGCCGAGTTTTCCTTTCTGAAGTGGAGCTGTAACACAATCTACCTAATAATCGAACTGCCGAATATATAGCTCTGAATTCACGTTCTGAGGTTTGTTCCTTCTTTCCTATAAGCCATAAAAATGTGGAAGCATTCGAAAGGGCAATCCGAAAGAATTCACATAAGTTTCTCAACATATATGCATGTGTGGGAGATTGAAGAAACCCACGCCATCTCTAGTGTTGAATTACTACAGTCTTTTGTTCTCTTAGAGGGATTTGAATATTTATAGTGTTTTGTTATTGTTAACTTCGTTATCTTGGTGTACGGATAGAATAAAGGTTTACTATCAGAAACACTCTAATTTTAATATGCTAATTATCCTGCAAGTAACAGTTTGGGGTTGTCATATAAATAGTGAATCTTCTATCAACGGTATTTTACTTGCTTATGAATCATATTAAATTATCCAAGACTTGGTTATTTACGATATACCGAAGAAATTTTCAAATGTTTCTTCTACTCTAGCGATGAAAGAGAACAAAGGGGTCAACAAAGGATGACTAACTTTAGAGTTTGCCTCTAAGGTGACGCGTTGTTTTAAATACTTCAACATGGAATATATTGGAAGCGATTAACACTGCACGTCTCTATAGCGTGTATGTAGTATGTCTGAGTCGCACTCAACAGGTCCCGAGTTCTAATCTTGGTCAGGGTGAGCTATGTGTATAAGGTTTTATCATGGGTTTTCCCTTATCCTGAAAGAGGAATATCGGGTAACTAACTCTATGGACTATGGGCTCATTTGAACACTATTTCATTCATCGTCCAATATGACAACGTTGGAGGACGTAAACTGCATTAGGTCTCAGTGCGTATTTGGGCGACTTCTGCACCTTTTACTGCAACAAATTCGGAGTACCTCTTGAACTTTTCCTGCAATTTAAAATTCTACACAACTCAGTCAAATAAAGGAGGCGTCTAAGTAAATAAAATACATAAATGTTAATTCTCTGGCATAATATATTAAAATAGCATATATTTTAGAAATGTATTGGAACCAGTTTGCAAAACAAGTAATAAACGTACTTTTCATATGTTAAGATTACTTTCGAGGAGGACATTTTTAGGTAAAAATACCAAGGAGGCTATGCTCTTTTAATTTATCCTTTCGCGAACACACATACCAACTTGCGTAATCGAAGTTGTTAACCTGACCAGGATAGTTCTGCATGACTAAGAAGTTTTCCATATTTTACTCAGTTTTCGCACTCGCATATGACAGACAGTATGACTCTAAGCATAGGCCTCGGACGTCTTATTCCCAAATTACCTTACCAAATTGTCCTTTCTTTCAAGTGATACGAATGACACTGTCTGTGATTGCTAATTCTGCAACTTTTTAAATCACAAAATATAATTGCTGCAAATAGAACACTGCAAAGAACGATAAACGGCCAGGCGTGTGGTACGTACACAGTAACATTATGCAACAGTGTTGCATATGTCACCGACAAATTTCACACCTCCCCTTTCTAGTGCACTGGGTTGTTGGAAAACCAATTCAAAGTTTCCAAAACTAAACTAAAAAAAGCTAAAAAAGAGTAAGTGCTAAATATTTGTGTATATCACCTGCAACATCCATCCCTGAGAGGTTACTTTGCGCAGCAGGAATCATATGTGAAAAAGAATCAGACCTGACCCCCAGATGAGTAAAACTGCTAGTATTTTTGTAAAAAAATCTTATAAAAGTTGACTGTTCTGCTTTTAAAAGTCTAATGTATAGTTTAAAAATACTGACACTGTTTCAAGGTTTTCCTCTTTAAATATATGCGCTGATTAATTGTATTAGCAATACACAGTTCTTTCAACATTCAATTTTATTATAAAATATTATCAAGGTGTTTAAAATGAGACATCATTTTGTTAGTTATGAGTAGCTGGTATGCTTTAGTTTGTACAAGAGTACTCACTCAGACTTTAGATGTTCAGATTCCTACGAAACAAGTTTTCTAGCAAGTCTTGGTCAACTTCAGCGGGACATGTCGCTGTAACTAACTGTGGTCTCTTTTCCTCCTCTCCAAGAATCTTATAACTCCGCCCCTTGAACATCTCATGATTTGCAATGTCAAACTTTGGAACTGCATCTCTGGTACCATTCTCGGCTGAAGAGATGATCCCACTGGACACAGATGATTGGATATCACCTGTGGTGTTGACAAGCTGAAGGAGGTTCGTCTCTGGACTTGAAGAAATTAAACTGTTAGATGTCTATTGAAGGCGATGTATTTTCTCTTCCAGCTCCATCAATAGAATCCTACACTGGTTGCCTGATGTCTGTTGAGGGCAATGTACTTTCTCTTCCATCTCCGTCAATAGAATCCTACACTGGTTGCCGGATGTCTGTTCAAGGCGATGTACTTTCTCTTCCATCTCCGTCAATAGAATCCTACACTGGTTGCCGGATGTCTGTTGAAGGCGATGTACTTTCTCTTCCATCTCCGTCAATAGAATCCTACACTGGTTGCCGGATGTCTGTTCAAGGCGATGCACTTTCTCTCCCATCTCCGTCAATAGAATCTTACACTGGTTGCCGGATGTCTGTTGAAGGCGATGTACTTTCTCTTCCATCTCCGTCAATAGAATCTTACACTGGTTGCCGGATGTCTGTTCAAGGCGATGTACTTTCTCTTCCATCTCCGTCAATAGAATCTTACACTGGTTGCCGGATGTCTGTTCAAGGCGATGCACTTTCTCTTCCATCTCCGTCAATAGAATCCTACACTGGTTGCCGGATGTCTGTTGAAGGCGATGTACTTTCTCTTCCATCTCCGTCAATAGAATCCTACACTGGTTGCCGGATGTCTGTTGAAGGCGATGTGCTTTCTCTCCCATCTCCGTCAATAGAATCTTACACTGGTTGCCGGATGTCTGTTCAAGGCGATGCACTTTCTCTTCCATCTCCGTCAATAGAATCCTACACTGGTTGCCGGATGTCTGTTGAAGGCGAAGTACTTTCTCTTCCATCTCCGTCAATAGAATCCTACACTGGTTGCCGGGTGTCTGTTGAAGGCGATGTACTTTCTCTTCCATCTCCGTCAATAGAATCCTACACTGGTTGCCAGATGTCTGTTGAAGGCGATGAACTTTTCCTTCCATCCCCATCAATAGAATCCTAGGCTGGCTGAAATCTGAATTACCATTAACTTGATCCATAGTATACGATTTAATAATAATTGGGTGGGCATCACCAACGTTGGCATTATTGAAATTTTTACATGTGGATTGTTTAATAAACTGTACAATGCTATTATATACTGGTATATCAAAATTCACAATTTTTTCTTTATCACTATTTAGGATGTATATTTCTTCCGATATATCCAGTTAACTTATAAATTGTATGGATTTTAACTGTTGTGTATCTTGACATTATTCAAGATCACATTTCCAGAAGGGGTTGGCAACTGCTGATTTATCCATTTGTTCTAATTTTATACATATTAAGTGTTCCATTTGACCCGTCTTTAAGCTTTTTTAGGTTCTTCCAATATAGAATGAATCACAATTATTAAAAGGTATTTTATATACACCAGGAAGCTTTAATTTGTTAGTAGAGTTACTCAGAGGCTTCTTAAAATATTCTTTAGACTGAAGATATTTTCTGGAGATAATTTTATATTATAAATTTTGGAAGATTCTTTTAAATTCATTAAATGCAAATGGCATGTATATGTATATATGTTTCTGTGTTTCTGCCTGTCCGTTTATCAGCTCCCAGGAAGGGGATTATAATAGCCCCTGTAAAACTCAATCTCCAACATGCAAACATGACTCGCCGTGTCACCTGGTTCTTCAACCTGAAAACAGATGTAATGTAATGAGTGGGAAGTAAATAATTATCAGGAATTTCGTGGATGCACTTCAGTATCTGCTATTGATCATAGGAAATCCATGATCATAGTAACTATCCAGAAGGGAATCGAACTCATAATCAACCGAAAGTGTGCCTCACACAATGCTATATCGTTAAAAACATCTGCAAGTATAACTTAGCATGCTGAGCCACTGATTATTAGAGAAAGTCATGTGATCCTTAGATAACAGATGTAAATTATATTTTATCAACAAAACTTTCATTTGAGGAGTTGAGATGAAAGGGTATAAAATGTAACATAGTTGGAACGGAATTGAATTCCTTCCAAAGTAGGAAGCGATATGAACCGTGAAATCGCCTCTGAGGAAACACAAATATCATTAAATTCTTTTGTCACGTTTTTACACTTGTACTTGGAACCTACAAAGGGAGAAAGAAGGGTGAACTTTTTTTCAGGGAATGCTAAATCTATGTGCCACAAAATTTATTGCGTCGTTTTACCAGTGTCACAAAATTATTTCCAACTAAATTCACTTACCAAGGCTGTCTTTCCCTCTTGCATCCACATCGAAGTATAAAAGGAAGGAAAGAAATCCAGGGATGCTGAAGTGGATTGGGGCGGCGAAAATGAAAGCAGTGTGGGAAGGGCGGGATAGGGGGCGGGAGAATATGCAGAGTAAAGTGCAATTTGAAGGGTATGGCTTCGACTCTCGCCAGGCACTCTTGCTTTCATAACCCATTTCCGTTACGTAAGTGCTTTAGAGTGCTTCTGAATGTTTCGCCTTTTTTCACCGAAAGGAAAACAAAAGTGTGTACTAAATGGAGCACGAAGTACATTTCTGGTTGCAAATGTTGATTTTAAATTTGAATGGTACTCGAATGTGAAAAACAAATAATATAATTGACATGATTTAATAATACTAAATATTTTACAACATAACATTCCAACTACATTTTCTACACATTATCATTAATGTTTGTGGTACTTTTAGGATCTGTTAATATATACATATTGATTTTTCTGTTAAATATGACAATATTCCCTCGAATTAGGTTCTAGCTGTGATTACTTAATATTTTGTTAACATGGATAAATAAAAAGGAGTAATACAAAATACAATTCTTCACAAAACTGCCTCATAAAGAAATTTAGTTGTATACCTTGTCTGCCAGTAGCACCCAACATGCCCTTTTCAACTATAAAGGATATAAAATTAGTTGCAAATAGGTTGCCCGTCATATTAGGATAATTCAACCAACAGTTATTGAGCCAGAGGAGCTCAGCATCGCACATAGGGCATAGTAGGCTCTTTGTGCCTTCAATGTGATCTCTGGGATGAAAAAGATACCCAGGGGGTGTCCAGCTCAGTATTACAATACGCTTTAGCAAGGAGGTCACAAACAATTCCAAACTAACGCCAATTCTGATGCCGACACAGTTCAGCCTGAGCTATTTCAATTTGGGGTGCTCGCGCACTGCACAGATCTGGTATTGAAGCAAACACCCCACCCCAGGAAGAAGGGAAAAGTGAAGGGTATAACAGGGTTGCAGGAGATAGGTACATAGAGACGCAGGAGGTATAGTGAGCGATCGACGAAGAATGAACCGGCAGCTCCCCTTGGTGAGCTCATTGTATATTTCTTTGACTCCTTTGAGCACATCGGGCTCTGACTTAAGACACACTTATTTAGTGTTTTTAAAGCCCCTAAACTATAGCTGTTTTTTTATCTTTCACTACTTCAACGTTCATACTTCCAGAGCATGAGAAATACAAGGCATGATTCTGCTTAAAAGAAAATTCTCAGGCCAACCATGAATCGAATTATTAAGAAGCCATAGTAATGCCCATTCAAGCAGTTCACGTTCATCTGTAATTCAGTCATTCTCAATTGAGCACTACAGAATGATAGCTTTTTTGGCACTGAATAGGTACTCTTTGCAAAATTTATTTGAAATAAATGCTCTTGATTTTGGAACAGAATTTCTGTTCTTGTGGGCGGTCAAAATGCCATGGAAATTTATTATACAAATATCCCATACACTATAAACTTTATAATTGAAATAAATTTCTTTTTCATTACGAAAACAAAAGTAAATAACATAGTTTTCTGTTTGATTATCTCCATCTAAAAGTTAAATAATTGCAGCCATCATCCATAGTAATTATTTAACATGGAACAAATGGGACCACTTTTATTTTAAATTTGTAAATTCTTTATTATTCATTCTGAAAAGCATTACCATCTAATTTCAGGTTTCTCAGTAAATTAATTTACAAAAAATTTCTATATTAACCAGTAATTATATACGTAGAGTGTACATTTCAGAATTCTTGATCTTTTAAAATTATTTTTAACATTTGCTCATTATTTTAGGACATATGGCCTTATTTAATTTACTTTTTACAGGCGGTCCATGTTTTTAAAGAAATTAATAAACAAAGTTGCATGTAGACTATTTTAAGCATAGAGAACTTGTAAACTAAACTTTGAAAGTAAACAGGACATAAATTTTTCGTGTCTCATTCACTTTTCTCCTTATATTCTCATTTAGACAATGCATCGGAAAATTTGCTAAAAAAGGTGAATATTTTCGTTTCCTTTTGCTTTTTAGTTTTCTTTGTCTATTTCAGAATTTTAAAATAATACATACGTCCATGCTGCACAATCGCTTTTTTAATATTTAACGTTTAAATGCTGTAATGTTTCAAAATAGTTAAAGCAAGTACCGCACCCTTTGAGTAAACCGCTGAGCTTTAAGTTCCATTATAATTATTTCCATTGTTGCACTATTTTTCGCTTTTCAAAATTCTCTCTGAAGTTAGTTGAAATTTTCAGAATAGATTCAAATAATTAGATTTAAAAATTCATATGCATATTTGGAAGTGTGAAAATGTTTTTATTGTTAAAAATTGAAAAGCATATGAACAAACATATATTGCATAAATTTATTGAAGTTTATAAATACCTGCAAAGTAAATTTTGTGTTTTTATGCTATGCTAAAATTAAAATTTTGGAGGGATATGAATCTAACGTGAAGTTTAAAGCGTATTTTTTACCATACAAAATAATTAATTATGAATAAAATATCTTATCTAATAGACATAAGTTATGAAATTATTTATGCAGCGTATGCTTTAAGTTCTGGTGTGTAATAAGATTTTCAAAGCAATCATAAGAAAATTTTCTTTTATATTTCCAGAGATGCAATGTCCTAGTTTGCAGTTCAAATGTACCAAGAGATACATGTTCTTAAAGTCTAGTATTCCATCTATTTTATTACGAGAGAATTTTTATTTAATTATGCACAATTTGTTTTAATTCTGACTGATACATTACCTATATCGAAATCTATTTACATAGGTGACCATGGAAACTTTATACCTTTCGGTGTGCGTTAGAAACACGGTAAAACACATTTTACTTTATAAGCGAAGGAGTTAGGAAATGATTTACAGCTACCCAATTGTGTATGCATCACTGGAGACTGTACTCTAGATAAAGTAGGCTACAGGAGCACATTGCAAGAAAAGGTTTAATATATTCTGGCGGACGTATATGTGCTATGGAATGATGAATGGGGATATGGTCGCCGAGGGTCGGTTTATCAGATATCTGTCAGTGTTATAGCCCTCGGTGATATCGCCTTCATCATCCTCTTCAAGGACGTGCTCTGAGTTATAACAGGGCCAGGGAACAAGTCCCGCACCGGTTGTCGTGATAGATGGTATGCTGTGCTCATTTACTACCGTGTACAGTGTTTTGTCACCCTTTCTTTAAGACGTATGAAAAGTGTTTGTTCAACACATGAAGGCTGCAGTCCCATTATATGGAAATGGGATCAAACAACTCACGATCACACTTGTTCTTTATTTCAGGAATTTAAAATGAAGTTCAAAATCTGGCAAGATTCGCGATAGTGAGTTTATTGGCGGGTAATTTTATAACGAAATAATCGCAATAAACGATTTCTATATGTAGAATGCACGAGTTGCAGCTTTATGCGGGGAAAAGTAGTCATTTCAAGTATTGAGGAAAGCTATAAATACACTGAACCACAAATTTGAAGTGAAAGTGTGTAAATGTCATCATTTTGAGCTAGTTACAGACGTGTGCAAATTATTAGACTCAATGGTGAAATGTTTAGCATATAAAGGTTATTTTCTATTTATTTAACAGAAATAATATTACAAAATATTTTTTCCAACTCTTGGTATTTGTATGCATTCCTTTAACGTTTATTACCATTTTGATGCGTTTAGGCATGCTCTCCACAAGGGTGAAGCACTTTTCCTTTATTTCTTCATCTCTATGCCAAATACTTATTAGGCCCTCAATAAACTGAACTTTTGCTGGCATTTTCAATTTTTTCAGTCTCTGTTTAACATACCCCATAGATTCTCTATTGGATTTAAATCAGGGCTATTCCCCGGCCATAGTATTACTTTTACATTGTTTCCTTTGAGGAACTGGGTTACAGATTTTGCTCTATGGCAGGGAGCACTGTCATGCATGAACACAAAATCACCATTTGGAAACCATTCTTTACTTTGCGAAAATAGTCTTGTTTCTATTACACTTTTATACTGTTTCTGCTCCATAGATCCCACAACTATGTATAATTTTCCAGGTCCATGGACAGACATACAGCTCCAGGGTGGTTTACTTTTTGATCGACACACTAAGGGGAAAATGCTTCTTTATCTGTCCTTCTCACTTATTGGCTGCTCTCTTCAGATACTTTAAAACATGGATTCATATGAGAAAATTACCTGAAACAATAAAAGCCTCTGTTAATATTAAACAGTTTTAAAATTGCTCAAAAATAGTATAACAAAACCAGCAATGAGAGAAACAAAGTTTAGGCTGTTTATTTCATTTCCATAAATTTTACACGTACATATGTTAATTTTATGCTATATAAAATTTTCGTATTGTTTACCTTTCTCCAAAATTCCACTGTATATTTCTGCATCTCTGTGCCCCATTCTAAACGTTTTTTTTTGGGGGGGGTGTTAGTTTAGCCTTTTTACGAGGCCTGCGTGCTGGTAAACCTGCTTCACATAATCTTCTGCCAAATACTGAGGCTGATATTTCTGTACCGTACTGCTTTAGTTGATTACTGAGGTCAATGGTGGTTGCTCTTGTATTTTGTTTTGCACCTGCACAAGTTTTCTTTGCATCCTTGGTGATTGCTTTCTTTTCCTCCCGCATTTTCCATCCCTTTTTGGGGTCAACGTCTCACCGAATGTTTAAGGTTGATTAATGCAACTAACAGATTTTTGTAAAATACACAATTTCTTGGCTATTTCACGTTGTGAATAAAGAGTTTCCTACAAAAGACTCTCAGTTACAGCTATTTTCCTTGGGGATAAGTCAGCACTTTTACCCATAATCTCACTTTTGAATCAATGTGAATGCTAAGGATAAGGTACACGATGTTAACTGGCTTGAGATCAATTAATAATAAATACTTAGTATATATTATCCATAAAACACATAGAGGCAAATATTAACAATCTTCGGTTACTACATTCACCATATGAAAGCAATATCACCAAACAGTTGGATAAACAGACATGAAGAAAATGGCTGCTCTTAATTCAGAGCTACCACCATATTCTATAAGTAAAAGAAAAATCCCCCAGCTATTATTAAGAAAGAAATTTCATTAGAAAGAAATTTCATTGAATATGCTTAATATTATAGCAAGGAAAATAATTACGACAAATTGAAATAGTTTGTTATGTAAAAAACTGAAGCTGCTGACAGTGAAGTAAACTAGGTTATTAATAACAACTAAACACTAGTAACACAACTTCACTTATCTTATATAAATCCTGGGGACCGGTTTCAAAGCAGTTAGTGGGTGGATGTCAAGCTGAGTGGCTGAAGATAAAGCAGATGTTTGCTTTGAAACCGGTCCCCAGGATTTATATAAGATAAGTGAAGTTGTGTTACTAGTGTTTAGTTGTTATTAATAAAATTGAAATAGGTTACGGTTGTAAACAACTATTATTTCGAATTTTAAACTGAAGCAAAGTAATAAAAAAACATGAATGAGTCTAATAATATGCACACATCTGTATGTTTATTTCACTATAAAGTTATAAAAATTCATCATATTCATAAATATTTAGCTCCAAGTTTTTAAAAAGTAATGTATATTTTAGTATAAAGCACTCACTAACTAAATATGCCTTTATGTTCCGAGATTCAGCATAACAAAATTTAAGTGAGTAATTACGTGAATTCTGTTATGTGTTATGGATTGATAAACTTCAGTGCCATTCTGGAAGTACGAAAGTAAAATATTAAGAGAAAATGAAGATAATCATTGAATGAAAATAGTTTGTAGATCTATTTTGTACCAGAACTATGTAAAGAACAAAAGAAAATATATAAATTAACTGGTAACAAATGAATATAAAGGATTGCAAACGTTAAATGTCCATATGTACAGTATATCAAATTATATATTTTGATCAGAGATACATTCAAAAGATGATCGTTTTCACCTGGCTTGACAGTCCCATATGACAATCCATCCGATTGTCAACATATCAGATTTTGTTTCTTGATATATAGTGTGTCCATAGAGTCCTTCTAACATGACAGCTTTCTATAGAAAGAAAACTACTACAGATAGAGATGTATGGTTTGTGACAGCTCACAAACGAGCTGTTGAAGTGGTTTTTCTTCCATTTGCTTCTGGTATAATCTAACAAGCTGTCAAACCAGGAAGGCGCAATGTGTTTTATGGCACCATGAGACACGGTCACCAGACACTGTTCATTGAAAGTTTCAGAGGGAATGTGGACGAGCGCCACCCGATTACAAATCTACTGTTTGTTGGTACACAAAATTCAAGAAGACTGGAAGTGTAAACTCCCATCCAGGATCGGGATGCCCATCTGTAACAGAAGCGAGCGTTGAAATTGTGCGGCAAGCATTTCAAACAATCCCTTGCAACTCTACTCGGCGTGCATCTCGTGAATTCGGTCCACAGTGCATAAAGAGTTACATAAGCCACTCCATCTGTATGCTTTTAAAGTTCAGGTAACACAAGCTATGAAGCCAGATAATCATCTCGCCGTACTGCTTTTGCACTGGATATTTTACAGAGGTTTGATGTTGATAATGACTACCTGTGGGATGTCTGCTTCTAGGACCAGTCTACCTTCCATACCTCTATGAAGGTCAGCCGCACAATGTGAGAATATGGGGCTCACAAAACGCTTATGTGATCTTGAAGCATGAGAACAATAGCCCAAAAATGAATGCCTGGTGTGGCTTATGCATGACAGGGCCATTGGTCTCTTCCTTTTATTGAGAACTCAGTAACAGCTAACATGTACCTGGACATGTTACAGCCTTACGTTGTACCGTAGCTTAATGACCTACAACCCTAGTAATCTTCCAGTGGGATGGAGCACCAAGACATTGGGGATCAAACGTCAGAGAGTTTAAAGCTAATTAGTGGGTAGCGCAGGGTAGAGCCGAGTAGAGCACTTTTATTCTCATGGTATGTGTGGAATGCAAGTTTCAAACTGGTTTAATGACTGCTTCTTTTTATCATTACATCAAAGTCGAAGTTGCCGACTAAGGGTTAGAGTTTAGAGCTACCGTATGTAGAATGCTTATTACTCGATACCACTTAATTCATTATTCACATATGAACGGACAAATATCTTCTCTCGTCGCTTCTGGTCTGACTTCGACCAAGACAGAAGCAGATGACCGTCTTAATAGCCTGCCAGCCACGGTCTGTCTCTCCCACACACCTGCGTGTGTGGGACGTTCACCTCTTGAAGCCCTTTATTCACACCAACACTCCCTTTTGTGTCTATTTTGTCCATTGTGATTATTAGTCTCGAACATGCCATTATTAAGGGTCCGAACAATACCTTTACAAGTGTTACCCATTTAGAATCCCGCTAAGAAACTTCTTTCTTACGTTTCTTTTGTTAAAACTATTCAACTTAATGCCTACACGTGTTGTAACAAAGATACACTATTTCTTTGAAATCCATTAGGATTCTTTACTTATTGCATCCCTTAATTTCGGTATCAAGTTGCTGAATAATATATTTCCTAGCAGATAGATTGGGCAGGATGGTTTAACACCCTGATCATCACGATGCCCAGACATAAACCCCCAAGAATTGTTCTTTAACCTTATGCGAAGGACAGAGTATATGCACTTACTGAATAACTGATGCTTTTGGTAGCATAACCCACGAATTGCTGCAGAATACATGGCGAGTAATTAAATATATCTTAGTTGTTTTGAGGTTGACAATGTCACACATGTGTAATGGTGTTACAAATTTTGAGTTTGTTTTTCATCTGCCAGAGGTCATACTTTTCTGATTTTAATAGCTTTCAGTGAATAGGAAGTTGTAATGTTAGACACCCTGTATTTTAAAGCAGTTATAAGGTTTAAAAGACTGTTTTTAGTAAAGTAATACAAAGATAATTATGCAAAAACTTACGCACAAAGGAATATGAACTTCTGCTACCGCTATTATTATTCCACACTACAACAAAATACCAATTACAGAACAACACATCGCACTTGAGTTTGTTGAATAGAGCTATTTTCCGTATAGCCGATTACTAAGAGGAACAAGCTTTACTTGTGGTCCTGTTGCAGACAAATTAATTGCAGCTTGCTGATGCAACTAATGCCTTTGTACACACAACCACAAATCCGCATCTCTTCATTGTGCCTTATTATAATCATTATAATTTCATGTTAGTACAGGCATTTTGTCTGTTCTAGTAATTGTCGTTAATAATTGCATAATGCCTCGTTTGCTAGCACTGCACTAATTATCGGTTTTGTTCAACTAATTTCGAAAAGTGAAAGTTTATTAATAAACCTCTGTGCTGGTTCTGCTTAGTTAAATTTGCAACCCTTCCTTTTAATTAATCACGTGGAATACTTTTCTTTCTCCCTGAGCCATGCTTTCAGATGTTTCAATAAATATTAATTAGCTACGCACCGCAGGATGGCAGCACTGTTCTTCCTGGCGGTTTTATTAACTGAATAATGCAACGTAAGCTTTATGTCAATAGTGCAGCAATGTAGCAGATTTGTTACGTATTCATACCCTTTTGGGTCATTTAACGGTTGTTTATTGTAGGATTTTTTAATCTGCATCTCTTCTCTTTTTACTTTTTTGTTTATTTTTCACTAGCTATACTCAATGTTATTTTTAATGCTGCCGTTGTTGTGCTTTTGTTGATGTTTCCCTGCTGAAAAACAAACTGTGATTATTTCGTGGTAAAATCTAAATTTAAAATAACAATTTTGAAACTATTGGCCTAAAAGTAGAACATTTCGGCATGTTGTACATTAATTATAAGCCTCAGGTTTTCAATAAAGCGTTTATAAGGCTCTAATATGACAAACTTTGGTTTCATGTCCAATCACATGTAACTGCGCTTTGTATTCGCACATGTTTAACAATTCAAATTGGTTTGATTAGGTTTTGCTTTTCATTATGTCTTTTTACATGATTAATTTTCTCATGCTGCTCGCATTATCCATTCATAATAAAATTTTCATACTTCAGTAGAACGCAATTGGTTGTAACCTGTACGTTAAACTAGTTTCCTTTTGCTTTCTTTTATCTTAAACGTTATTTTATCTAATATATAAAAATTAAATGGCGGAAAGTATGAATCTGGATGAAAATTAATCACAGGAACCAAGCGTAATTACGTAAGCTTTACACAGAATAACATTCGTCTACTAAAGCGTAAAGCCTAGAAAGCAATATGAAATAGCATTTAATTGCTTCATTGCCTAGTGCAAGGTAAAATATATGAATCAACAATACATGAAAACATCTGGTATCTCGTTGCGCATGAGAGTTGATATCGTTTTTCACCTCATTTTCCTTAGTTACAGGTAACTATATAATATTACTGATATTTTAAAAATTCGATCACTGTCTGAATTAATATTTGCTGCGTTATTATATTTGGTTTTATCTTTCTTGTAGATTGCGAAATAAAACGCTAGTTCTAACACGTGTGGAACTGTGTATACATTACTTACAGTGGAACAGGGGTTGTATGCATTGAGACCGAAATTTAGGCAAGCAGTAGGAAGGAATATGAAATAAAGTTTGCAGTTATGTGCTAGGAATGTTGTTAATGGTATCTTGCATTAATGAATAATGTTATTTATGTTTTGGCTTTCCGAAAGTAACATAGAAAACGTTCCAGCAAACACACGTTGTGAGTGTGTCTTGTGTCGAGTTTATTTTAAATTACTTTTCTATTGCATCGACCATTTAACAGGTATTCGTATTCGTATATCTCCGTCTTAATGTTAAAATGCATAATACTGTCTTCAAGGGCTGTGCCGTTATTTCACTCTTTTATCGTTTTCATTTATAGTTCGGTATCATTTTAGCCTGTTCTATCATTTGTACTACAATGACATGTGTAATCAAACATTTCTTTCTACTTTTAGTAATGTTTAGTGCTCCTACTTACAGCATAGGCAATGGACAGTGATGATACTCGAAATTAAATTATAATTGGGAAAGGAATTTTAGAAGCGTTTTAGGCCAACTAATACTACTACAGGGGGATTTTAGGGCTTATTTCACCCTGGCTTATTTCGCCCTATGGTTGCTTCGGAGGTGTACCCTCTTCAGCCTTGACTTTATTTGGAGTTGAGGGAGGACGGCTTTTTTTTTTTTTTTTTTTTTTTTTGCTTTATTAGGTTATGTATGCATGTGTTAACAATTTTTCACATGTCGTTATTGGCTAATTGCGCTACTGTTAGTATTTGTCATATTAATATTTTATTAAATAAATATTTTTTTTATATATTTGTTTTAATTTTTTATTTTTTTTTTTAATTTTTTTCATATATATATAGTTTCGTTTTGTTTTTAGTAGTAGTTTTTTTAGTCCAGCTCAGCATCATTTTCCAGTTATGGAGAATGAGCAAAACTTGAAAAATGCCGTAATAAGGGTGAACGATCCTGGGACGTTTGAAACATGGACGCCCAAATGCGAGTTTCATGTTAATCACCATTTCTAGAAACTTCATGTTCATTAACTGGAAGTAGGAAAAGCCTAATGTGCTACATTCACATGACTTTCTCTACTCTTTCCCAAATTACGCGATCAGGACTTACTTTCTGGATGCAAATCGTATTTTAATAGGCCCTTATATCGTTATAGTTCCTGTTAATGAGGTGAACATTTGCAGAAATGAACTTGCTGCCAATTTTCTAGTAGTTTTAGGGGAATATGAGGACACATTAAGCTTTAAGTCATAGATCCTTTGAGAGGTGATCACTTTGAAATGGCCTACATATTCCGTTCAGGAAATAAAAAAAATAGTATTGACTCCCATTTGAGAAAAGTCAAGTGTTGTAAACGTTAAACAAATATTTCCGAAATGATTCATTACACAAAAAGGTTGTGTGTAATATAAATAGTGTTTTAAGGACATCTCAATTACTTGTGCATTAATAATTTGTCTATCTCATAAAGTTTATCAGTTATACAAAAACCATTCTGAATGAAGATGACTTCGAAAAGCTTTACAGAAATTTCAAGATATGCACTTCATTTGGCATGAAAATACATTAAACCTATGTTAATTTAGTCAAAATCTTTAGATACAGGTATGATATAATCAAAAGTTTTCAAAAAATGTTGCATATAATCGAAGTTTGGGGAATTTTTTGTAAAATTTCTTGTTGCATTCTTGGTAGATGCTGAACTTATATAGTAATTTTGAGATATAACTTTTTTGTTTAGCTATACAAATATACAGATATACAGATACACATTAAACACAGTAATAACTTAAAACACCTTATTTTTGGATTTAAGGCTTCTAAAATTGTTTTTCTATCAGCCTCGATATCGATTCTTTCGTAGTACTTCTTCGTATCGATTTTTTTAGTAAAAAGTAGATAAAGCAACAAGATTTTGTAAGCAGAATCTGTATAAAGGGATTAGAAATGATTTGAACGTAGGCATAATTTAGTTTGTCCAATAAGACTCGTGCTTAGATAGAATACATTTTGTATTTGATAGCAAGAGTTATTTGATTTAGAACTGACTATGAAAGTGCCTAGAATAACATGAACTACATTAAAAATTGCTATCTATTTTATTGCATAGTTTCTCAACCTCAACAAATTTGTACATGACGCTATTTATTTACGTTTGTTACTGTTTTGTTCTGGCTTTTTGTTTTACTCATCGCATTCCAATTGTACTGGTGCGGTCATAAATAAAATCCAATAAATCTGTGATAAAGACAGGCTAAGTTACAGCAGTAAAATAAAATAAAACGAGGTAACAGAATTTCGATACACGTCGCGCCATCCAAAAATACGAGTTTTGTTTCATTCTGTATGCCCTTTTTTTCTGAAGTGACTGTGGTTACTAAAACAATAAGTTTATAAATGTAGTTTTACCAGTTTTCTCAATTTATTTAAACTGTGATTCATTTTCTAATAAGTACGATAATGGTGGGATAATTTTTCTATATTAGCAAATGGAATAGTATTTGTTAGGGAGCAGTGACCAAGCTGTAACCAATTTGTTTATCATAAATAAGGTAGGGTTTGGCAAAATAGAGATTTTTCAAGCTGAGTGATACCCTCTTTCAAGATTCCAATATTTCTGATGTCATCTGTTATATGTGTATCTCTGCCTTTGATTAATATTCTATCGGCTACTATGTTGGTGAGCCTTCAGATTTTTTTTTCAGGAAGTGCATGGTAATAAACAGCACTGTTTAAGGATGTGCATTAAAACTGTTTGTGAATTTGAGTACAAAAAACTGTTAAATATGGAAATATTATATTTTATGTTATAAATTTACGGTTTAAAATACTGTACAATATAGTGAAGAAGTATAAGTTACCGTGAGTGGCAGAACTGTTAAACAGGGAATGCCTTTATAAATATTCGATCATATACTAAACGGAGCGCGGTGATTACACGCTATAAACCAGTGTAATAATGTGTAAGACACACAAAAAGATCCGAATTTTAGCGAAATGCGGTCATTTAACAACCTACATTTCACCCAATATTCATAGCTAATCCAAAAGGTTTCTACATGATATATTTCCAAATGTTAAGCTTTTAATTTCAATCTAAAGCTCTATTGTTGCTTTGTAACTTGTTAGATTCTAAGAATTCCTTTTTACTTTATAATGTTTAGAGATGGCGTATGTGTATGCAGTAGAACCTTGTTAATCCAAACAGTTTTGGGCTTAATGTTCTCTGTATTATCAAAAATCGAGATTTAATGAAATAAACATCACAGAATAGTATTTTGAATGAAATTAGAGTAAGTACTATATATTTTATTAGAACGTAAGATATAATAAAGCCACCTGCTTTTAGTTATAGAATCTTTATTTGTTTGTTCTACAGAAACTATCCATTTTCTTGCATAAGGAGATCACCATATGATGGTAGTATGCAGAAATCTGTATTGTCAGTTTTCTCAGCAAAGTCTATTACACAATCAGATGTTGTTTAACCTCACTTAATTTCACTCAGCCTCAGATTTGCTACTAGTTTCCCATGCTTACACTTTCCACAATCTCTTCGTCTGTCATGATGTAATAGACTGGATCATCTTCATCTCCGTCAAGCCAGTCTTCAATCTCGTCTACTGTGATACCCTTATCGCCACGCCCAACCAGTGTTTGGTAAAAGTCATTTAACTGAACTGCATTGGTGTCTAATTCAACAGCATCATCATACAAAAGTTTAGTAAATGTCGAGTTCCAAATGCTGTTTTACTGCACTTACAAAATTGAAAATCATGGATTTGAAATCAGACCCACATACATATATACATAGACGCAGAGCAGCGGCATAATTTTAAACCCTTTCGATAACCTTCAGTTTCTCGTGTCTTGTAAGCGATTTATGCTTGCGTTTCCCCGATTATATTATAGGTTTACTAAACGTCATTGTGTGCTCCATGCGCTTAGCTTAATGACTGAGAAAGGCAAATGTTAAACTAACCCTTCTGACAGGAGTTGCAAGCCCTATTGCAGATACAGCAAGCGTGTGGGAAGTGGGACAGCCTAATGTACCATTGTCACTGATATTTTCCTTGGTATTCCTAAGAAATTCCTATAGTACAGTCTGGGCAAATATAAAATGGACAATTTCCTTAAGTTTGTTACAGTACTATAATTAATGTTAACAATTTTAAAATCTGTTTAACGATGCTTTTCCGAAATAAGCGAAATCCAGTTTGAACGGGCCCGGATTAGCGAGGTATCACTGTATTTATAATTCTGACTTCTGAAGTGAGTTCCAGAAGTCAGTTAATGAATCTCTTGTCAACTAATTTATATGGAATTATCGACAAAAGAGTTTTCGGGTGAGATGCAGTACATTAATTGGAAGTAGTAAAGAAGGAAAAATTGCAATGAAGTATATACGTAAGTATAAATACACCTTAGGGAGGGACAAACACGTTTTCAGGATATAACCATACTGTAATACAGAGCAATGGTCAGTAGCTATAAACTGTATTAAATGTTTATAAACCAGCCCTGTGTAATATAATGATTTGTTTTCCTGCAACAATGCATTAAATGTGCTATATTTTCTAAGATTAGTTGGTCTACCTCGACGATATTCCGTTATTCTAATGTTTATACTGAAGGACATGACAAACTTCACTTATTATTAAATTTGTAGATATGGAACTATTGCTTCAGAAACGTTAAGTTTTATTTATAAGTTTTATTTTGCAGCTGCACAATTGATGTTTTTAATATCAATAACTTTAGCGAAATAAATGGATACTTAAGGCCCTCTTGAGCATTCAGGTTAAGCCCTATACTGTACTTTAAACTAAATGCCTCAATTCCTTTTTTTTAAGTTTGATAGATATTTTCAGAGCAGTTTCAGAAATTACGTATTTAGAAATAGAAGGCGGTTAAGTTCAATATTTTAGTTAATTAATGGAAATTAATCATTTCTTTACACTAGCCGTATATAGGCTAAGGTGTTTTTTATAGAGTCAACATGAAAAATTCAATGTCATGGCCGGGATCTGAACCACAGATATTCTGGTTTCCGTCCATTCGCTCTAACCCATTGAGCTCCCATGGTCAACATACCGTCCTGACATTAAATTCTCCATTTGACTGATATATTTCTCCGGTAGACCACTAGGGGCTCTCGCATCCGACATATACCATTTGTGGCGACTTACCATCGTAAGTACTTGAGTCTCAGGCTTCATCATTTAACTCTCATTTTTTAGTTGATGGAAATTAATCATTTCTTCACACTAGCCGTATATAGGCTAAGGTTCCGTGAACCACGGATCTCCTGGTTTCCGTCCAGTCGCTCTAACCCAAAAAACAACTAAAAGGCCCTAAAAAACCTTAGCCTATATAGGTCTAGCGTAAAGATTTCTTTTTATAATTTTTTATTGATCGATCAGCAGTACAGTGCTTTACAGATCAGAGTGAAAAGAAGGTAACAGAACAATAAGAAACACTCAGGGGTAGGCTAACAGGCCGCCCCCTAACTACATTAAGTTAGAACTCCAATAATACTCTCTGAGAAATTATATCAACATTGAAGATGTAAGACAGACATCAAGCACTAGAATCACTCGAATCAGATGTATCACTTAGAAGCAGGTGCTGTGGTAGTCTCCTCTTCAAGCGTGAGGGCTGGCGCTTGCGGACGCCGATATTATAATGCACAGCTCCTGGAACTTCTTGCAGGGTGGAAAAGAAACGACGAGCGATCCTGCGAATGTAGTCGTGAAGAGGTAACAGTCCTAGTTCGTGATGGAGCTGCTGATTACGGATGAACCATGGAGCGTTGGTAGCGATGCGCATGAAGCGATTCTGTATTACCTGAAGACGACGCAGATGACGTGTGTTGCCGCCCCCCACACTTGCCAGGCATATGTAATAAGCGGATGAACGAGTGATTTGTAGGCGTAAAGAAATGATTAATTTCTATCAATTAACTGAAATTATGAGAGATAAATGATGAAGCCTGGGACTCAAGTACTTACGATAGTAAGTCGCCACAAGCACTGTATCTTGGATACGAGAGCCCCTAGTGTTTTACCGGGGAAATATATGAGTCAAATGAAGAATTTAATGTAGGACGACACGTTGGCCATGGTAGCTCAATTGGTTAGAGCGATTCGACGGAAACCAGAAGATCTGTGGTTCAAATCCCGGCTATGACATTGAATTTTTCATGTTGACCCTGTCTATCAAAAAAAAAAAAAAAAAAAAAAAAAGCTTAAGTTCAAGTTAAATGTACATCACTCTCATTGAAAATAAAATCAATGTCATCTATATCAGTTTACTCTAATGTATTGAATAAAAATAAAATTTTAGTCACACTTAAAGGTTTACTCTTATATAAAATTAAACTAAAGGTTAATATACCAATTACTGAAACAGAAAATATGAAATTAAGAATAGTTATACTTTCGATAAGTTGAGATAGTTCAAATGACATCTATGTTTGTAATTATTAGCGTTGTGCATTTTATTCCCATGAAATAATAAGTTCTAGTCATAAAAGTTTAGAGTAAATAAATGTAGTCATTAATTTTCTTGTAATGAAGTTACAATGTTACTGCAACCTTACAGCATTAAGGACGTCATGATAAATAAATACACTGGTGTAATCAGCGGCAGAGGCATTATTGATGTAATGTTAGACACTGACTCCATTCCCTTTCCCTGAGTAGTTCCCGCCGAGTCCCTAAGGAAGTGTCAGTAAATCTTCCGCGTGCACCGTTTTTCCGTGCTGATGGCTGGAAGGAAGAATTTCTGAGTTAAGACCTCAGAGAAGCGGCTAATTTATTCCAGCGGGCACCAGAGTGATTAACTGCTTTCCTTGTTTTTTATTCTGCTTCTTCTTCAAATTGTACGTTGGGTGTTCGTTTGCGCTAATCTGTAGATGGTATCTGGCGAGAGGTAATTTCCAGCGACACAGTGTGTTTACGTACGGAAAGGTGGCTCTGTGATAAATCAGAGTTTAAGTGGATTTGATGTCTGCCTCAGCACTTTACAAAATTTACGTCGGGGGCCGCGCTATATCGTGTTTCTGCGTTCCGGCAAAGCCTGCTGGTCCAACACACATTCTGCATCTCATCACTACAGCATATCTGTAGGTATCCTTAATAATAACAACAGCTAAAATTAATGCATCATTAGAAACATTAAAAAGGTATACAGTTTTCTGAGGACTAAATTGACATTGTTCACCATAAAATATTCGTTACAATGCACACACGAACTGTGTCAAACCATTGTTAAAATATTTATTTTTGTTTTCAGTACTAAAACTTGTTGTACGCTTTGCAAGGGGCACAATAACTTGCTTCTAAAAACGTAGGCAGGGTAAATATATTTATAAAATAAGTTGCTTATTACAGCTAAATGAATTTTGGTAGACATTCTTAGGACCGGTTATATGCCATTTAATTTGTAATATTTAATGAAAATGTTATTGGGTATCTAACATTAACTTGACAGTTGCTGACTTAATTGACATTACTTTTGTCCTTTTATATATTATTCTATGTTACTATATTTTCATTTTTCTATTATTCTTTTATTTGGTACGCTTTGTGGGTAGCTTCCGGCAAACTTCGGGAAAATAAAATGTAAATAATACTTGATAGTTAAACTGACGACGTTGTCATTGCAAGAACAGCGTTTACTCATTCGTTTTCTCCATTTTCGTGGTGTGATACCTATTGAAATTCATCGCCAGTTGAGTGAGGCATGTGGT
Source organism: Mantis religiosa (assembly GCA_030765055.1). Classification (NCBI taxonomy): domain Eukaryota; kingdom Metazoa; phylum Arthropoda; class Insecta; order Mantodea; family Mantidae; genus Mantis; species Mantis religiosa. The sequence continues at coordinate 92,019,137 of CM060955.1, read as the reverse complement.
GATGGTACAAGGAATACGTCTAATGTACGTTCCTGGGTGCGACAGTTAATGAAGGCAGAACATCGTATGGCAACAAACCAAGACAGTTGCAGATATCGCCTCCAAAATTGGTATTTCCGAGGGGTCTGTGCTGTGTGCCTGCATGAAGATCGGAAAATTCTCAATCGGCGGTCGTCTAAAACAACGTTCTCTACTCGCTGGATCATGTCGGCAGACCGGCTGGTACAAGGCCGTGACTGTCTTGGTTTGTTGTCACACGATGTTCTGTCTTCATTGAATTGTACCACCCAGGAATACACATTAGACACATCCATGTTACGGTCACATTATGCCTTACTTAACTGGCAATGAATTTCAATAGTTGTCATAGTGTACAGTGCTGCCATCTCTGTCACTCATTCATAAAGAGTCCACGTGTATTTTAACAGAAACCAGAAGCTTCTATCTGGTCCCAGTCCTGAAAAATAAAGTAGGTGGTGTTATAACTTGAACGCACCTCGTAATTTTCTCAAATTCGAAGTAATTATTGTTCATTTTTTCCTTCTGGTCAGTCAAAGGAAACGTAATTTCAAAATCGTTACAAAGTAACCAGCTCTTAAAAGGTTCACACTTGCAATGCGACTCTAGAGAATGAAATGTCTTCCTCCTGCATGTCCTTTAGTGGAATCCATGTACAGCCAGTCGGTTCACTGGATGGATATCATTGAATATAAATATAATTAAAAGTGTATATTGTCGCGAACGCATTATTGCGATAGCGCGGCAGGTTTACATAAAGGGACAGATATTGCATCTCGGAGATAAAATTCTTGCCGAAGCAGATAAAGCTAGATAACTGGAAGGTGCAGCGCGGAGATGAAAGGCTTGCCGAAACAGATAAAGATGGACAACTGGAAGGTGCTAATGCCGTCTTGTTTGATACAGAAAATGCCGCTATTTTCTCGATCAGTGGGCGGAGCTACAAAAGATGCCGGGAATCGCCACCAGTGACAGAGAGTAGTAATTGGAACTGCGTGTGCGTACAGCTGTGTTTTGAAAGTGAACTCTTTTTTGTGGACGGCGACCTTGTTAGATTATATTTCTGTATGTTACGTTATTCTGCTACTGTAAAGGTTGACCGAAGTGTGTTTCTACGGAAATAAAGTGCAATTCGAATTTCTACAAATTGGACTTTTAATATTACGAACCCACAAACTCACAATATAAAGAAGGAATGTCTTGAATTCTCTTGGATTAGCCTGCTAGGTCCTCTTCTTGCGCAAGAAATATTGTGTAACGAGTAAATCATGAGGCAGCATCTTTGACAAGTAGTTAGATGCTATCCTCTTACCTAGGTGACTACAGATCGATTCGAAGTTACTTCGTGTAAGATTTAAGGTGCATAAGCGTTTCTGCGCAGAATGTCTCTGGGTTTTTATTTCGGCCTTTCCGCTGTTTCGCCAACTGCTCCAAAATCTCATCTTTTATCCACTTCAGTGTCAATTCATATCATCTACTTCATTCTCCTACAAAGTGCTGGCTAATTACCCAAATCTCTATGATCCAGATTCCCTCTAATTCTAGACAAGACAGGTATCTGAGCACAGGCGTGACTTGTAAGTCCTAGTGGCATAATTCCTTCATACGAGGAGCGAAATTATAGAAAAAAGAAAAATAAGAAGCCATGGCTGAAAAAACAAAATCATTCTAGAAAGGATAATCCAATCTCTTCAGAACTATCAATTTATTTCAATTTACCGTTTTAAGCCATCAGTCGTATCTAAGAATGTTTTTCTTTTAATATATTTGTCACTTTTTCATATGTAACATGAGTTGCGCCTCCGTAATGTTGTGGAAAGATAATGGAATTTTGTTGCCACTCTGTAGTGACTCTGTTTTCAATATTTGACTATAGTTTCGGTTAAAATTAACTTCCGTATCTACAGACATGTATATTGAAGCTAATTCTAAAACATTTATCTGCACTGAAGTACTATTTACAAATGCATTTGTAATATTTTGTAGAAACTGTATTAAACTAACCAACAGTATCTAAAGAAAGTTGTGTGAAGCTAACACATATATTCATTTTTTTCTTATTACCATGGTAAATAATTATTACAGTCTACATCACCTTTTTCTGCGGCTAGTACATTAATTTTGAATTATATAATATTCTAATTTTTCAAAATAAAGTCCTAAAACAATTTTCTTTTATGATTTTATCTTTCTATTTAATTTATTATATTTACCATTTATCTAGATTGGATATTAATATTCATCTTTACCTGGCTGTGACCTACTCTATACAGTCATGACCAACTATAACTCAGACCAATTCAAAACAAAACTCTCATCATTTAAAACATATCAATACTAATCATAAACGAACAAATCAAACATTGCTCTGGCACTTGACGTGTTTCAAGATAGTGCAACCACATTCTGCAGCGATCTTCTGTTGAACCGCAGGCTATCGGCGATCCAATAAAAAAGAAACAAATCAGCAACATGTCTACCCTCGCTATATGACGTGAGTAATGCCTAGGGCTGTGTGAACGTCAGCTTCTTCACGCAGTAGCACGCGAATTTAGCGTAGCCCCCAAGGGCAGAACACTCCCCTAACACCTTGCCTTACGCATCGCCCTTGTAAACTGTATGATTTATTGCATGCTCCTGGTCTCATGCGGCGCCTGAACCGCTGTATGCGTTCTTTGCGTGTAGAACCTCTGTTTACTTCGAAGTCAGGAATATATTACTTGTTCCTACAGCGTACGTCATCGGAAACACGCTCTGCTTTTGTCAGTTATGTGCCGTGATACCGGAGGTACAGCCTACTGTATGTTAGCGTGCCAAAGGATGAGTCAATCTCTTATTGGGTTGGTTTTATGTCTGACACGCACGTATTAGCCTATTAATTTAGACCGGGCTAGGTGAACGTTGAAAGGGAGGGAGTATGGCATTTTGACTGAGTGACTGAAAGGCTTGCTTGAAAACGATGGTCTGTACCAGCTCCTAGATAGCTCAATACCATACTTGTTTGATATTAAACTTCTAGCACCTAAATCTTAAACTATAAACAGGGGTCGGTTTCAAAATGAGGAGCGAAGGAAAAACGGAGAGTATGGAAAAAGGATGAGTAAAGTAAAGAGTATTTCTATAAAACGTTGTACAGTGTATCCGCACGACATCTTCGACTGTGCACCAAATGTTAAAAAGACAAATGTCTCACTTTCGTCTGACTATATTCGCATGATATTCTGTAAAGTTGATCCTTATTGAGAAATAAAGTTTTATATTTCGCTCCATATTATATTTCGAGGTTGCGATACCAGAAGTGATTAATCAGAACCTTGAAAGCTTTCCACTATATTTTACCTAATTGCTTCTGTATTTTCATTAACACTAGCAACAAACGACTGATCAATTATAACTTAAAAAAAATATAAAATATATTTGAAAATAGAAAGTAATGCTCCCCCATATCTTTGAAATAGTAAACGCCATGAAAAAGGGAAACTTCCTGTAGAAGGATGCCATTTTCGAGATAAACATTTTCACAGATTCAGTTTTCAGCTCTTATAGTGCATAGATTATAGATAACTAATTCAAAGCAATGACAAGCTCGCCGACAATTCCCAGAAAACTCAATATATACATTTGTCATTTTAATATCTCAAAAACGTACTATTAAGTTTCATTTTCAGTTAGTAATTCTTATTAATCTAAATCTACATTTTAAACAAAATATCTAGGAAAAGGTGGCCAATATAAGCAGGCTTAAAATGCCATCACACTCCTAGAAACAACCGAATGGCAATAGTACTTCAAAAAGTGACACTGGGTGTTTTAAACTTCAAAACAAATGATAAATGGTATCTCAGAAATATGTGGTATGACAAAAATATTATTTGAAATAAATTATGAATTGGGATGTTACAGTTTTTGTGATTTTGTAAACTTTTAGGGCCGTATTCATAGTCGGACTTGGTCCGGACAAACTTGCTACCAACCGTCGACCATCGATTTTCTTATTCTTAAACCGGGATTGGTGATAGTCCGGGGACCAAACACGTTGGACAGGCTCAAATTTTCGTCTGCCTTCGAGGGGTAGATTAAAGACGGACTATCATCGCAACATGGACGACAATGAAGTGATGAATGTAGCTGTGGTGTGTAGAATTTGTGAAATAAGACGATAGAGAAAAACTTATCTGCCAAGAATAGAAATTATTGAAGTACGACATAAAGTTCAAAAGAAGATACAGGTTAAGTGAAGCGAACGCTAGAAAGCTGATAGAAATGATTCGTCCTAACCTGTACGTCAGAGCGGTAACCAAGGCCTGAGTTTCTCAATTGGCACTCAAATCCTAACAGTACTTTGGTAATATGCAAGTGGAGGATATCAAGACAACGCTGCTGACCTGCCCGATATTAGACAGGCTCCAGTAAGCCGCATCATCAGCAAACTCGTTATAAATTTCCCTCCATGCTTCCTCCTTTCTCACATTTGTATTCGTCGACACGGATTTATTTTCTATAAAGTTAACTCTTCTTCTTCTTCTTTTTTTTTTTTCTAGAGGTAACATTTGTCTTCCTCTGACCAAACAGTTGTGAAACTACCACAGAGATTTATAAACCTGTAGGTACACTTTGGTTTGTTTATCACCCTATGGGACTCCCGCATGCGCACAACACACTACGTAGTATAACATTTGCCAAGTGCTGGTCCATGGCTTTACTTGGTCCGAGGCCTTTTATCGTCTACGAATACCGAAAAGTTAGACCGCCTTTGGTCCGCACCAAGTTAGCCGGAAGATAGTCTAGACCAAAGTGATAACTATGAATATGGCCCTTAGAGTTTCCCAATTAAACAAAATGTATTGAGCAATGTGGAGTTCATGAGCTATTTGCAGAAATTTCAAGGTATACTCTTTATTACTCGTGAATTGTTTGATACATTTTTAATAAAATGTAAAATAATGAAATATCTCATGTGAGCGTAATATGGTGTATAGTATCCCTGAAAAATGTAAGTAGGAAGTTTCACTTTTTTAAGATATGCTGTTCACACTTCTCTAGAGTGTCCTCTTATTAAGAGAACTTCAAAGCACATATTTACGTGAAATAAGCAAATTGATTTTGGGGTAGACTACTTCCTCTGCTAACTCTAGGCAGTCCTAGATAAAGTGAACTGAACTATTTGAGGAATGTTGCAGTGAAGCTGTGGTTACTTGGATTTGACCAGTATAAAGATCATGGGTTTGTGGTCGGTAACTTTGGCTGGCTGTTTGGTAAGAAAACCCTTTGACGTCATCAATGTTATTTGCATTCCCTTATAGGTATTCACTTGTACAGAAACTCCTGTTCAGGAATTTGCTACAAAGACATGCACCCCTTCTGTAATATTATCGAATATTTGTCGTTAAATCCCTTGTAGGAACAGTGTCACTATGAAACATTATGCATTGAGGTCATAACCTATAAGTGACAGCATGTATGTACCTTTTGAGGAAGGAAGGACGGTATTCTCTGCAATAGATTTTGGTTTCTCTTGAAATTCCCTTGTCTTTAATGATGTAGCAGAACAAGCTGCAGGAAGTTTCAAGAGATTTCTGTCAAATCATACACTTATAGTCTACGGTGTGTTATACTTCCACATTTTCATTACCTGACAAGGTGACACGGATGAGATGGGGTACCGACAAACTAGAACAGGAGGTGGAATGCCCTCCCGTCTATCCTTCACTAGTTACTACGGGGTACAAATGTACTAGGTTTAAATAAGCATGTGAATAGTAAGGAAATACATATTCTTCAAGTTCTTGCTTGAAGTCTGAGCTACAAGTTGTATGGTTAAGCAGTGTAATATATTTTATGTACCTTATAACTAAGGGTGGTAACTTTTCGCAAATGCGATATAGCGCGATGAAGTGCGAAATTGACTCAAAATGCGATATGAATGCGAAATCGAATATTTTACCAAGTAATTATTTTTCCCAAAGCTTTTTCTTCTAGAAACTTTACCTGAAGAGTCTGTAGAAGATTTTCATGTTTAGAAAGTAATAAAGTAAGTGATCGCTCTTGTGGAGTGTGGAAAACAACTCTTCCCGCTATATTAGCCAATTGTTCTACCATTGCCCAAATGAGATACTTTTGGTACTGAATCGAGTTCAGTTGTTTTACAAAAGAAACCCACCTTAGGACGCCTAATGATTGTGATAAATATATCTTCACAACCTAGTTAATGGAAAATTTTCAATCCTTGTCTCTGAAAACCAATAGCAATTCTAATTTTAAGGAAGCGATAAACAGGAGTTCTCAGTTGCCAAAGTTCCGATTTCCATAGTTCTGTTCGGTTTTATGCGCAACTGTCATTCAGTCTATACGTAGGTCACGTCAGTAAGTGCGAGGCTAATTTTGTGCATTTTCTTTTTCTTGTGCCAGTTTCACATAAGTATGCATTTATCTTTCTTGTGTTATGCATTATGCTTTAGTCTCTATGAACTTGTTCTATATTTCTGTGTATTGATTTAACCCATATTAATGTAAAACAAGATCACAGTTTATGCACTTTTATCTTACTTTTATTAATCACACTCTATAAATGTGCTTTAGATCTCATATAAATAATGCTATTATTTATTAATTAAAAATTAATGCATATTAAAGCTTTTAAATGCTCTAAAATGCTAAATTGCAAATGTATAAATTCTATAAAATGCTAAATGTAAAAATTAAAATGCTAAATTTATGATTTCAAAATGCTAAATATCACTACCCCTACTTATAGCACATAAAATGGAATAATAGAGAAATTTCTCCTGACACCAAAATAATTTAAATATAGCAGTATAATTTTTAAAGAATGACTATGATAAATGGTAACTGACGAATTCAAATTAAAGAATTAACATAGATTTATTATCACATATCCGTAAAATTCAACTAAAAATGAATCACGGAACTGCATAGCATAGACAGTTAAATAACTACTTAGTTCATTTTGGTTCCGCTCAAATTTGGTAATATGTAAATATAAAAATTGGCTTCAATTATAGCAACATGCCTACTTTTGAGGTCAGTAAGCCGGATGAAATTAAACCAACGAATTCCAGCCAACATACAAACTGAACGAGAGTCAGCCTAACTCAGTTACCTTAAGGGGGGACGTACGAGAAAATGTTCAAAAAATCTAATTTTTTATTGTTTTGTAAAATAGTATATAATATTAGCTATCAAACACCAAAATATTATAACAGTACGTGGTCGGTATGTACCTTTAAAAAATTAAATGCCCTAGTGTTGCATAGTAGCATAGTAGCAACACATAGTCTTCCATCAGCTGTGTTGGAATCTATAAAGCCCACCTACAAATTCTTAGCACACCCAGACTTGCAGGACACCCAGACACCCAGATCTAAAAAATATGTCTCAATGGAGAGACACAAAACCCAAATGAAAGCCTCAACAGTTTGATATGGAAAAAGTGTCCCAAAACATCATTTGTGTCTTCCATAGTGCTGAAAATTGCTACATTTGATGCTGCAATAGTGCTTAATAATGGAAATAGTGGCAGAAAAAAAGTTATGCATCAGTTAGGATATCAACCTCGTGTGTTTATGGAAACAATTTTGCAGATTATCGACAACATTCGCATCGCTGGTGCAGAAAGAGCTATGAAATTAATGCAGAAAGAAGCAAGACAGAAGAGGAATTTAAAAAGAAAGGCCGAAGTTGACCAGAATGAGGATACAGACTATGGATATGGGAAGTTCTGACTTAAAATTAAAAGCCAAACTGAATAATACTTATTGTATTTTGAATTGCCTTTCCCCGTAACTTGCATTTTCTACAATTTCAACCCATTTTTCTCTCAAACTACTTCATGTACAGTGATGACATTTAGCACACAGCTTTCTTATGCCACAATGAACATTTTGTTGGTTCTAGAATTTAAGATTAAGCTCCAGATGGAATGTGGTGATACAAAATATATGAAATTATTTTAATTTTTAAAGGATGCATATGATTAACATTTCTTTTTAATTCTACACAGCTTCAATAAGAAATATAGATCCAAAAAATTCATTTTAATGTGTTTTAAAATAGCATACAAAATTTCAGAGAGATAGCATATGTGAATTTCGAAAAGAAATGGGCTTAAATTTGTAAATATCTCTGCATATAGAAAAAATATGTAGCATTAGTTATAAACAATGGAAAATTATGAAAACAATTGTGTATATTAACCGTATTATCTTAAATTAGTATACTAAGTTTCACTTCTCTAACTTGAAAACTTTGGATGTTATGGCTATTTATGTAAGACCCTGAATATTTGCATACGTCCCGGTTAACTGTTCAGAACTCCTTGAGGAGGCGCACTAGTTACCAAGGAAACCAAGAGCGCAGCTTAGCGCCACCAGTAGGCCGAAGTAGCCAAAGTTGAGCCGATAATGAGATTGACTCAGATTAGAGAAAATTAAACTAACCAAATGTAAAACAAGGGTATGGTGTAGGTTTTGAAGATGTAAAATAGAGAACTACCGTTTGTTAGTAATGTTAAGAAAACTGACAACCAACTTCATCCAAAGTCGATTGTTAATGGACTGTGGTACTGGAGTACAATATTAGCAGGCATAGAGCTTGAGAAAGTAGTACACTTCGTAGATAACAACAATGTGAGCAACAGGAATCGTAAAGGTTCACTACTGTATTCACACACACACACACATACATACACACACACACACACACATACACACACACACACACACACACACACACACACACACACACACACACACACACACACACACTAGCAATGTCAATGCCAGCAGATGAAATCTCCTGGATTCTCTTTGGTGAAAGCCATGTCGCTGTTGTGATCAACACACGGTAGTGAATCAATTTGGCAACGCGAGCAGGTGAACTAGTCTCAATTTACCTTTGTGCAACAGAACTCTGTCACGTTCTTCAAACGTAGTAGTAGACAAATAAAGAACAAATAAACATGCGTCGATTTCACTTTGCTCTCTCCGAAGTAGCATTCTTCCCGTCTATGAGCTGTAATTTAGCCCATAACCTAAATTACACTTGTTGACTGCCACTGAAGGAGTCAGTAATAAAAGTTTTTATGTGAATCAAGGAAAAATGTATCAACACAGCATGCCTTCAGCCTTATCTTGATATATATATATATATATATATATATCATTCCCATTTTTGAAGGATTATGGATTGTTTTATTAACTGTACCTCAATTCCCCTTATCTTCAGCATCAGTTTAAATATTGTACGGATCCCTTACATAATTTTGCATTACACATTTTTGTGTGGCTTAAAGCTTTCTCAGAGTATCTAAACTAAAACTAAGATTGATCTGGTCATGCAACTGGCAAGTTTCAGACACTGTGATTGCTACAGCTACAGCAAATTATGCTTATAATTTTTAACATTTTAATATTTAGTTACGAAGATGGCACTGTGCAGCTTTTCCATTGCTTTGAAAAAGGCGTGGGATGGCAGATATCTTAAAGCTTGGTTATGGAACCGTGTAATACTGAGCCAGCCATCTATTTCACAAGAAATATGGTTCCTCAGACACCACCGATCTGCCTTGCAGGGCATTCCTTGGCTCTACTATACAAAGTAGAAGTACTTGCAGAAGTTTTCGGCCCCATTCTAGAGGGCGCAGTTATATCCCATCACCTGCGACTTGATACAATCATCACATGTTCCTGCACGAGGCCAGCGTGGGACAGGCAATTCTTCCAAGACGTCAAGCCGACCAGCCTAGGTGGACAACAAGGCACATGCGACTACAAACCACCATAAACATTTCGTGTTGTCAAAATTCTTCTTAAATTCTTTAGCTGTAAGTAAACAACATTAAATCTTTATCCTGGTGGCCAAATATAAGGAAAGTGACTCTGCGAGTCTGTGAACAGCTATTTGAAATTTGTTAAAATTGTATGACCGGCAAAAATATTATTAGTGTTTAAATTGTTGTTGCAGTTTGAACATAACAGACGTAATTGGTAGTAAGAACTTCAAATAGCTAAGCCTGGGTTATTTGTTAATTATTGTAAGAATACACCAAGCTAAGTCTACTGTTTTTATTTTTTTTAGTATGAACCTTCTGTTCCTTTCTTAAGACTACAAAAAAGCTGTCCATTGATTTCTTCTGGCGATTAATTATTGGGAAATATAACTTAGATGCATCTGTATTGCATGTTAGTTCGTGTATTCCATAATGAATTATGACATTACAGATACAGGTTAATGAAGATACTTAATGCATCTTACACATTATATTTGGAACAGCAGTGTTCAGCAAATCGTGAAGTCATAACAAAAATATTGTTTTTCCTTAACCTTCTGAAGAAATGTACTGTCGCGAACGCATTGTTGAGGCGGCGCGGCCGAATAATTCAAAGAGAGGGGCAGTGGAGTGCGGAACTAAAAGCTCGCCGAAACGGTGGGAGAAGGAGACGGATTTCTAGAGCGTTCGTCTTTCTTCTAGCGCCGTCTTGATTATTTTAGAACATTCCGGATAGTGAGTAATCTACAAAAATGGAGCCGCCGCCTGCCACAGTCAGTCATTCGCTAATTGGACGCGTGCGCGTGAACAGCAGTGTGAACTTGTTTGTGGTCGCTGACCTTGTAAGTTATATTGTGTATGTGACGTAATTCTGGACTGTCAGATTGATTTCTACGGAAATAAAGAGCAATTTTTGATGTTTGTAACCTGCACGTTTCATTCTACGAACCCACAAAGTCACAATACTGAAGAACAAGTTTTGGACGTGAAATAATCAAGCGCAATTATCACATCATTTTAAGCTGTCTGAAAGGTAGTATCGGTTGTTTTAAATGTTTGGTTTTAAAATCAGTGTAAAGCAGAACAGATCCGAACTTTTGAATACATTCTCTAAATTCATCTAGTGGGTTTAAGTAATTGTACAATCAATTAAATACTTTTCTTCCTAAAAAATTAACACCAGCAAATACTATGTTACTTAGAATTTCACACCGCTTAATTTTATGTATCATGCACTCATTCATACCTAGAATTCAGTTTTTATCGATACTCTTTAGCTATTGTTGTTCTGCGCATCTCATCTCATATTAGACTTGAAATAAAAACTGCTTAATTTTGTTCACAGGATCCATGTTCAGGGTTGAGATTTCTTCATGTGGGATAAATTCACAACATGAGACCACCGGCTTTACTTTCCTTCCGAAGGAATACATGCCATGGACTTTAACACCCGAAAAATGCATTATCTTCCACCGGGTTTCAGCCACCCACCTCAGGAACTGGAAGTTTGTATGTTACCACTAGGCCACTGAGGACGACAAGTTTGTTAAGTTCTCATTTGACAACGAAGAATAGTTTATTTTGGCATCATTGTTATTACTATTTATGATTATTTATTATCATTATTATGTTGACACCTAAATCATTACCGACCGAACTAAATATTTAAATGTCCAATGCATCGAAATAATAACTCATTTATGACAGTAATAATCACATTTTCCATGTCTTTTCACAGAAATGTTTGCTATAATTGTGGCTGATTTCATTTAACCGATATCTGACCGCCCTGTACAACACACGAACAAGCTACAAGCCCGCCTCGGTAGCGTAGATGGTAGCATGTCTGCCTCACGTTCAAGAGGTTCCGAGTTCGAATCTTGGTCAGAGTGAGGGAGTTTTGCCTTATCCTGAAATACGAATGCCGAGCAGCTCTAAGTTCCATGGAACCCGGGCTCATTTGAGCTTCGTTTCACCCATTCCAGCCATCGTCCGATATGACTTAACGTTAGAGGATGTAAATTACAGAAAAATTAAATAAATGCATAAGTAAATAAATAAACGAATGAATGAAAAATAAATAAATGAAAAATAAATGAATGAATGAATGAATAAATAAATAAATAAATAAATAAATAAATAAATAAATAAATGAATGAATAAATGAATGAATAAATGAATAAATGAATAAATAAGTAAATGAATAAATAAGTAAATAAATCAGTAAATAAATAAATAATTAAATAAATAAATAAGTAAATAAGTAAATAAGTAAGTAAATAAGTGAATAAATAAATAAGTAAATAAATAAGTAAATAAGTAAATAAATAAGTAAATAAGTAAATAAATAAGTAAATAAGTAAATAAATAAGTAAATAAATAAGTAAATAAATAAGTAAATAAATAAATAAGTAAGTAAATAAATAACTAAATAAATAAATAAATAAATAACTGAAGGAAGGGGGAATGGAGGGAGGGAGGATGGGCGGGAAGGCAGGCAGGAATTAATCAATTAAGCAAATAAATAAAATGAGATTGCACAGGAATACCCATATTACCAATTTACACGATTCAGAGTAATTAATCATTCTTCCACACTAGCGGTGTGTAGCATAAGATTTGGATGGATAGAGTCAGATTAAAAAAGTCAAATCCCGACTATGGCATTGAATTTTTCAGTGTGTCTGTATCTATTCAAATTTAGCCTGCACACCGCTACTGTGGAAAATGATTAATTTCCACCAATTAACTTAATAGTATTAACCATAGAGCATTAAGTACTTACTGCATAGTAAGTCACCACAAACGGTGCGTATCTCTTTGGGAATGAGAATTCTAGTGGTTTACGGGAAATAAAACAAGTCAGCTGAAGAATTTAAAGTCAAGCTGTCATGTTGACCATGGCAGCTCAATGATTAGGAGTAGTCGGACAGACCGGGAGATTGGTAGTTCAAATACGGCTGTGCCATTGAATTTTTCAGTTTGACTCTACCTTATCAGAATAGATTATGTCTAACCCCTTATTCGTTCTACACTGAGTAAGACACCGTTCATTGGATCGTGTTTGATCCCTGGAATTTGTAAGCCATTGGAACACTTTTTCGGAGTGTACGAGTACTTAGTAGGGGGAGAGAGAAATTAAATAGAACAGTAAGAGATGGTGACGGGAAAAAAGTCATGTAATGTGAGGTGCATATTCTTATACTAGAGTAACATAAGAAACAGCTAATATTTGTGTTCAGCATTTGAGAAGCCAGAAGGTAGATGCAGAAACATACATGGGGTTTCCATGTTAACTAGAAAATAGCTGCTGATGCGTAGGTACCATACATTACTGCAACTGATTGGCATTACCTGAGAGCTTAGGGATTATCATCGTCCCTAGTTGAAGCGGAAGATATCGATTAAAGCAATCGGTATCTTGGAGTGCCGCGTGCTTTAAGTGCAGCGTGTTCAAATATTAGCACGTGCTTAATGTTTCGTGTTATGCGGAAGTTGTGAATTATTCACGAGCCCTCAAAGTAAGCCATTAATCCCGTAGAGGAAAGATGGCTGGGAATATTTTCAGGGCTACCTCGCAGACAGAGGATAACCGTACCGTTTGTTTACATATCTCACTTGAGATCATCCGAGTGCTGGACCCACAAGAACCTTGCTTTTGTCGCAGCTAATATTTGAAGTGCTTAATTGGTACGTAATTCCATGGAGAAAATGTAGTTGTTCATCGTGTTTCTGTAACAAGTGAGGAAACTGGCGAGTTTTACCCGCAAATGTATGCTGATCTACAAGCCGAACATTTAGAGCGAAAAATCTAAGTGTGCAGTTCTACTTGCTCAATATTTATATCTATTTTGTAGGAATTATTATCGCCAGAATGTCACCTCTGTATCGTGTTAGACTGGCATTCGTGATATATCGGTTCGATTGCCCCAAGTGTTCTCTCTGCCTTAGATTTTTCCTGGTTTATCTTGGTCGATGGGCAAATGCTAGGGTGTTTGCTTATCCACCAGACTTCTATCACTTCTGTTACTTCCCTTTCATTGCGTTTTCGTCTCATCTTTCAAGTGCGTTACCAGAGAGATGGTGCTGAAGTTTGTTCAAAGGTTCTCCCGTGGACACTAGGAGACTGCTTGATCAAAGAATTATTTCATCGGCATCTCTAGACAGATTCAGCAGTGAGTCGAGTCTGATTCAAGAACTGTTAGGGACTTCGCGCAAACCATTGGTCTATATGTATGCGGCCTTTAATCTTCTGTGCTTCCTTCCTTTCATCTTTTTCTCCTAGAGGGCGGTAGCTTCAACTGACCTCCGTGCCGAAGTATACCCTTAAGTTGCACAACATATACTTATACCTAGCACTGATTGACCTAATAGTGGCTTAGTATGAAACCAGGTGCCATGTGTTAACTCAGATGGACAGAGAAACGATCAGGAAATTAGGTAAAAGAGAAACAACGTCAGTGGATATCGCAATCAACCATTTCCAGGTTATTTTACGTAGAGATGTGGGGATTCAACTGCTTCAGGAAGGCGCAAGCCCCGCCAGTGACTGCTAACAGTTTCTGAAAGTCTTCATCCGGTGCAATGATCTATCGCGACATCATATATTCTACGTCTCGACCAACGTCCGTCCTCGACAGGACAGCGAACGCAAGGCCGCCCCAATGCCGAGAAGTGCGCCCAATCATCACGACACTTTCGAACCTAAAGACTTGAATGAATATAAGCTGGAAATGGAATGAAAGGATCTTAAATCACAATAAGGAAGTAATAATGCAGTAATCACCCAATGATAAAGTGAAAACCCTTTGGACAGATTGCTGTGACCAGGATATCGAACCTGGACCCTCCAAATGCGTGTCACAAAAATTACTGTTTCAGGCTTTTGCTCCGTGAACTCACAGAGAATCGAAGATTTGCGATCAAATCTCGGCTGTGTTAATGAATGTCCATCTAATTCTACCTTTTTAAATTAGGCGGCACTGTTTAACCTAATAGTGCTTAACTACAATTACGAACCCTGAAAGTAAAAGCTAGTAAGTTGAAATAAACATAAGATCTTGCTGTTTTCCGTAAAAGAAATGCTAGTCATTTGGAGAATTTAATATCGTGGCTGCAAGTAGCCTTGGTAACCAAGGCACAGGAAGATCCTAGCTGAAATCTCTGCTATGGGATTAAGTTCTTTGTTTGTTTCTATCTTTCTAACATTTGCCTACACTTGTGCAAGTATAAGCGACTATCTCTAGTTTGTCTATTAGTGTTTAGCTATGAAGCTGGGGATTTAATAGTAAATTACTCATGGTATTCTAAACTGGTAGTGAAGCACATCATCTCAAAAAGTATTTCAGCATACCTTGTGGTGTACCCTAAACAAGTCTAATCAATAGGGGTATACAGTGACTTGCATAAATGCTGTAGTGGTAGCTGAATTGATTAGACAAGATCGCGTTGTTTTGAATTTCTAAGTGCGATTCTATCTTTCCAAAACGTTACTTTTGTTCTTCACTTTTCTCCCTATGGTCTCCAATTAAAATGGTTTTCAAGTCTAAAATTTTAGCTTTAACATTTACATGACTTTCCTATAGAGTCTATTACAAAACTATTTAAAGTTCTCTTATGTTTTATATTTTCTGATAGTGATAATAGAAGTAAGCTTGCAGAAGGGCTTTTGTTGGGCATTTCCTTGTCAATGAACGGGCATATAATAGGCTAGAGTAAGATATTTAAAAGCACACAATAAAGTGTCACTGAAGGTCTACATGAGAAAAAAAATACTACTAAATTTTCTGTTGAGTGTAGTTCAAATTTTTGACAATTCAGACCATTAACATAGATTAATCTGAAAAGGTTAATATTAGAAACATATAATTTTAAGTTTAATGAATACAATATCTAGATATGTGTTATAACAATGTCTAACCTTAGGAGGCGGAAAATTAATCGAAATCAGATAATTAAAAATAAGATAAATTAGAGAAAATACTTTGCTGAACTAATATAAAAATCTTGTTATATTAATATGAAATAATAATGGATAGAGTAATGATTAAAATAGCGGTTGAATTAAAGAATAAGAAGGGAAGAATATAATTTAATATACCTTACACACTAGCATCCAGGCAAGCAAGAGAACATATTCGTGTCAAAATCCGCACACTTCGGAGAGACAGGAAGAGAGGACCGTTACTCTTTTGTGCTAGTAAAGGTTCAATGTCTGAGAACTATAGAATACTCCCAGACAGTTATATTTTGGGACAAAAGGGCTTCCAAAATGCGACGGAGCATGAACGCTAAAGGGATTTACTTCGCTGATTTGATAACGATGTATACCGTTACAGAGAGCCCAGGGTAGGCGTTCCCCAACTCAGGGCGGGCTGAACGTCAATGAGTTAAATGTGTTTTGCAAACCAATGCGAAAATTCGAAATAAATCAGAAACCAATAATAACGTAGCGTTTGAGACGGGTGAGCTAGTTTGGTCATGTGATAAAGTTAGAGAGGGGATCAGAATAAGGTTCGAACTGAATCGCGAATTAAGAAAAAACTTACTTAAAAGGTTATATTATGACTGGAAGGACATGTTCCTGCACGTTAAGAAGAAGCGAATATTTATAAGTCCGAAATGTAGGGAATTTGAAAATAGCGCAACCAGCGTAAGTGGAAGTAGCATTAGAAGTTCATTAGAGCAAAGTAGTCACCGTATAAAGAAGAAATAGAAACCGCGCGGAAGTAACTTTAAACAAGTAATCCAGGGTTTCCAGTAAATTGAACTTTATTTTAGGAATTTTACTAACAGGTGGTCACCGATCCAAGTCGATAAGCAAACTTAGTAAGAATTAAACCAATAATTTTGCAACAAACCAAAGTGTTATTAATACGACTGAGTAGCCAACAACCACCAAAATCCATTTCCTACAACCATTCACCTGAGGATAAGAGAACTCATAGCTCCAATTAGAACCTAAATCACATATGAACCCAAAAAATTTAACTCTGGTATGCGGGTTTGCCGCAGTGTCACAGTGAGGAATACCTCGCATACTGCTATCAAAGGGAGATCTTTTTATCTTAATTTATGTCCTCCAAGGTCAACACATATTGGCCGATGAATGAAATAGATTAAATGATACTCAAATGACCTCGTGGTCCATAGAACTTGGAGTTACCCGATATTCATCTTTCAGGATAAGGGAAACTCCTGGAAAAAAACCTTATCAAGGTAACTCACTCGGGACCTCTTGAACGTGAGACAACCACGCTACCATCTACGCTACCGAGGCGGGCCAAGATCCTTTATGGAGGTAAAAGAATAAGTTAAAAGAACACAGGTGGCTTAAGGTGACAGGCAAACATATCACAGTGACGTGCAGAAGTCCATAGAGATTCCGGCCTCGAAGACACGGTCTACCTCTGGATAAACGTCCTTTGCAGCCAGACAGCCCTCTCTTTGGAGGATTCTTTTGGGAACACCTTTGATTTTTTCTTTTTTGTTATTTTTTCCATTTATACCCTGCTTGTAACTGCAATGGTCATATCGGCGGTTCTCTTTTGGAGACATATCGAAGGTGTCAGCTCGTATTCGTTGGCTTTTAATCATTAGATCACGCACACATTCGCACTCTCATTCATACTTCCAGATTCTTTGAAAGATGAGGAATTATCTTGGTCGGAGAAAAATCCTCACTGCCAGGAATCGAAGCCGGGACCCCTAGCACGGCAGGCAGGTGCTTTACTGACTGAGCTACGAGGCCAGCCAACATCTTTGTATTACACGTATGTAGAGATTAAGTTTGATGTATATATATATTCGATATTTTGTTTTGAACTTTAACTGTTTACACATACACAACGAGAGTGAAAGAGAGAGGGAGAGAGTAGTTTCTGAAAGGTGGCAGTATAATTAAACCACTTACAAGAGAAAACAGGACACCTAATGAAAAGTTCCGGTAGCAAAGAAACTCTTTTTTTAGTTCAAGTATTCGTAGGCCAGAAAATCCCTGTGCAATAAAACACAAATTATTAGCCCTAAATTCAGAAATCTTGTTATATGGGTTATTCATCCGAGAAACACGAGTATATAACTAGTCGTTATGGATATAAAGGTTTACGCTTGTCAATATTGCACAATGGAAGCTGCGCATCACTTATTATTAACTTCGTTTTGAATTTTCGCTGAGTGACATAAAATGTCCTTCATGGCTTCTGAAGCTTGAATTCCTGTCGATTTAATAAGGAGTAAGCAATTTATTGAATCAGAAGAAAGCGTCTTTGTCGATTTCGAGGAGACGAGGTTAGATATTGATATTGAACCAAGATTCAAGGAGCTAATATTTCCTTAGGGTACAGGACCTTTCAAAAGTTTATAGACTAATATTTCCGTACTGTCACATATTAAGTATTACTTACGCGAGCTATAAGAGTGTCCTTTTAAATACTCAATAATGCTTTTATTCACTTATTTCGACGCTCTAACGCTGTTAATAAATTTACTGCAGAGTGATCCAAAATAGTTTTATTCTGAATACTAACCTAAATTCCTTAGGAAGCAGTATTTTAAACCTTAGGTCTGAAAGTACTTGATCACGGAAATGAAAGTAATGGTGTAGTGTTAAACGTTGACAGATTGACTAAATATTAATACACAAAAGGAATAGATCTCGTTAATGCACATAATTTACGAACAATATCTTTATAGTTAACCATTTCTGATTTATTCCTTGCTTTTGTTTTGAATTTTCTAATAATTTTCATAAATCGGAGGTCCTCATTAGTTTTTGTTCCTTTTCTTTTCTCCTGACTGTACAAAAACAACAGAATCTCAAACTCAAGGTTATTGCATAACGGCCACCTCTTAGAACATTTGACTATCTCTTATGTACCATTTCCGTTATTTTTATAAGGAAATGTTTAATAAACGTACTTTATATATATTTGCATTCATCTCACCATATTCTCTGCAGTACTACGGAGAGTATCCTCGCTAATGTTACTTATTTCGATTCGAATGGATTCCTTGAGAGCATCAATTGTCCGCGGCCTATTCTTGTAAACTCTATTTTTAGACACCCCTACAAGAAAAAAATCTGGTGTGGTTAGTTGAGGGGATCTGTGAGGTCACAGACCTTTTGAGGTAGGTTATAAGTCTCATGGTGTCATTAGATGTATGGCACGTTGTTCCATCTTGCTGGAAATATCCTTCTCTCAATTCGATATCATCCAACTGCTCCACAAAAGTCTTGAAGATACCCATATCAGCTTCAGTCTCTACAGTCATATCAAAGAAAATGGGACCAACGATTCATAGATGCCGATGGAAGACACTTCCAACATTTTCTCTGAGATTTAAATAGTGTAATGTAATGTCCCAATTGTGTATTATATTCTACCAAGGTTGCACATGTGTCCTAATATTGGTTCAAAAGTTATGGCCTATTGAAATGGTTTAGGCTTATATATACACATACGCTGGTGTGACAGTCCTAAGAGGGCCAATGCCTAGCAACCCGACTTCCGACCTCACGCCCACTTACGCACGGCAGAGGTGGGAGATCATCCAGCCGATACGGGAAGGAGATGTGGTCAGCATCTCGGCATCCCCCAGCCGGAACGTTTGTTTTTCGTGACCAGTGCCGCTTACCTAGCGTAGGCTTCTCATTTTCCTCACGATGCTGAATGGAAACCGGTCCTATACCCGGGTCTTAAATCCTCATCCCATGGGTGGAATCGAACACGGGCCGCTTTCCGTTGCCAGGAATAAACGTACTTCTACAATTCTTTATCTCAGTGACTATGAAGCAGATAAAAGAACAACGTTTTCATAAAAAGTTTTTGAAAAACTAAAGCGGTACAATTAAAGTGAATAAATCATATTAGAAAACTTTATATTTCTGTATATTGTTTGTAACTTTTAAGTTAAAACGGCATTTTTTGCATATTATAGTAATTTTTGTTTCATAAAACCGCTACGCTGTCTACCCAGTGGTTAAATTATATACATCAGAAATTTATAAAACGCTGGATGCGACTCCTATAGTACGAGGGTCGGCTGATAAGACCGGGCTTTACATAGAGATGGTGCCACTGGGCTAATTTCTTGGATAGTAACATGTAGCTGAACTCTAGAATAGTTTGTATCCGTAGTTACAGGTCTATAGCTTGTTTGGTTTTTGAATGTCAGCAATTCAAAGAAAAGTGTAGATGTTTCACGAAAATGGGAGAGTTGGAAATACGAGTAGTGATTAAATACTTCCAAATGAAAGGATCGACCCCTAAAGAAATCATTCATTTATTTATTTCTGCATCTCCGGAGGAAATGGACAGTATATTGTAGGACTCTGCCCGTTCCTATACAATGTTTAAAGGTTGGGTTGTAGAGTTTAAAATGAGACGTACGAGCATTACTGATCAGCCTCACTCTGGACGCTCAGTGGAATCAAAACTCCACAACACAACTCGTCGTTTAGTACCGGAAAACCGTAAATAAAGTTCTTTGAGATAGCAGAGACTTTAAGAATATCAAAAGAACGCGCAGATAATGTTTTAAGTAATTTTTTAGGCTTTCACAAGATCTGTGCCAAAATGGGTGCCGCATTTGTTGACATCTGATCAAAAGTTGCAAAGGAAAAGTGTTTCTATTAAGAACTTGGAGCACTGCCGTAAAAATGGCAGTAACTGTTTGAGATGGCTTTTTATCATGGATAAAACTTAGATAGATTACTATCTTCAGAAAGTAGCCGCAGGCAAATCAGTGGATTGCCCCAGGGAACCAACTCTAAAAAGTGCGAAGTCAATTTTGTTAGCTAACAAGGTTATGGCGAGTGTTCTGGGATACACACGGAATTATGATTATTGATTACTTGGAAAAGGGAAAAAAGTATCACTGGTGACTACTACGCTAGCTGACTACAACTTTTTGAGTGATGAGGTGAAAAGATGGTTGGTTACTAACACCCCCCGCATGGCATCCTTGGCCTTCGGGGTAACCTTGCCCCACCATATGATGACCGGACCCATTTCTCAGATGGGGGCACCCAGAGGGCAGGTCCATTACCTCCAATGACAGGGTGATAGTGAAGATGACGGTGAGGCGAGATGATCTACAGCTTATACCGTAGACTCCGAATCACGGGGACACTTCACATATGGTAGACAGAGGTGAAGGTGTGGATAGGGCCAACTTAGAATCGCCAACCCTAGAGCCAGGAATTGAAGTCGGGACCCTTAGCACGAGTGCGCGAACGAAACCACTGCGCTACCCCGGCAGTGAGGTGAAAAGAAAAAGACACTTTTGCAAAGAAAATATTTTTTCCCCTTTCGATACAATGCTCCGTCCCATCGTTTAGTCATTGCAATGGGAAAACTGTGCGAATTAAAGTTTGAATTCCCTGAATATCCACCCTGTTTAGCAGATCTAGCACCCAGTGACTACCACTTGTTCCCGAGTCTCAAAAAATTTCTTGGAGGACCAAGATTTCACAGCAACGAGAACGTCATTGATGTGGTAAACAGCTCTTTTGGGGACCATGGTAAATCGCACTACAAAGATGGTTTACTTAAATTAGAACATATATATGATAAATGCATTAGCCTTTCTGGAGATGAGAAATAAAGAGAAAAAAGAGAATGTTTTTATTATCAGCAGACCCTCGAATATTCCGTATGCTAAGAGAAATGAAATATTTATTAATATTAAAAGGATTATATTTTTGTTACATACACTACTACATTCAGAAACCTCTTTATAACTTTGTCAGGGCTTTTAATAATTGTAATTATATATTAAGCAGGAATATGTTTGCAGACTTGGAAGGATATTTCTTTTTTGTACAGTTCATTCAGGGAATATTTGAATAGTATTCTTTCTTTGGTTGAACTGTATGGTAGAAGAAGCAGAGATGATGATAATAATGCTGTAGAAGACAGGCAAGTTCCCTTGGAGACAGAGGATCCTGCTAACTATAGCAGAAAAGAATATTGGAATCGCGCTGGCAGAATCCAGATGAAATATGTATCAAAAAGGCGGTGCAGATGATGAGAGAGTTGAAAGAATGAGGCGGTAACATCAGACAGGAATTATTTACATATTTTGTTCCCAAAAGGCAATGCCCATCGGAGATGTGACATATACTTTTCTTTATGTTTTCTCGCGCCGTTATTTCTGTCTCCTCTTGCAAGTGGCTTTTTAAGCCTCTTTTCATGCCAACTTTTCATAATTCAGAGAAGAAAACCTACCTGTTCTCTCCCATCCCCCCCTCTAATTCCGTACCTCGTACTGCCACATCGCGCGCATCCTCTGTGGAAGTAGAAGACTAGGGAATAAAAGGGATGGGGAAAGTGAATAAGAAAATAAAAACACAGCTCTTGGCAAAATAGCGGGGTTTCCTTGATTAAAAGACATTTGCTGTAGTGGTAGCATTGCTATTGGTTAAATCTTGTTTGTAGCCTACTTTGCATTTGGGTTCGTGAAAATAAATACACTAAATTTAACAGTATGTTTACTTTGTAATTCTCTAGTTATTTTGACTAAAGGATTTCTAGCACAAGACTCAACATTTTATACTTGAATGAATAATTGTTGTTTCTCTAGAAGAACTTGAAAACATACACAGTGAAAGAACGGTTACAGAATAAACAAATAATTTTTTACTATACCAACAAAATTTGCAATATTGATATTTCACCACAATTATACGTTTTCGAAGCTCCTTGAATTAAGAAATAAGACACTTTTTTACAAGTTCCGTACATTTCCCTGCGTGTGCGTTTGTGAGCACGCTCGCCTGGGAAAGCATTACTCAAGAGTGAAAAGTCGAATGAATACTAAAATATAATCTTTTGAAAGTGTAACAAGAAGATATTCAACAGTCTACTTAACGAAAAACCTGTTAGCGAAATAAATAAAAATAAATAATTCTCAAAAGTAGTTACTGACAATATCAATTGGAATAAATATTTTTTGAGAATTTTACATGACAAATAAAATAAATCATCTGACAGTGAAAGAGAAATTGTATTAAATAAGTTTTTATAGTTTTGTGTAACCTGTAAAGCTAATAAAAAATACGTACCATATAGTTCTTAAAACGCGCAATATATTTCAAGAAACTTTTCGTAAACGATTCCATTTCCGACATATCCGTTGTTATTGTATTTAACATTGAAACTATTGCCATGTTTTAATATGCAGTGGCATTGAAGTTATTTCCCTGATGTCATAAGCAAAGTTGGAATTTCTGGGCAAATATTCCCTATCTCTACAAAATCAGTGAACCATAAATGCACACACTCTACCTTTTAGAGTTAAGACTTCCTTGGCAATAATTTCCTATTGTTGCAGTTAAAGCACTACAAAGATTTAGGATCAAACAAATTCCTTAAGAAGGTGATTTCCTTTCCTTGCTACATGAAAAAATGGTTGAGAGAAAACACAAATAGACACTTTTAAGCAATAATATTTTCAAATTTGTTTCACAGTAGATATTTTAAGAATTACAAGCCATCTTCTATTCGTTTATGTTATGCATAAAACTTTTTTTTTTTTTTTTTTTTTTTTTTTTTTTTTTTTTTTTTTTGTAATTTACGTCCGCCAACGTTAAGTCATATCGGACGATGAATGGAAAGAGTGAAATAGTGCTCAAATGAACCCGTGGCCAAGGAGATTAGAGTTACCCGATATTCGTCTTTCAGGATAAGGGAAAACCCCGGAAAAACCTTATTCTCGGACCTTAACTCGGGACTTCTTGAACGTGAGGCAGACACGCTACAATCTACGCTTCCTAGGTGGGCGCATAAAACTTGAAGTTAATTTAAAATAAGACTGAAGCTTTCCTGGCGACAAATATGCTCAATTTCTCTTAGGGCAGCAAGCTATGTGAAAAGACGACTAGAAATCGACGTTTCGGGAGTGTGCATCGCTCCCATCATCAGGATATTTATTAAATGTTCAATTAATAATGTTCAATGTACATTTAATAAATATCCTGATGATGGGACGATGCTCACTCCTAAAACGTCAATTCCTAATCATGTCTTCTCCTGGCTTGCTGCCAGAGAGGAAATTGAGCATTGAAGTTAATTTCTTGTAGTTTACTCATAGTATCGCGAACCCGATCGCGATAAGGCGACTTGCGCACACAAAGGAACTGATAGGCGGGCAGTGTGAAAACCAAGAACCGGCAGACAAGATAACATGCACATAAAGCAACAAATAAACTGAGATAAATGGAAACTTCTAGTTACTTCTGGACTGATAGAGATAATTCGGTTTCTGGTTTATTTTAGAATGATCTAGAAATTATCAGGAGATACATAAGCGATTGTGACTCGCCAGCCGGAAAGTAGTAAACAGTGTGAGTAAGCACAGAGCAGCTGAGCGAGTTTCAAGTTGTGAAACAGTGTTGTGAACGAGAGACAGCTGGAAGTGTTATTGCAACGAGAGCTAATGATGTAATCTGCTGTCACTGTTATTGTCATCAACCTCGGAAGACTGTATATATGTAATGTGATGTTACGTCAGAATGGAATAGTGTATTTCGACGGAAATAAAGACTATTTGGAATTTAGGCAAATTGGACTTTTAATTCTACGAACCCACAAAGTAAAACAATTGGCATATAACTGGGTTTTCCGGGTAGGGCCGCGTCTTGCTTGTTCCTCTGGTCGACGTTTCGTCCCAAGTATGTGGGACTTCTTCAGTTGCTACGGAGCTGTCAAGGAAGAAGTCCTGAAGAAGCCCCACATAGTTAGGACGAAACGTTGACCAGAGGAACAACCAAGACGCTGTCCTACCCGCAAAACCCAGTTACAATGGACACAGGCCACCGAAGCCTACGCACTGAATTGGCATATAGACATCCCAGATACAGTAATGACTACTAAATTCTTACTTCGATGGACATATGGGTTTTTTTCCTTAAGACAAAATAATATATAATCTGTTATATCTTATTAATGTAATAGTGTTAATAAATTGAGTACTAGAAATTATGCTTTCTTATATTAAGTTATGGTATACGTCCAGAAAATACATATGTCAGTGATAGTAAATAAGAAAAATTCCAATCTATACATAATGTTCCAAAGCATCACTGCCAGTAACAAGTGCGAATATACCCATCCTCACTCAGTTAAGTTGGCAATGTGACTTTTTTAATCTTCAGGGATTTTGTAAGGAAAAATATGTTCTTAGTCCTCTTGTTCATGGTATGAAAACACCGAGAACTAAAGTGGTAGAATTCACACTAAGTAAAAAGTGAAAGCTTCTTATTGATTTTTGCAACGATAGCACACCGGACTTGGGATATACTTAACAGGTTCGTATTCCATTGTGAGAGGTGAGTTTAATTCTTCCCATATTGTAGTTTTATTGGTTTAATTTACAAGTTATGAATAGGCACGGTTTTCATATTGGAAGGTGATATTATTAAGAAAACTAATGTTACTACCAATTAAGCTGCACGTTTAGGTTCCTCATTTTGTTTCAGCTTCTACTCAGTTTCGAATGTTAGTGCTTTGAGTTCCACTCTTTCATGGAGGAAACTGTCGGCAGAAAGATCTCTACTGTCCAGTCAAGTTGATATCTGCAGGCTGAGTTGAAACGCTTGCCTGCATCTTGCTGCAGACACTGCCCTTTTTTTTGCTTCCATTGATATTTCTCAGTCTTGCACAGATTAATATTTATTCTTTTAAAAGTTAAAATATGATGCTATTGAAACACTAATACACTAAAGTGTGTTTTATAAATTTTATACTCCTGACAAAAAATAATAATAAATCTGTAAATACAATTTTTGTAACAATTTATTACCGTCGAATTAATTGCCACTATTTTAGCAATATAGCTAAAATCATATACAATTTTCAGACTTAGTTCTCTCTCAGTTGATAATAAGATCGTATAAACATTTTAATTCGCAAATGTTTAAAAGAATCAAAATCGACTAAAAGGAAGTAAAACCATATCATTGGAATAATGCTTATTGTTCAGTCATGATCTGAAAGGTCACTGAGAGCAAAAGCTATGGAAGTTGTTGGCATACAAAAATACGGTTTTAACGATGCTTCAGCTGAGAATATTCTTAACACACAAAGAGCTTATACCACTTCATAATGGTATGGTTTTGTCAAATATTTTCACAATATTAAAGCCTAAACAAACTTTTAACTGCAAATAGGAAATTAGTTATGACAATTAATAGCTTTTCGCTCTCTTTTGAACCCTGTATCCTTCAATTTTAACTGTAAAATAAGTATGTGAATGATTCATTAGC
The DNA here is from genome assembly GCA_030765055.1 of Mantis religiosa. Classification (NCBI taxonomy): domain Eukaryota; kingdom Metazoa; phylum Arthropoda; class Insecta; order Mantodea; family Mantidae; genus Mantis; species Mantis religiosa. Next base: position 91,993,065 of record CM060955.1, on the reverse strand, counting down.
TTCTTTAAGCTTTATGCGAAATATAAAAATTGTGTTTCACCATCTTTGAGTTGACTGTTCAATTTTTAGGTATATTGGAAACTCCTTTCATTTCTCTAGAACTAAATTCTTTATCCATTTTTTCGTTCCTTTGCATTCCGGAATATAGTGACAATTATAACAGCCTAACTCTATAAAGTCATGCATGACTGAAGAACCCCTGGTTGCCGCGGCAAATTTTCCAACAAAAGATAAGCGGGTAGTCTACGATATTAGGCGACCGCCATCTTTCACAAAGCCTTAGCAATGACACACAACGCGTAGTATTTTTTTTTTCAAACGAATTGTACGTGCACTAATTTTCAACTATACAATAAAAGTTTAACAGAGTTCATAAACATAAAAGATGAAAATGATATGTTCAATATAATCATGTGAGGAAATATACACACACTTGTCATTAATAATGAATCTGATGGAATGCACCCTATACCAAAATTAGTAGCTTTGTGTGGTAACGTGTCCAGAAAATATCCTTCGCCTGTAAACTTCTGAACCATCCTGTAGAAGCAAAATGTCCAATGGAGCGCTTTTCTTTGCGCTTTTCCTACAATATAAGTTTGTTAAAGGATATGCTAACGTCCAAGTTGTGTAGTAGTTCCAGAACCATATCTATTGCTTTCTAAGATCCATTAAACTCGAGTCCAACATTTATCTTGTAGTATTATGGACCGATATATTTCCGTGAAGAAGAAGGCAAATGTCGAGGATGAATTCAATTAAATACAGAGTTACAGAGACGAATCTGACGTCATGAACTTAGAGACTCGCGTGCTTTGTCAGCCACTTGCAGAAATTTATTGCTTTCTTTCGTCTAGGTAAAAAAAAGGACTTGAGTGCTTGCAATCATAACTTAGCTGCTGCAATAAAACTTCCTCTTTTGTTCTTGTTTCTCTGTGTCATATTATCCTTTCGTCTCGTTTGCTTTAATGCATCTCTTCTTCTCATTAAAGAGAAGTTATCTATCCCGTTACTTTACTTGTAACAATGAGTCATTGTTTACACCACATTGCGAAAGTTAACATAACCTCTTCAACTGTAAGTCCTGTCAGGTTTGATGTCCTAAGGGAATTACGTAATAAAGTTAAGAGGACAAACATATTAGGTTTCCTCCAGAGCTATTAAGGGAACATTTTGAAGTACTCACTCAAGGTTTTACAGCTCAAGTGTGGCTCATGTTACAACTTCAGTCCACATTTGGAAGAAATCTGTTGAGCATCAACCATAAATAAGAATTTGCCATTGATAGTCATTTTGTATTTGTTCCATTTATACTCCGCCTTTAACTGCAATGGTCATATCGGCGGCCATTCTCCTTTGGAACATATCGAAGGTGTTAACTCGTATTCGTTGAGTTTTAGTTAATGCTGTAGATCGATCAACATTTTAATCTATTAACTGTGTTACTTTAATCGATTAATATATTATTTGTTCAAAAATTACGTGTAGGGTTTATATAGAACACTTTAATACTCTGTGCACTTCATTGTTTATGAAACTTTTAAATATTTAGATTCAAAATCTGTGTTTGCATCAAGCGCACATGCTGCGTATATGTATTGAATTAGGTCTACAATATTTTTGTAATTATTTAGTAAGGTTTTATATCAATATCTACTAAGATTTGTGAGACTGACATGCAGATGCTTTTATAACGTTTTTCCTTATTTTAACTTTTTAACACATAACTTTCACTCACTGTCATGAACTCCGAAGCGTTACATCTTACTGCAGTACACAGTTGCACCACCATCAGCCCTGAGAAGAGGGATCAGATATTCTTTCCATAGCTACGTAATCGAAGTGTTCGGTTCAAGGTTGTACAGTTCAGTTTATGCTAGTAAGCGATAAATAATCAGCTTTATACTATATATTGTCACACACAAGCTGTAAGGAAAGAAACCTCTCTGTCAACATCTGTATGTAGTTATGTACCTCTTAGAATATTTCGCATCAAACGTGTTATTTAGACTCTCTCGGGGTTCAGAGTGATTTCTTTTAGCTATCAGGAGTTATGCTATCTCAAAGTTCAAAGAACATTACGTTTCTAATGAAAGTTTGATGCCTTGGTATTGCTGTTTAGGGAAGCAATACATCAAACAAAGTTGGCCAAATTTGGCTAAAAGGGTTTTGATTAATACTTATTGTAATCGATTAATTTTATAACACTCAATTAATCGATTAACAGTTTTATTTTTAGTCTAAAACAACACCAACTCCAATACTCAGACCTTAATACAGATTCCAAGATGGCGCCCGTCGAAGCCCAGCGACTCTGGTTACGCCAAATTTGAAACTATATACAATGGCCATAATATATTCCATATTAAGAAGCAGTAAGATAACTCTTAAGCATTTATCACTTTATACTTTCAACCAAAACGTGTAATAACATAAATAAAAAGCACCATGACAAATCCTAATCGTTTATCACATATAGTAACACGTTCCACCGCTATTTCCTACCTTATACTTCCAACCAAAATTTAACTTTTAAGGCATGACAACTCATAAGCATTAACACTTTGCACAGCAAAAACATAGAGGAAAACATGATTAAATGAAACAAAAGTTAAGTTTTTCTTGAACACAACAGAAATGGTATAATCAAGAACACATGCACAAGAAAAGAAAAAAAGAAAGAAAAAGAAAACGAAAAAGCTAACCTGAAATATTTACTGGCTGCTAAGTTTGAGCTCCTTCCTCACGAAGTTCATCACTGGCTTTTCTTCTGGTTTCTCTATTTTGCACTTTCTTGGATAAGTGTTCTGATACATTTTTTTTTCATTTAACATTTTGTGTAATTGTTCATAAATATGTTTGCCAGCACTTTCACACACTTCTTCACTTTGACAAGTAAAGGCTCATTTATATTATTTTCTTTTTTGTGTGAGTGTTCTAAGCCAGGGGTGCTTGTACATCTTTGTTAAAAATTGCCTTAGATACACAGGATGTGGTAATGTCAATACATTAGTTTTTCTTATTGTATAGTTCTCGATATGCATATGAAATGTTTATAGCCCATATCAAAACATCTGGAGAACATTTAATCCAACTAGCACAGGCTAGCTCCAGCTGTTCCAAAGCAAACTTTATGTTACTGGACTGTATCATCATCTGCAGCAAGTAATAAAGTTTCTTTTATATTGTTTACATAGTTACCTTTTCTGGTAAGGACATACCTACTGCTTATACTATAATATTTAAGAGAACTCACCAGATTATCCAGTTTACTCCATCTGTCAAATTTGAGGGTGGCAGTTCCCTCACATTGCAAGAACCATCTAAAATTTTTTCACTGGTAAGTTCATAATATTGCAAAACACACTCACTTTTAGGTTATGAAGTATTTTGAAACTCACATTAAGAGTAGGAACATCAGTGAAGGTGGGATTTTGAATGTTATTGAAAAGAACATAACTAATCATCTTTAATAATGACTATGAATGTGTTAAAATCTTTCCTCACCACTTCGATTTTTAAGGACTCAAAACTGTCAATAACATCTTGTGCACACCAATTATTAACATTCTCTTCACTCTCTGCAAAATGTCTTGCATATGTTCTTCAGGATTTCGTCTTTTCTACTTGAGCTTTACTGTGTGATAGGATGTCTGATTCTTAAAAATCGTAGGTTAGGCATAATCAGCTAATTTTGTTACTTTTTGAGGGACACGAATTTGTTCATCATCATTTGCTGGAAAAATGTCTTCCTTAACCACAAAGTCTGTTCAAAATAATGAACACAAACTACAATTTTGTCATTTACTTCAAAATTTTTACGATGTATGTTCCTGAACCACTGATCCCATAAAGATTTTTCTTTAGCAAATTTGAATATTGTCGTATGAAGTTCACTACCATAATTAGATTTGCAGTCGGGAACAGAATAAGAACGACCCTTTCGACAATATTTCACACTACTATATATTTACATAAACTTTATAACTTGATATTATGTTAAAAACTCACTATAAACTAACTCGTTGGTCACTAGTTGCCACTTTAATGTGAATTACATTAATTCTGCAAACACACGATCAAAGTAAACAAACACATGCTTCACTCGGTGGATATAACCATAACATAACATGTTGGGCCACGAGCGGCGCCATTTTTGCTACAATCGATACTTGTATTAAGGTCTGAGTATTGGAGTTGGTGTTGTCTAAAATAAAGAATTAATCGATTAATCGTTCTGGTTAATCGATTAAATCACGCATCACTAGTTTTAATCATTAGATCACGCACACATTGGCACTCTCATTCATACTTCCAGACTCTGGAGAAGATGGAAAATTATCTTGGATAGTGAAAAATCCTCACCCCCAGCCGGGAATCCAACCAACTGACCTTCGGGACCAGCCATTTCCTATTCTTCTTATTATATCCTATTGAGGATTAGGCCTGTAGATGTCCCTTCCTATGTGTATAATACTCGAGTTTATAATGGTTAATTAGGTTTCAATTTACCATTTTTAATATGATTCATGTGTTATTCACTTACTTTATAATTCATTAATGGAAAGTGTTTTGTTAGATATGGCTTTATTTACAGAATCATCCGTTACAATATAGAGAAACTAAATAATCAGAATTTGTTACATTACAAGTTGCAATTGCTATGATATTTTTCGTTTATCAGTTCTAGGCGAGTGGATCTCATGACTATGTCAGGGATCTCCTTCTTGGTGGAATCCGGTGTAAGGTATATATTCCAGTGAGTTTAGCATTTCCTTTTCCTGTACTTGATATGTTTGCATATAAATTTTCAGAAGATGTTAGCATGCTTCTATAAGGAAATTTGTATTTTTAAGTGGCTTTGTGGACAATATTCGATTCATTTAGCTCTCTGTGAAGATTTAATCTTTATGAAGGTGTTCCTAGATTGTTTATTTATAATTAATGCAATATTGTATACTTTATTTTGTATTGACGTTCAGTGCAGTTTACAAATTATATTGCTGTTTCTTATTTGTATTATTCGTGACAAAGCCATAGGTTAAAACTCGCATGGTCACTACATGTAGCATTTTAACCAGAATTGTTGAATAATTAAACTTCATTTAAATGTGTACAGCATTTAAGCTACCCATATCAGCATTACATTACAGAAATATATTATTCACAAATGTGTGCAACTTACATTCTTAGCTTTCGTAAGTATAATTTGTAGACGAGTATGTGGCGGGCGATATGTGGATATAAAATAACATATATTTTTTCTACCTTATAGCTTAGTGCTTTATATCAATATAATTTTTCTCCCTTAATTCTTTTACAATCAATAGACATACTTATTCATCTTAATCGTCATAAAATGTACACAAAGTGGACATTGCATGTTTCCTTATGAATCCAAGAGAATTAAGATATTACAATAGGTTTATGCGATAGCACAATGTATTACCAGTGACTCTCTCTGCAAATTATCTCTACCAGAGTCAATATAGCAGTCAAACAGAAGAATAAATTTAAAATTTGCGAGACAAAAGCACGTTATTCTTCAGGCCTACTCTAATATACTGTCAAAGGCATACTATTATAATATCTTTGACTATCGATTAACTTGTGCATGCTTTAGTCCGATGTTCAATTTTTCTTTAGCTATCTGAGAAACAAGTAACATATGACATCTGCAATGTACAGCAATAACAGGTACGTCCAGAAAGTAAGTTATGTTTGGTAATAAATCTAAATTGTGTACAGATACAGAAAAGTTATATATTGCAAAAAAAATTCTGCAACTCTTAAACTACTTTTCCGCATAACTGCTGAAATTTTACAGGCATTTGTTATAGTGAGGCACAGGTTTTTGTATACCTTCTTCATAGAAGTTGGCCGACTGTGTCTTCAAACATTGGAAAACATTTTCTTTCAATTCTTCGTCATTGTTGAAGTGTTGACCGCCAAGAAAAGATTTGAGATGCAAAAACAGATGAAAGTCGCTAGGAGCGAGGTCAGTGCTGTACGGGGGGTGGTCAAACACGTCCCAGCCAAATCCCTGTAGGATGTTTTCCGTCACATTTGCAGTCTGTAGTCGTGCGTTGTCGTGAAGAAACAACTTGTTACATCGCACATTTGCCAATAAATTTCAATTTGTTTCACTTTCCTAGCCTACAGTAAACGAATCACAGATGTGATTTCACAAGTGGCGGGATTTGCAATCCACACCGGCATTGTAAACAAGCACAACAAAGCGTACGTGACTGAGAGCGATCTCACAATGGCGCACGTTTCTTCTCCTTGATACAGAGCGTGTAACGAGCATGTGCGGAACTGCGATCGCAACGGAGATAAATTGAAACAGAGCTTACTTTCTGGACGCCCTTTGTATAGTTTATTATTCTTGTTTCATCGTATAATTAATATTAAGGGTACAAGTTAATGTTTCCTTAGCTAACGGATAAAATTACTTATGGGAATAGCGAGATCCTCGCAAGTTCCATAAACACATATACGACGGTATTGAGAAAATAGGAGATTTTCCTCATACAAGTTTTTTTATTTTTTATTTTATTTATATTTGGGAGATTTGCATAATGGAAAGTTTCTGAACCTAGATACCAAGTTTGGTAATTATAGAACCTTTTCTTTTAGAGTTGTGCAGTTTACGCGCGCACACAGACACATACACGCATGGATTTTTTTCTATTTTTTTTTCTTTTTTGGACCTCAAAACGTGTATTTGCTGCTGAGTCTCGGTCAGATTTTTGCATGCAATTAAATGCTCCCTCTTCTTACTGTAAGTGGGTAGTAATAAAATTAATCATAGCAAATTTTCTTTCTTTTGTGTGAATTCACACGAAATGATGGCACTTGGTATTTTGAAGGCAAAACCAGTTGATTTGTCTAGCCAGGTTAATTATTACCACAGAGGGAACGAAGAGCAATACGAATGCGGTGTTCTCAAGCACGTACTTAGACATAAGGATCATTATATGCGATATTTAGGTCTGAATGTGGCACTAAAACCGTCGATTGAGTAGTCGAGATGGAAAGCCATGAAGATATGAAGCGGCCAGTACCATTATGCAGATTGTCTTCAGTTTACGACAAGGGCGTAAAATGAATAATCGCTTCTTGTAGCATTCACCATGGATTATCATTTAATGCTACATTACATTCCCCTGGGGCTTCTGACCGAGTTCATCGTATCATTATCTACAGCTTAAATGGCCCTTTGGATCACTCAGGACTCCTGTAGCGTTTGTTCAACTTCGTAAACAGGGCTGGACCTCAACTCTGTTGACCATCCTTGTGGTATGAGTACATCAAAATACCAGAAAAAATATGTACTGAATCTGCAGATTAAAAAAGTATTATTGAGATTTACCAGATAAACTGGTTTTGTTTGTTCACTATTGTTCGTAATTCAAAACCAACAGGGTATTTTAATTTTTAGGCATTTGTTTATACAGAACTTTCTCTCAAACTCTCTCTTTAGACCCCCCCTCTCTCTGTTATTGCTAACTTTCATTTTCTCTCTACTTCTACGTCTGTTTATGTACATGTGAAACAGATGGTTGTTAGAAAGAAGTTAAATATTTACTCTCAATATATTTGCAGAACATATAATCACACCAATCAAATAGGTAAAAAATAGAGAAGCTTTGGTGCAAAAATTCATAAAATTTATAATAATTAAATCAACTTCAAAATTGATATGTTTAAAAGTTTGACTAACATTTCCGTACATGTTCAATTTGACTGAAGGGGCTACAAAATATGCACAGTCTGTGTAAACGTTAGGAACAAGATTTTCTGAAAACATAATTTATAAAAGCTTGTTATCATTGTTCATAAATTATTCTCAACATATTATTAATTGAATAACTTTTAACCCCATTACACATTTTATTTTTACTGAATGTCTTGATGTATTAGAAATAATTGAAAATAAATACACATATGCTGAATGCACATGACTTTATAAATGGCCTCCTTGGTGTATTTTAAGACTTGGGTCTTATTTTATATACAATAATTATGACACGCTTACAATTCCTAGAGGTTTTCATATGCTGTGTTTACAAAATTGTTTAAACAGACAGATTTATTTTTCGTACTAATTCGAGAAAGTAAGGTAAACTTTGTTTTTATTTAACAAAGTATAATGGTGGGACAGTTGGTAATTATCAACCTTGTTATTCAATTCCATATTAACGCTTCATTTTTATCAGTTTTTATTTCTCTGCCAGTTTAAGCCATACGCAAACATCAATGTCAAGTCTATGAATATTGATGTAATAAAAGCTTTTAAAATACTTTTTTAAATAGCACACATTAAAATTTCAAAGATTGTTGCAATTAAAACATTGTGTAACTAATAAAGTTATACATCCGAAGAACGACTACAACACAAAAGTTACAATTTCGTTTGTTTTTTACGCTCATTAAGGTTGAATAGTTACTCGTCTTTTATCCAACTATAATTCTTTTTAAATAGTGTTGAATACTTATTGGAGATGCTATAGCTCATCTGGCTAGAGTTTTAAGGCACTAAATAGCTGGTTTTGCTGTTAGGACTTTATTTCATTTAAGCCCCACAAGCTGCCAGATTTTATAAGTGGTTCTTCAGTTTGGTTTTGTGCAATCAGAATTAATACAGTAAATCCAACATCTGGATTTAAAGTAACTATATGCTTGAAAAAAAGAACTCTATGAAAAAGATAAGGAAACATGTGACCTTTAATCGTACGGGATGTCGTAGCCAATGGTGTCATTCAGAGGTTTGATTACCGTTGAACCAATTTAACTGTCTTTGAGTGTTTTGAATACTAAGGTTGAATACTAAGGTGGGTTATTTACCATCATTGATGTTAGTGCCTCTTATTTAATTCCGTTTTATTTTTCATAACAGCAGGGCTAATGCGGTACATGGTGATATGCAGTACGTCCGAAATTTTGAGATTAAACCAACACAAAACGTACCTATCCAGGGGTTGGTGTAAACCATGCGCTTAAGTCACTCACGTGACTCCTACCCTTGCTCTCTCCACTTATCTAGATCGGAACTTTGTTCATAAATTAAATGATTGTGTATCGGAGTTGAATATAAATTAATAAGAGAATAACTCTCCAAAGGCTGATGTGAATCACACAAGAAAAGGGGTTCCTGCCTGTATTAAATAAAGAAATGCACTTTATGAAACCAAAAGCACCTTTCCCTGTACTCGACAAACCCTTTTGCTCCAAGTTACGCATGAAGATAAGAGAGTATCAAAGGGTGGCCGGAGACGTTCAAACTGAAAAACTTTAGGTACCTCACTACTGCACCTGCTTTTGTCCCACCTTCATACTACCTCTCTTATCTAATCGAGTCTTTCCGGATATTTAGTAGATGGAATAGACCTTACCTTGGCCACAGTTGAATGCTTTTTCACTACTAAACCTAATTCTCTCCCTTAGCTTATGTCTAAATTCATTGTTTCAAATAAAGGAGTTGCTAACACAAATGCAGTATTGTCGTACCCAAATGTCATTAACAGATACTGAGCTGAAGGGGAACTGCTCAAAATTTCTAGCTATTCAGCACCATGGAGAACATTAGCTCATATGACAGGGAGAATGACTGCTGATTATGTGGTTTTAAATAAACTCCTTGATACGAACAGTCAGTTTTGAAGTTTAGTCAGTGGCTGGGTTATTACCTTGTTGAATTATCCAGAACACAAGCTGCCGCACATGTCAGTTACCGTCTAATTTTTCTTGGCTCAAGTTTAAGTTTATGGAAATCAGTTGTTTGTTTCAGCACTCTCCACATTATTGGCGGGTAACCTTCGTGAGAACGTAATTCCACCAGGCAATGGCTGGACGCTTTATTAGGTCTAGGCGCTATACATTTACTGATGGTAGAATGATACTGAAGTTGGCGATTGGCTTAGGGAAAGGTTATAAAGATATCCTACAGGAAGAGTTTCGGTTTAGATACTCGACTTAGCTTTTATTTCCGATACATACGATAGAGGGTGCCAATGTGAGGTTAAGGGATAGATTCCGGACCAGGCACTTGCTCGGCCCATAATTCTCTCGAACCTGCATCCACTCGGGCTCTCTCAGAAATTTAATGGGCGGAATATTCAGCAGTAGCTGGACTCTTCACCGCAACACTGCCTACTCTAGTACCTAAACGGAAGTGGAATCTCGGCGGAGTTTCATCTAGTTCGACAAGTCTTTACAATTCAAACTTAAGACAATGAACCTGTGTAGAACTACAAAAATTGATAGCTTTCATTTAAGTGGTTGGAATTAAGTTAGTTAACATTTCTAGATTAAGATTATTCTGATGTCCAGTAAATATTAAATCACTTAACATATTCAACTGCCATCCCAGGATTTACTGTTTATAATTATTCATCAAATTTACAGAATTTGAATATGTACTCTATAATCAAATTATAATCAAATTCTTTAAATTATGTTCATTAAATAATTGTATAAAGGTAAATGAGTAAATCGTGTACATCTACCATAGTACTAACTTCAGTTAAATAAGCCAGATTAATAATTCTGATTATATTTGTCCACGGTCGCAGGCAACACCTCCTTTCCATAGAGGTTAACAGAAGGTGCACTCATCTTCATGTTATGTGGCATTCTTTAAGGATATTTGTATTATGTGAACGTATTTAAAAACTTTTATGTTATTCAATACATTTAGAAACTAATAGAGGTTGCAAAGGTTTTCTTTAGTATCTAAAAGTTACTGAAGCGTTCCGACTGATTACTGTGCTACCATCAAAGTTTCCTTGCACACTAGGTAAGGAATTGTACACCTTTTGCATGAATATCAGGCAATTCTTAATCCGCTATTAAGTATAACTGAGGCTGTATGAAATTCAATTTTAGGGCAAATGAAATAGATTCCCAATAAAATTTTTAGACAGTTTAAAACAATCTCACAGGTAAGGAATGAAAGCAACTGATCAATGAAAGTCACGAACGTTTAGAAAGCTATCTCTACAGCTGGCTTTAGAGACAAAATAGAATGTGTTGGCAAACTATGCTCATTTGTTTTCGATATATTAAATTTCTGTCGTTGATTCAGCGGTTATTTCTCCAGTAAAATGCTCCATGTACCCACTGCTATGACGTATCTTATTCCTAATTTTATTGCAACCTAAATAAATCATTATAAGGGGAACAATATTTGATTTTTTACATTTTAATGAAGATATTTGAGTAAATAGATAAGCATTTTTCAATTGCTATATATTTCATTTTAGTAATATAACGAGACTAATATTTAATTAAGTTAAAGAAATTAACCACTTTTAAAGTCGGCCGTGACAGTAATAATTCCTGAAGTCTCTCTAAAGTGAGTTTTTGTTAATTTTAGAGAATATTAACCGATGAAAATATTGTAGAAACAGATTTGAGGAAAACAAAATTTTAAAGTTTGGTTACACATTTCAATAGATATTACACTCTTCAAAGTATACCTAATTGGTAATAAAAGTATTTAAATATTATCAAAATAGGCCAGTGAGAGCTGCAGGAAAACATAAATATAAATTATCATAACTAAAACTTTTGATTGTTCAAAGGAGATTTTACTATAAGGACAAAATGTAACCACTAAACTCTCATCCTAAGTTTACCAAACTCAAATGTATTTATAATTTTCAGTATTATAAATATATATTACTAAGTTTAGAGTAACATTTAATCTATTAACACCTTATATGACAAAAAATTGCATATTAGGCAACCGAATACCTGATAGGAGCTTTATTTATCTTAGTTGAACAGTTTTTGAAAAACGTGATTGTGTTACAGTCAGAATAAATTAAAACATTACTTAAAATAGCGTATTACTTTACCTACTTCATCTTAATTGAAATGCGTCTACATTTCTTTTTAGGTACAATGAAAAAAGTGAAATATGCTAGGCTTAACCGATATTTAAGTGGTTTTGAAGATGATTGCTAGTATTTGCTTTAAATTCCGTCTATTTGCGCTAGTAAGAGAGAGAGAGAAATTATAAAAGAAAAAAAAAACGACCTTCTCTTTGATAAAATTGTAAATTTTGGAGAATAAAACGAAAATATGGAATATCTTGCAAGATATTAACTTCCAAAAATATATATTTCCCATACATTTTATCTCTAAGTAGCCTTAATTTTTTATATATCAATACTAGAAGGTTATTCTAAAGATGTTTTTATTTTTAATTCAGGAGAAGTAATAGGTATCTCAGCTCAAAACTTTCTTCCACGTAAGAATTTAACAATCGCTTTTTATATAAATTCCATGAAATATAGTGCGATCCATATAAACCTGGACCATTTCAATAGGCCAAAAATGTTGAACCAATAATAATATACACGTGAAACTTTGGGAGAATATATTGCACAATTGGGAGATGACATTACACTATTTATATCTCAGAGAAACATTTGGAATTACCCTCCACCAGCATCTATGAATTGTTAGTCCCGTTTTCTTTGATATGACTGTAGACACTGAAGTTTATATGGGTATCTTCAACACATTTGTAGAGCAGCTGGACGATATCGAATTGAGAGAAGATTATTTCCAGCAAGATGGGGCAATGTGCCATACATCTAATGACACCATGGAACTTGTAACCAGTTTCTTTGATAATAATCAAATAATCTCAAAGGGTCTGTGGCCCCCCAGATGCTACGACCTAACCTCACCGGATTATTTCTTGTGGGGGTATCTAAAAATAGGGTGTACAAGAATATGCCACGGACAATTGATGTACTCAAGGAATCCATTTGAACCAAAATAAATAACATTGGCAAGGACACTCTCCGTAAAACTTCAGAGAATATGGTGAAACGAGTGCAAACATGTATAGATGCTGGTGGGTGACGCTTCCAACATTTTCTCTGAGATATAAATTGTGTAGTGTAATCTCACAATTGTGTATTATATTCTCATATAGTTGCACGTGCGTTCTATTATTGGTTCAAAATTTATGGCTTTTTGAAATGGTTCAGGTTTATATGAATCTCACTCATGTATACATATAAGCTTGTAGATAAATTTGTGTGAAAGCATCAAATTAAAAGCTTTGGCATGTAATTCGTTTGATGTTTTGGATAATCTGACATCACTAACCTCCCGATTTCACATACTATTCGAGATGTAGCTGCTATTTTCAGTGTACACGCTCTGAAACTGTTTACTCTCGTCAGTGAGCTTTAAGTTAAAAACATCTACCTGTTGTAAAAAATAAAATAGTGATTCAAAAGCACCAGATTGACTTGATGTTAAAATACTTCCCTTTAAGCGGAGAGTGGTATGAACTGTATTGATAATATATTTCACGTTCTTGTAGTTATCGAGATTTCACTTTCCGACATGGATTTGATAGCTAAAAACCAGAATCTGACTAAAAATAGCAGTCCATCACGTTCTTCATCCACTTCCTCTACTTTGTAATTGGTGTTTATTAATAACCAAGGGGAAAAACAAAGTCGTTACCGGTTGATCAAAGTATCACAGTATGTACTTACACAGAGATGAAAAAGAAAATGAGTGAGTCGAGTATGGAACAGACGTTGAACATAAGAAAGGAAAAAGGAGAGAGATGGGGAGGGGAAAAGATGTAAAAAGATGGCTAAAGTAAAGGCAATTAAGACAGAGAAAGAGAAAGGGAATGATTTGGGAAAATGACACTTGACAGAGAGTAAAAGACAGAGAGGACGTTCTGCATTTAACGTACAAGGCGAGTATTGTTGCAGGATTAGCTAGTTAACATTGTTAGCACATGGATAATATCCACAGTATTTCCTTTTTTTAACTCCCATAATGGCGAATCTTTGAAGTGGCAAATGGCTGAGGGATAGAGCAAATTCCGTCTGGTTTAAATATAACACAGAGAAGAAAGGATATGTGTGGTGAAGGAGGGCAATAGAGGGCCCTTTTTCCAACATGCAGACCTTGACAAAACTGCTCCACTTCTTGTGGGGAGGTGCAATCTTGCGGCACTTGACTCCTCCTGAAGAGACGTTCGTTATCTCCGCGTCAGCATCCAACATGATCGATCTCATTCCGGATTATCGATAAGACCTGGTGAAAAGTGGTCCTTATCGTCAAGTACTCGCGGGTTCGACTCCAGTTCATTGTACTAGGGTGAGAAGAATCTGGTTTAATATCAAGAAGCTAGACTATTCACATAGACAATTGCCGATCCTTTACAAATCAAGGGATGAGAGATTTTAATTACAAAGAGAGCCTCTACCTCTAAGTCATAAGATCACTTTATTCCTTTGTGCCACCTACACCAGGCGTGTATAATTATAAAACATGTTCTGCTACATGTTACAGAAGCTTCGATGACAGATTATCACAGTTTGAGTTGACTTCACGCGTGTTTACCTATGAAGTGATATTTTTAGAAATCTCCGAGTGGATTATCTTGAAGCTCCAGGTTGGGAAACCATCTTGAAGCAATATTTTATATGCATGCGATGTTTGAACATGCTATGATGATGCACCATGTTGTGGCACCATCTGAAGCAGGATTATTTGGGATGAAGATGGATGCAGATTAATATCTCGCCTTTGGTGACGATCTTGAAGAAATCTAGAAGTTTCTACTGCAACTCTGGATAATTAGGTGCATCTGTAATTGTTGAGCGATGAGTTATTTTTCTTTGCCAGGGTCGGGGTAACGGGGCTGAGAAAGTTGGTATTACTACTCTCTTGGAATGAACAAATAATCCTTTTTCTGGTTCAAACATGGACATTTGATTCTTCGTAAACATTTTTAAATTCTTTGATACGGTTCTAAATGTTATTAATTTACAAACAGCGGTTGATGCTACGAAGAACTAGTTCTTTTCTTGCGCACACAAAACTGTTTCTGAACACACTCGGAGAAACAATACACGTCTCACCCCTACGACGTTCATAAGCAGAAAAAAAAAATCTTTTAAAACATTTAACAACTTATCATGTTACGTTCTCATGGTTACACCATAACCTACTTTACATTGCTTCTTTATTTTATTACAAATACTAACCTCTTTGACTACTCCCAACAAAATATGAAATATCTAAAATAACTGCTACACTTTATACTATTAAGAAGAGACGAAACATTGTTTGATAATCTGTCTCAAACAATACTGCTGCAAACCTATGAGAGGTTATATACAGAGGCAGAAATACTTTTACGGAACGCTCTCATGTTCTGAATGGTGGAGGGAAATTCATGGTTGTTTATTGAGGTGGTTTCTGGAATGTGTCAGCAAAACAGGAGGAGGTTTAGAAAAAGAAAGGTGTAAGAGAATGCCTTTGAAAACTTCTTAGACACATAAGGCAAATTATGCAAGGTTACTATTCCATTGCATCCTTTAGATTTTCCTAATAACCTCAATTGATCTTGAGACATTTTGTTTTAAAAATACAAAATACATTAACTGACAGGAGATTAAGTATGAACCAGAATACTCAATGAAATATTGGACTGCAACTTTTAACAAACAAGCCGATAAAATGTTATAATATATAGGCATAAAATCATTACTTTTTGTCAAGTGCAACTAAATTTTTGTGTAAGATTCTTGAAAATGATATAAACCACAACACAGTGATATTCTAAATATATTGTCGCGAAGGCACTTTTGAGTTGAGGCGGCGCGGCCGACGAGTTCAAAGAGATGGACAGTGCAGTGCGGAGATGAAAGCTTGCCTAAACAGTGGAGAGAAAGAGACGGATTTTGGTGAGTTCGTCTTTCTTCTAGCGCCGTCTTGATTGTTTCCGAACATTCCGGAATAGTGAGTAAGCTATAAATAAGAAAGCCGGACCTCGTCAAGGGGACAGTTGTTAATTGGACTCGTGTGCGCGAACAGCTGTATGAACTTTGGTTGTGGTCGATGACCTTGCAAGTTGTACTGTGTGTATGACGTAATTCTATACTGTCAGGTTGACCAAAGTGTGTTTCTACGGAAATAAAGAGAAATTTTTAGTGTTTGTAATCTGGAATTTTAATTTCACATATCCACAGAATCACAATACTCATTTAGTAATGGAATTATTTAGTAAATATGTAGATCGAATTATGATTTTTCTTTGTAGGTTTCAGTCACTTGTTTTAGTTATTTTGTTTATACTGTTTTTCTCTCCATTTTAATTACTCATAGTAGTTTTACCTACCTAATTTAATATGCAATAATGCCTAAACTAAATTTATTTGTTCAAAACAATGTCAAAATACGATGAATAGAATCAGAGGTTATCCTGGACATATACATATGTATTCTGTCTTTATGATATATCAGTGATATGGTTCAACAAGTTAGGCGCGTTGATATCCCTAACTCCAGCGATATAGACTGAAGTTAGATGTAGGTTGGGTCAACTATGGAGCATGGACCTTGAGTACACACGGGTCACAGCAGCACACTGCCTTCTTAGTTGGACTGCAGAGTGTGGGCACTGCTCAATGCATCCTTAAGGGTGTCGGTGAACGCTGATGTCAGCTAACAGTAAAATGACTATAAATGAATGTTTTAGTGATTAGTGAACACATTTTCCTGCATTTGACGTGGTTTCAACTGCACCTAACGTTTTCATGAAGTACCTCTCTTTCACTGCTACCCGAGACTGAAAATATTCTAATCTCGCCTGGTTTTATGACACCATTTTATTTTATATTTCATAATTTTCTACTCTATGTAACTTTTACCTTGTCCTACTAATTCCAATATGTAAAATCCTTTTAGGGTCTGTTATCCATTGAAGAATTGAAGAATTCTATCCAGGTCCTCCTAGTATAGTTTGTGTTTGTGTGAAAAGATCAATGACTTCTCCACTACCTGAGTAGCTGTTGTCACTTGTGGTGATTTATATCTTGTGTCTTTTTCATTACATTTATTTTTTCTGAGCTTTAATATTCTGTTTTTGTAACTACAACCTGAAATTAACAACGGACCGGGTTCATGTGCATCCGATTTGGCTACCCAAACAGGATGGAGGCTAATTGTTGGTCCTCTTCAGAAAAATTGTCTATTTCCAGAAGGCCCCCATCACATTCGGGGCTCCTAAAGGTATGCAGCGCCCTGCAAGCGGGATCCGTCCCTTCAGCTGCTGTGGTGCGAGCGCTGAGGACTATTAGCACTCGTATTACCTCTAACGTTACCAGAGGAACGTTGAGCCGAGCATTCGAGACCCTCCCTGATTGGGAATTGTTCGGATTGGGTTGGACTCGAGGCGGCTAGATCACCATGCGGCCCCACCGATGTTATTCGGTAGTCCTCTTCCTTTTTGTTGTTGTAATTTACGTCCTCCAACGTTAAGTCAAATGACGACGAATGGAATGTATGAAATGATGCTCAAGTGAGTCCGGGGTCCGTGGAGCTTAGAGTCATCCGACATTCGTCTGTAAGGATAAGGGAAAAACCCGGAAAAAGTCTTATCCAGGTAACTCACCCTGACCGAGATTCGAATTCGGACCTCTTGAACGTCAGGCAGACATGATACCACCACGCTACCAAGATCTTCGCTGAGGGGTTAACGCGCGTAAGCGGCTTATCCACTTCCATCTGTCTTGAGATGGGGGAGGAGGCTTTTTAGACTCCCGGTATTGCTCCAAGGAAAGAACCCCGGAGATTTTCATCGCTCCCGGGTTGATAGAGGCCGGAGTTTTGAACTTTCGGGTAAACCTCGTGACAAAGTGTTGAGCCGAGTAGACAATTCTTCCGTGGTCATTTCGGACGATAAATTAAATTAGATGATATGATGCTCAAATGAGCCCAGGATCCATAGAGATTAGAGTTACCTATCATTCACCTTTCAATATAACGGAAAATCCTGGAAAAACCTAGATAACTCACCCTAAACGAGATTCCAACTCGTGACTCCTTGAACGTGAGGCAGAGACACTACCATCTAGGCTACAGAAGCGGACAGCAGGGTCTTAAGCGTGACTTTTGCCCCAAGAGATGCCTAAGTATAAACTGACTGGTGCTTCTATTTGTTGCAATTTGTGTAGTTTTAGACTTATTAATGAGCGATTCGCGATTTAAGTGATTTAAGAGTATTTACACATTCTATAGGTGAACGGTTCACTATATAAATAGACAAAGATAAAGCATGGATTTAGTCACCGACCTTGTTTAATATTACATTTCTATTAACACTGTTCAGACTTATCAGGATGAAAATTTTAGCACCGTACACATCGACGTTAAACAGTTTACGTTAAGAAGCGATGCATTGCGTCACTAGGTTTGCTCAGTAGTATAAAGTGGAATATCTGTTAGATATGTAACCCCCGAGAGAAGACCAGTATTAACCACCCTACTTGTGGAAAGTGCTGATATCGCGCCGCGCAATATTGCCTACCTTATAGGGGAACTAGACTCCGTAATGTAGAAACAATAAATTCACGTGAGGTGAGGATGGAGGGCGGAGGGCTTAAGGAGGCAATATTGTAGAGCATTAGAGGGGCGGAGGGGTGTGACCTTCCTCCCTCCTTGCCTCAGGAGGTGGTCTCTGCTTTAACTACGACCTGTTTAAAATGTTATTTCTCGCAACTTGCCTATCGCCCAATCGTGCCAACAGCCTTAAGCGCTCTCCTACCTCAGATATAGCTTCTAATAGTTTCACACATAACTTTGACTAGACGTGGGTTCCATAACACAAATAAGCTAAGATTTTGAGGAATATTTTATCCTTATTAAGGCATTACTGTTCTTGATTAGTAGATCCGAAAGGTATGCTAGATTTTGAATAACCATGGATCTCTTAAGGAGAAACCAAGCTGCAAAATTAACAAATCTAATTACTGAATCTTATTATTTGCAGCTTCCTTTTTAGTTTAATATATATTCATATGTTTATAACATTATAAAATGATGAAAAGTGGCTAGTAAATGCCAAAGGATAGAAGTGATTAATGAATTTGAATACTTAGGAGTGAGGTTGAATAACAATGGAAAATGGGGGGGGGGGCGCACAGGAGAAAAATGGAAGCAAAAAGAAAGAGCGGCAATGAATGGGATAACAATATGCAAATATAGGCCAGAAATGACAACCAAGCGGTTAGAAAGAATGTATGAAGCACTAGTTGTATACAAAATGTTGTATGCAGTGGAAATCTGGGAGGGGGGAGGCACAGAGGTAAACAAAACGGTGGACCAAGACTACAGAAGGTTTTGTAAAGAGTTACTAGGCTTTCCAAGATCAGCACTTAGGGAAGTAGCTTTAGTAGAATTACGAAAGAGAAGAAGAAATGGAATAGTAGTATAAATCATAATAAAATTTTGGTATAGGTGTATGGACAAAGAAGAAGGGAAAATTATGAAATTATGCACGAGACGGCAAAAAAGTTTAGAGAACTCAGAGTCAATTGGCAGAGATAGGAGGAATTATGGAAAAAATAGGAATGGAAGATATATTGATATTAGAGGAAAGGAATACAAGTGATGTGGATAAATTGGTAAAATGCAGAATAGAAGATTAGAAAGACAGAAAAAATGGGGAAGTCTAGAAAATATGAAATCATTACAATTTTAAAAACAAATAAAGAGAAATTTGGGACGAGAATCATATGTAGATTACTGCAATATACAGGAGAGAGAAGGGTTAGCTTGGATGAGAACAGGATCAATATTTATAAGAGGGATAAGAGATAGGAAAAGGGAATTTGTGAATTGTGTGGGGGAAAAGAAGGCATAGAACACTATGTAACAGAATGCGAGGAGGTTGTAATATGGAGAAAAAAGGATCGGGAGGAAAGATGGGAGAAAGTAGAGAAGATGATAGTAGCTATAAAACTGTTAACGGGAAGGGAGGAAAAGAAGGTAAGAACTATTGGTGATTTATTGCAAAGGAAAATGAGCCAGAAATGTAAATAATATAAGAAAGGAAGATGAGGGGGTGGAAAGTGGCTAATTAAGTAACAAGGAGGCATGGACGTTAAGAGCTACCTGGCAAAACAGAAGACCAGGGTGTCATGTAAGCCAAGGTAGCAACAAGGTAATGACAAATAAATGTAGCCAAAGGTTGTAAATTGTAAAATTTTGGAATATGCAGAATAAATAATGTGATCTAATATAATTTATATAAGGGATGGCTCACAATACCTGCAAGGTATCCATGTCGAATGATACTTTACAAAACTTCCTCGGTATTCTTGATACATTAATGATCATTTCTCATTCTTTTATTCTAAAATTACAAAATATTAGTACCTGAAGTAGAACATTCCAAAGCCCAGAAATTAGTTCCTATACAGGAACATTGTTCAATAAAATATTCGTGGTAGATTCAGTACCATTTAACAGTTCCCAAGAGGAAATCACTGCAGGTATATTTCTACTACGATTTGTCCCTTCCTCTTTCTACTGCATTGGATTACTGAAAAACAAATTCAAAATGTTCAAACTGAAAATATTATCCCTAAGTATATGTGTATTCCACCAGCAGCAGTTTTCTTTGAAAGACAATTTATTACAGCAGAACTCATATGTGACAGAAAATGAACTACACTTGACGAAAGAGTGAGAATGCTCGAATTCTTCAACAAGAGGGTATAAAAGTGGGCTGTTTCAAAAACTCATTTTGCCTTGAAATTTCTAATGCAGAATTTTATAATAAGACCATTAACGATTTTAAATTTTGTTTCATTTAATATGTGCACCTAATTAATTTTAGTGGCATTACACAGTTCTCCCAAAATTATATTTTCATTAAAACTACAAGTAGGAATGAGAGTATCGAGCTTCAAAGTATCGGGTATCGTGTAGAATATCGTGTAGCGGTATCGAGTATCGAGAAGAACTGTATCAACCCATATATAATTTTCTTGTCGTCATTGTCCTTATATTTTAAATATTTAATTTTGAACTGCATTAACCATTTTATACTTTAAATTATTCAACATTTTACTCAAGAAAGGAACTCGTGAGTAGCTGCCTTCATGGGTTAGGTTTTTCTCCAATATTAGTAATACTGGCAAGTGCATTTCCTCCATTTGCATCCTAAACAACTTTTTATGAAGAAATTTTGCAATATAAGTGACTGGTGTTCTCAGAATATACTGAATATGGGTGAATTATCAATGGCTTTTAAGTGCCCCTAAAGGTGACAGCCCCATGTAGGTAGATTTACTGGTTTGCACAAAGCCGAAACGACGAAAATCCGTTACACCGTCAGCGCCGTGAAGTTCCTGGCATTAACACACACACACACACACACACACACACACACACACACACACACACACACACACACACACACACACACACACACACACACACACACACACACACACACACACACACACACACACACACACACACACACACACACACACACACACACACACACACACACACACACACACACACACACACACACACACACACACACACACACACACACACACACACACACACACACACACACACACACACACACACACACACACACACACACACACACACACACACACACACACACACACACACACACACACACACACACACACACACACACACACACACACACACACACACACACACACACACACACACACACACACACACACACACACACACACACACACACACACACACACACACACACACACACACACACACACACACACACACACACACACACACACACACACACACACACACACACACACACACACACACACACACACACACACACACACACACACACACACACACACACACACACACACACACACACACACACACACACACACACACACACACACACACACACACACACACACACACACACACACACACACACACACACACACACACACACACACACACACACACACACACACACACACACACACACACACACACACACACACACACACACACACACACACACACACACACACACAC
The DNA here is from genome assembly GCA_030765055.1 of Mantis religiosa. Classification (NCBI taxonomy): domain Eukaryota; kingdom Metazoa; phylum Arthropoda; class Insecta; order Mantodea; family Mantidae; genus Mantis; species Mantis religiosa. The sequence goes on along the minus strand of CM060955.1, from coordinate 91,971,150 downwards.
ACACACACACACACACACACACACACACACACACACACACACACACACACACACACACACACACACACACACACACACACACACACACACACACACACACACACACACACACACACACACACACACACACACACACACACACACACACACACACACACACACACACACACACACACACACACACACACACACACACACACACACACACACACACACACACACACACACACACACACACACACACACACACACACACACACACACACACACACACACACACACACGCCCAATTTAAATGGCCACAACTTTTGAACCAATAATAGGACACACGTGCAACTTTGGGAGAATATAATACTCAATTGGGAGATTACATTACACTATTTACATCTCGGAGAAAATGTTGGAAGTGTCCTCCACCAGTATCTATACATGTTTGCACTCGTCTCACCATATTCTCTGAAGTTTCACGGAGATGATATCGAATTGAGAGAAGGTTATTTCCAGAAAGATGGAGCAACGTGTCATACATCTAATGACACCATGGAACTTGTAACCAGTTTCTTTGATAATCGAATAATCTCAAAGGGTCTGTGGCTTCCCAGATCCCCTGACCTAACGCTGGTGGAGGACACTTCCAGAATTTTCTCTGAGATGTAAATAGGATAATGTAATCTCCCAATTATGCATTATATTCTCCCAAAGTTGCACGTGTGTCCTATTATTGGATCTAAAGTTATGGTCTATTGAAGTGGTTCAGGTTTATATGGATCACACTATATAATGTTTAAAGGACGTCAATAAATAAAACTCAATTTTTTAAGCGAAGCATTACTTGCTCTTCCACACTAATCGGGTGTAGGACAAATTTTGAATAGGTAGTCTGACCAGACGAAAATGAAGAACCTTAGTTCAAAGCCTGGCTATGGTATTACATTTTTCGGTCTATAAGTTCATTTTTGTATTCCTTATAAACGTACCTACTACTGAAAAATGTGAATTTCTTTAAAATACTGAACGCATAGTTTTAAATATTTCAATATCTATATCGTATTTGTATCCATATGACTAAATAGATATGTAATTAAACATTCTATGAAAATTCAGCTTAAGAACAATTAGTAAGGACAATAAATTCTTGTAAGAAGTATTTCATATACAGCGGATAAGGAAGTTTTTTAATTTCAGTGCATCACGATTTGCGTCACTTTCAACAACGCTTGCAGTGCAAACGAAATTTAACGCTGTGCTTCACTCTAATTTTTTTATCGAGTTTAACTCGCTAATCGTATATCAACGAGAATGAATGAAATATAAACTTCGTTTTTCCGACCTCATTAATCCGGATTAATCCGCTTACCTTGGCATGGCAAGTAATAAAGAGGTCGCCGGCAGTAGCTCGCTTCCAGCCACACAAAATATCCCTAAAGTGTCACTGGTTTTCTATGTCAGCGCTCTGAAATTCTCATGTAAATGATTTAAATATTTTCTTCTACTCTTCTCTAGTTCAGTGATACTAATGTCATTATCGTACATACGTTTTGTGTTGCTGTTTTCGGATTACCTCCAGTTTCATTTAGTCCGAATAAATAGGATCCCAAGGTACCTTGGTTCACAGAACTAAGAGAATAAACTTCAAAAGAAAAGAGAACTGAGTGAAATGGCCATCTGCTAACAGGTGAAGTTTACATTAGGGTGGTCCCGGGTTTAATTTTCACGTACAGTGAACTGGGGATATTCGGATTTTGCCTGGTCGTAGGCGAAAACTAGTGCGGTTTCTCGTCTATCACGAGTTTGTTTCCACTATTTCACTTTTATTTCGTTTCCTCCTCATTTAGAAGTCTTCTAAGTTTTGTGAGGTATAGTGCTACGGGACAGATGACGCGGAGTACTCTACGTAAACTTCGGCCGCACCGTGGCTCAGTGGTTAGACCGCTTGGCTCCCACCAATGCGGCCCGGGTTTGATCCCAGGCGACCGCAAAGTGAGATTTGTGGTGGATAACACGGCGTTGGGGCGGGTTTTCTCCGGGACCTCCGGTTTCCCCCGCCATCTCATTCCAACGGTGCTCCATCTTCATCTCATGCATCATCAGTGTCATCGCCTGCGGTGCCGTATGAAGTAAAAGCGGAGGTTGGCGGTTCCTGGCTTCTGATTCTGCTGCTTTCTCCGAAGTTACGAGGGCAGTTCAATAAAAATGATCATAACTTTTTACAGCCATAATTTTTCGTATTAAATTCAATCTTATTATATTCTGTTAGCTTAATGTGAAACAAACAGGTGTAATAGTTTCATTGTTGGTATTCCTGGATCTCGCCTATGAGAACCAGGCAAGTTCGGACATGTTGAATATCGCCTATCGCTGCAATGGAGGCAAAACGCGAGGAACAACCTGCGACTTTGAAATTCTGCTTTCGTCTCAACAAATTTTCCGTTGAGGCCCATTCAATGTTAGAAGAGGACTACGGAGAGTTGGTTCTTCCTTACAGCACAGCTCGAAGGTGGTTTAAAATGTTTAAAGAGGGGAGACTATCAATTTCAAAGGAAGGTGGACCCGGTGCTGCAGTTACTGCCCTTACGGAAAAAAAAGATCAACACTGATGCTGCCATTGTGAGAATTACCTTAAGATAACTTTCTGAAATACTGAACTTTTCATTGGGTGCCACCCACACGTTGGTGACAGAAACATTACACATGAGACGTGTTTCTGCGCGATGGGTTTCAAGACTGTTGATTCCCGAACAAAGGACATTCGCATGCAGGTCTGCATGCATTTAAAGTTCATGATCCAGAGTTTCTTTCAAACGTAATCACTGCTGATGAAACTTGGCTACATCAATTTGATCCTGAAAGCAAACAGCAAAGCTCAGTGTGGAAATCTCCTTCATCACCAATCGCCAAAAAGCAAAAGTGTTTGCTTCTGCTGGGAAAGCTATGGTCATCTTATTCTTTGATATTTCTGGAATGGTTTATCAGTATGTTGTACCTGCGTACACATTAGTAACTGGACAGTACTACATGGATGTCCTGAAAACATTGCAAGTTAATATCAGGCGCAAAAAGACAACATTTCCGTGAAGCAGGGTGGATGCTGCACTACAATAATGCGTGGCCGCATATTGCTAATGTTATTGCTGAATATCTTGCAAAACTCAACGTGAAGTGCATCCCTTACCCTCCCTATTGTCCGGATTTAGCCCCATGTACCTTTTTTCTATTCCTTAACATGAAAAAATCCCCTCGTGGGAGGCATTATCCATCATCAGGAGAAGTGGTGAAGGCTGCGGAGGCGATTTTGAAGGATCTCTCAAGAAATGGTTTCCAGCATGTCTTTGAAGACTGGCAGAAACGCTGGGACAAGTACGTCGCATTCAGGGGAGATTATTTTGAGAATGACCATCAAAAGTATGAGGATGAGTAAAGGTACGTTGTCAAAAAAAAGTGATTTTTCTTTACTGAACAGCCCTCGATGATGAAGACTTTGAGGATGTTGGGTAACTCGGTTTTCTGAGGGACTTAGGAATATTTAGAAACAAGGAATCGTCTGTGCAAGACTTGCTACTGGTGCCGAGGTTCAAATATACATGGACAGGTAGCGAGTGCAAATCAAATGTCGGAGGATGTAATAGTAGCCATATTATTTTTGATCACACCTAGTAAATAGCAACCAAAATAAATAGAAATTTTAGTTAACGTTCTCCGCTTTCAGTTACTAAAAGAACAACTATACTTAACTAGTAGTTCTCCTTATTTCTCTCTGGAGCCAAGTTGTTGACAGATTTTACTTTAATCAACTATCTAGTGTGCATTATTTCCAAATTTGCCCTCTTCTGTTCTGTCACCCATCGGATTCACTTCAATCCTATTTTACAGCACGTGGGTGACGTTTCTGCCTTCCGATAGGCTGCTAAATTTTCTGCTGTTCAAGGTTTGTTTTCGAAACTGTCACCAAAACGATGCTTTGCTGCGACCTTGAGCTTGAGCTGACACAAACAACATTTTCTCCCTTGCATTCGTGGACAATGGTTATCAGCGAAAAACAGTCATAAAATCTCCACTTGCAAGAAACTTGGAAGTGTCTTTGGTTCTCAACGGGCTAATCAATAACATTTTTACATGTATACTTACATCAAAGATTAACATAAGTAATTTTATACTATCTTGGCAACTCTAAGCATTGGGGTATCGAATTAGGGACTAGAGTCCCGTACCATAGAGGTACACGTTTAAAATCTTATGTTTTCTGTGCAGACGTGTTTTGTTTTGTTTGCTGTTATCGCTCGGCTGTTTCCCCCATGATTCCTATATATAGATATATGTAAATGGCGTATAATGCGCGGTCCGATGTTTTAATATTATCTCGAGAGAGTAGCTCTGTTTTCAGCAGATTTAGTTCTCTCAGAGATCCTTTCACAAAGCTCTCCGTACTCCATTAAGGGAACGGAAAGATATATAAGCTATTTATGTCGATTTAGCGCTTCCTTTTTCAAAACCTCGTGATAAATTGATTCGCGCTGAGGAGAAACAGCCAAAAGAATCAGAAAATGCTGCATAATACGGAAATAAGTAAAATTTATAGACTCGGTTAGCGGTAATTACCTGCTATTCTTCCCTTTGAAGCTTAAAGTATTCTTGAGTAAAATAGCGTCACAAATTACCTTGTTTCGTTCAACAACTGTTTGTCTATTCTTGTCCCTTATTTAGAATGTTTGAGAGAAATTCTACTTTGTACTGAAAAAGGTGAAACACAGCCAGTGAATGTTAAAAACAAGAAAGAAAAACTAGATACGAGGCGTGTTCGTAAAATAAGGTCTCCAATTTTATTTTATATAGAAAACATGTTTATTGTCAAAGAATGTTATATTGGTGGAACGGCGGAACTTACAGCTATTTCTCAACGCGCACTTTTGCATGCGCTATGGCAGTTTTTGTATACCCTTGTCATATCACTCTCCCGCCAAGTTGCATAGGTAACGCTCAGCCTCGTTCTCTAAATCATCGTCGGTTTGGAAATGTGTTCCACCCAGGTGTGACTTCAACTCAGAAAACAGATGATAATCACTAGATGCTAAGTCTGAACTGTAGGGGGAATGGGTGAGGATGTCCCATCCGAACTGGTTCAGGAGATCAGACTTTGCACCCACCTCGCACACACGTGCAAATGTTCGGTCAAAATCTTATCAATCGTAGTCTTACTGACTTCAGGGATAAGTTCGCACAGGCCGCCCCCCATTAGCCTTTGTTGGGCAGCCTTTTGCGATGGAGCTTCCCATCACTTTCACCGCCAAGTGTGAGTCGCGTGCAGTGATCCGTTTTTTGAGTGCCTAGGGCACTACCCCCACTGATATTCATCGTCAGTTATGCGAAGTCTATGGGCTAAAGTGTATGGACGTCAAAAACGTGCGAAAGTGGGTCAGAGAGTTCAAAGACGGACGTATAGAAGTCTTTGACGAACAGTGGCCTTCGGTTTCAGCCGAAACAATTGCAAAAGTGGATCAAGAAATGCTTGAAGATCGACGTGTGACAGTTCGCGAAGCTGTGCGAACGTATCCCTGAAGTCAGTAAGACTAGGATTTACAAGATTTTGACCGAATATTGGCATTATCGCAAGGTGTGTGCGAGGGGGTCCCCAAAATGCTCACTGAAGACCAGTTTGGATGGGACATCCTCACCCATCCCACCTACAGTCCAGACTTAGCACCCAGTGATTATCATTTTTCCTGAGTTGAAGTAACATTTCCAGACCGACGATGATTTGAAAAAACGAGGTTGAGCACAACCTGCGCAACTTAGCGGGAGAGTGCCATGACAAGGGTATACAAAAACTGCCACAGCGCATGCAAAAGTGCACCGATCGCAATGGCGATTACGTTCAAAAATAGCTGTAAGTTCCGCCTTTCCATAAATGTAGCATTCATTTCCAGTAAATATGTTTTCTATATTAAATAAAATTGGAGACCTTATTTTTCGGACACTTCTCGTGCCTATTATTATTTGAAAATCTTGGTAATTTGATATAGTTTTCATTTTTTGTAAGAAAAAACCACTGAAATTTCAGAAAATTGTATTTTTGTAAACAATTATTATGAATCTCAGAGAAAAATCCCTTCTTTTTATTATTCTTATGAGTCTGCTTAATACACACAAAAATCATATGTTTTGGCTGATTAGCTTTTTAAAAAAGGGTACCGGAATCTGAAAAAATGTGAAAGTGAGAAAAACAGCTTTAAAGTTTATATATTGATTATTGACTTCTCACATGAATCAAACATTCCTGCTGCATAGTCTTGACCTTCTTTATTCTCACTTGTTCTTTTCAAGTTCCTCTTCAATTTTCTTGCCTTCTTGGCCAGTTGTTCAACCATTTTATCTGCTTTAAGGACTCCTAGCTCATCAATTTCTGTATATGACTACTATCATGATTAGCACATGTATTGTGTGGAATGGGTCTCACTATTACATGTAGTTTCATTGTCTATTGTATTTATATTTCCTACATTTACTTTTGTTTGTTTAGTAAAGCGACTGGCTATAAGCTTTCTCTTTCGAAATGTTCTTGGCCTACCCATATCATATATTCAACAATAACTAGTACAAAATATTATTAAAAACAAATAACTATTCACCTATACAGCCAAAGACAAAAGAAAAACCAGCACCATTGGAGTTGCAGTGGTACCAGCATAAAGTTTGGAGGATCCGTTACAAAACAAGGTCCAGTTCAGAATTATCTGTTCAGTTACAGAAGTTATGATCGATTTTCTGAAAGCAAAAAGGCGCGTGGCAAAACCTAAACACCTGCTAATATAATTAGCAAATTAGGTACCAAATATTGCGCTAATGAACTTTTTAAGTATATATTTGTACTCTAGAGGGATGTTATAATAAAATGTAAAAATGAAAAAGTGAATTTTAACCCCAAGTGCGGTATCTTCTCACCTTAAAGCACTTAATTGCGTAATAAGTATACACTAGCAATCCATTTTGGTTTTTATATAAAAATTAGTAATCAGAACGCCTTTGAGCAACTCTCCTCTATTCGGAAAACCACGTAGACACAAGGTCAAAGTGTGTGGCCAATGTAAATCGAACTCGTGAACTTTCGTATGCAGGCATTCAGGGTTCCTTAGAATTTATGATCGTAATAAAATTTCCAATTAGAAATTACGATAAGACGCTACTTTTTCTTTAAAATGATTTCACCAACGTCAATATATCAATAGATCATTGGTTTTAGAAAGCAAAGAAGCCTTTTGTAAAATCTTCTTATTTATAAATGTCCAATATGTCATTGAGTGGTTGGGGAAACAAACATATGGTCACTGTAGCATTACTCCTTCCAAATACGGATTTCGACTTTACATCATCGATGGCCACAGAAAACCTTGACCACTTGTTGGAGGTGGCAGTGCACGTGTTATGCATTAGGTACCGCATGTTGCCCCTGGGTAACACACAGTGCTACTCGTGAGGGAACAGTCGCCACCCCCCGCCACCAGTCCCCCAGGGGCAACATATCTCCGATAGACTCCGCTCGAATTAAACGGGAACCACATTCGGTAGGGAATTTTTTCTCCAGCACCGCAACGTTGGTAGCCATGCATGAATAAACACTCATGCGTTGTATCAGAGATCACAATATGTTCACCCTCGCTATTTACCGCGGAGTTTCACCGATTGCAAACCTGCCTTCCATAAAATTTTAATTGATGCCGTCAAACAGGGGTCAACATATACATGCAGGTGTTTATGTGAGCATCGAAACCTCAAAGAACTTTAGTAGCAAATGGTAATAGTTTTAATATGGCTGCTATGTTGGTGTGAAAATTAATATCATAGTGTTATAAAAGAATTGTAACACTCAGATTTACGCCGTACGTGGAGTGCATGCAATCGTGCCAATAAAATAACAAAAGGCACAAAGCACTCCTGGCATGCCCAAACTCCACACACTATAACGATCCAGTGCTCTTAATTAATCTTTGTCTCTTTTTCTTGGCTCCTAGTTATGAAATCAACCTGTGTTTACAGATTAATATTTGTGTCCCAAACGTTTGTCATCAAATCAATTGTAAACAAACTCCCGGAGTGGTGAGACCGTCATTGCAGCATTCCTTTGAACACTCATGTGAAATCTTTACACACTCTCCCCCTTTCACCGTTCACTTAGGCCTGATGTTTACTCTCAGGCTAATGCGTCTGCAGTCATATATAATTCAAAACAATAATTAATTGGCTCACAAGAACTGGTGATGAATACAGATACGCAGACACTACCAACGTTGAATGAAGAAAATTACTTTGGGAAAATGGAAGCACTGCCATGTCCTTGTGCTTTGGGCAGCATTTAATTAATAAAATTAAGAAAATTTAAATTTCAGCAGAAATGGAGGTACATATATTAAGGCACATCCCATGATTTCTCTTCTACTTCTGCAATTTTATTAGTTCTACGAGTGCTGTTCAACAATGAATTATCATAATCATTCTACAGTCATAATCTTCGCACTAAAATTCAATCTTATTATATTCTGTTAGCTTAATGTGAAACAAACACGCCGTAGTAGTTTTATTGTTGCTACCCCTGGTTCCCGCCTGCGAGAACCAGGCAAGTTCAGACATGTTCAGTATCGCCTACCGCTGCAATGCAGGTAACATGCAGTTAAACTTGATGTTAAAGGAAGATCCGGAGTTTCTTTCAAAGGTAATCACTGCTGATGAAACTTAGCTACATCATTTTGATCCTGAGAGCAAACAGCAAAGCTCAGTGTGGAAATTTCCGTCATCACCAACCCCAAAATAGCAAAAGTGGTTGTTTCTGCTGGGAAAGTTATGGTCATCTCATTCTTTGATACTCATGAAATGGTTTATCAGTATGTTATACCTGCACACACATCTGTAACTGGACAATACTACAGGAATGTCCTGAAAACATTGCAAGTCCATATCAGGCGCAAAAGACCACATTTCCGTGAAGCAGGCTGGATGCTGCACCACGATAATGTGCAGCCGCATATTGCCAATGTTTTTGCTGAATATCGTGCAGAAGTAAAAGTGAAGCAGCATCCCTCACCCTCCCTATAGTCCAGATTTAGCCCCATGTGACTTTTTTCTATTTCCTAACTTAAAGAAACGCCTTCGTGGGAGTCATTATCTATCATTAGAAGCAGTGGTGAATGCTGCGGAGGCGATTTTGAAGGATCTCTCAAAAAATGGTTTCTAGCATGTCTTTGAAGACTGGCAGAAATACTGAGACAAGTCCATGGCATTCAGGGGAGAACTTTTGAGAAGGACCATCAAAATTAAGAGGATCAATAAAGGTGCGTTGTCAAAAAGAAAATTGTGATCATTCTTTATTGAACACCCCTTGTATTTAGAGAACGCCTAATCATTTAGATATTGGTGTGCTCAGGTTTCCTGTGTCCTTTTTGGTAATCAATGTTGACAATATGAGAAATACAATAAAGAGGGGTGTACATCTATATGTGCACATATGCGCTTGTACTGTGAATTTGCATGTATGTGTGTGTGTGTGTGTGTGTGTGTGTGTGTGTGTGTGTGTGTGTGTGTGTGTGTGTGTGTGTGTGTGTGTTCGTGCGAGTGTTTGTTTTCATCTCTGAAACTGCTCAACCTATCATAATATTTATTTCACATTTGAAACACGCTGTTTTTCCTACAGGAGTGGGCTACGAGATATTTCCATGCGCTTTAGGAAAATTTCTAAATTATTTCAGCCAATTTCGGATCTACTTCATTCAACTTGAATATCATTGTTATGGCTTATAAGATGGCTTATGAATTATAAAATTTAATCTTTATGACTTTTCTCTTGATCTCTAACACAAAAGTATAAATGAGAGAACATGTTTTCTAAAATTTATAGGGTAAGTTGCATATCATGGTTTCATATTCAAATTTCTGCATGGTTTTACTAAATGTTATAAGCAGTACTTTTGGTATGGTTTTTGGAAAACTTGGTGCAGATGGATCTTTTAAGCTGTAATAAGTAATACACCCCAAACTCCCACTATCCTTATTTTCAATCTCTCTTATCCAACGAAAATTTCTGGCTATCTCATAACTTACGAAAGGCATCCATGTAATAATTTTCAGTCTATCTCGTAGGAATTTGCATAATTGGTCAAACAAGTTATACACTAGGGGAAAATTCATTTGTATATGGTAAAGATGTCAAACGCTGTCGTACGTATGTTTTCTATTTGTAGTACTTCCACAGTTTTAAAAAAATAGGTACCCTTAGCATTTATTGTAAAGTCTTTGTTGAAAAAGAAACAATTGAACACAGAACACAAACTAGAATGCTTAGACATTACAGAACATCTTACAGCTTCCAAGTTACCACTACGTATATTTTAAATCGTTTATGTACAAATTCTCACCATATAGCCCGTATGAACCGAAACGTAAAACTTAGGTAACATTTGCCATCAATGTAACACTATTATATTCGTTAGCGAAACCACCTAAGATTTAGGGTTACATGCGGTGTGCGAGGTAATCTACAGTTCTATTGCGGTTGAAACCAAGGAATAAATTGACGTGAACAAAGATAGGCCAAAGAATTATGCGTAAATCATTAAATTTCCAGGATTGAAGACCTGTCCCACTGCCAGAATAGTTTAGAAGCTCCTTAAACAGGCAGAACATCTACGGGAAGTATGTTTCCTGTGGGCAAGCATCCGACCTCTTTGTCGAGCACCACCTTTACGCCAAAAAGCAATGACATACGTCCCACAATTCACATACAACGAGTGAAAACCACAAAGGTTACTGTGGGCAGTCAGAGGGAATCGAGCACAGAACGCTATTGCACAACCATGTTTTTTTGTTACGCTGTGTACATACAATTTTATATGTCTTTGTTTCTTTTGTTTTCTGCAAAAGTGGAGCTCATAACGAAATCGTTTTTATACCAGTAATTTAGATGTCCTTATAGCTTCAACGCTGATGTTTCCATGGTAACCTCTACATATGTACCGAATTAATTTAGTCGGCTGTCATGGTCCACTAAAACAGATCCCGAACAAATCAAGTTTCTCTCTCAGAGGAACCAACGAGCAGCCAATAAGGTAGCTCTCATGGGATTATCAATTAAATGGGAGACCATCAATAGAACTGGGGGAGTAAAGTGTCACTACTTAAATAATCATCGAGAGTTTGGTGGGAGGAGTACTATCCATTTGTCCACTTTAAAGCACCGAAGTCATTAGTGATTGTTAATTAGTAACTGGGAACTGGTGTTTTAACAGTGGACATTTGTTTGAGACCACGAGTAAACTCTGGTCTTGTGCAAAACGGGGCACTCGCACGCCTACCATATCCTTTGTCCTAAAAAGCTAATATTTCAGCCCGTATTTCCATCGAACTTTTCAATAAGTAAATTACAGAATACTATCCGGAAAAAGGTTTAAGAAAAGCTTTAAAGCTGAAATGGCGGCTTGAATATCCAGTTTTATTGGGTAAAGTAGTAAAATGCAGAATAGAAGATACAGAAAGACCGGAAATATTGGAAAGTCTAGAAAATATGAAATCATTACAATTTTACAAGCAAATAAATAGAAATTGGGGACGAGAAGCATATGTAGATTACTGCAATAGGAAAGAAAGAGAAGGGTTAGCAAGGATGAGAACAGGAATAACGTTTCTAAGAGGGATAAAAGGTAAGGAAAAGAAAGCATAGAACACTATGTAATAGAATGCGAGGAGGTTGCAATATGGAGAAAAACTGTTTGGGATAGCAGCAATAAAAATGTTAACGGCAGGGAGGAAAAGACGGTAAGAAGCATTGGCGAGTTCTTGCAGAAATTAAAAGAAAAATGGGCCAGAAATGTAAAGAATATAAGAAAGGTAGATGAGGGGGAAGAAAGGGACTAATTAAGTAATCAAGGACATACGAAGGCTAACAACTACCTGGCAGAGCAGAAGATCAGAGTGTCATGCAAGCCACTCTGTTAAAGACAGATAAATGTAGCCTAAAGTTGTAAATTGTAAAATTTTGGAATATAGACAATAAATATATCATATCATATAAAAGCTTTACATGTTGCACAAGTTTTCACACTTTCAGATATTTTCTCTCCTTTAATTTCTTTTATACGAGTGAACATTCCAAGGGAGAAGCAATTATGTACTGTGCAGCCGGCCGGCGAGTTTTGTTGCTGTGTTGATGGTGCGGTTGACCGGAATCCCGGGTAAATACAGTACGGGTTGTCACGTAGTTTATGTCACCAGAACATAAATATTCACAATAAAAAGTAAATTACTGACGAATATCAAGCAAGATGTTGGAGCTGCCCTCACTTTGATGTTCAAATATTTCTGGCATCTGCTTAGGATGTTTTCATTTCACCCTATAGTTTTGTTGGGAAAATGTCGTCAATTCCTTTATGCATATTATTTTAATGCACGTAAAACTGTATAGATCCTTACATTAAATAAGAGCAGAACAGAAATTAAGTTGTTATTCCCCATTTTGATTTTACTCAACTCGACTGAGTATCTACACCTCCTAGGACGTCAATTAGGATGCCTGTCGAGAAGCGGAAGAGCTCTAGATCTGAAATAATATCTAGGATGTTGTATCAGCCCTGGTATGAGAGTGGAGAAGTGCATTTCATGAAATGTCGGTACAGTGGATGAAAAAATGGTGATTATGAAGTAGTTGGCGGAATGTATGGCAGGACAAAAAATTAAATCCAAGGCCAGGGAGAAACGGTGCCTCCATGAGTATTTCCAGTAAGCCAACAACTTTTCTGTAAGAAACCCCCCATTAAAGGATGCAAGTGGATAAGGCCAAAGTCAAGCGCAGGGAAGCTTAACGAACAACTTCGGTGGAGTTGCCGGTGATATAGTACACCAGCTACTGTCCTTGCAGGATATACCCGGGACTTCTGAATTAATGCTCTGCCCCGTCTTGGTGGCCTAGGCCTGGCTAGACGTATCCAATTTCCCTGGGTGGCGGGAATCAAACTGGCCTCTCGAGTCCAACACAATCCGGACAACAGCCATTCCGGGGGGGGCGGGGTTGTTCGAATGTTCGGTCGAGATACTTTCAGTAATGTCCGAAGTACCACGAGTGCTACGGGTCCACAGTGCTCGCACCACACCAATTGGGGAGATTGGAAACCCCCCGATTAAATATGTTTAATGAAGCCTACCCGAGAGTCCAAAGAATCCGGCTAAACTATCCGGGAGCGATGGATAACTCCGGGGCTCTTTCCTTAGGTTAATACCTTGAATCTAAAATGCCCCCCCCCCCATTGACTAGGTCAAGACGTGTGGAAGTAGATACGCCACTTACACGCGTCAACCTCGCAGGGAAGACTGCCGAATAACCTCGGTAGGGCCGCTCAAACACAGCTACGTCGTCTGCAAATCCCATATGAGCTCCCCTGAAGCAGGCTGACCACTCGGCCACTCTTTGCTACTGCAATGAATTGTAATTTCAACTTATCCCACTTAAAGAATTCTTTTATTTTATTTATTTAGTTTTATTTAAGTTACGCAGCTCAAAGATGCACACAGGCGCATAGACCTTTCCTGAAATGTATGTCAGTGAGTTGTCCTCAAAATATGATTTCCTGTGACGCACGATGTTGCTTCTATGTAATTCTATACTTGATTAGCAATGCTATAGGTACGTAACAGATAAACTATGAGACCTTTCTTAGTTTTGTAGAATGGTCCAATATTCTGGGAGTGACATGGCAGTTATACAATACTGAAACACAGAATAACAATAACTTCACTGTTGTGTTTGTAACGGAGCCGGCCTATGGTATATTTCTTGGCCTGTAGAGGGCATATCACATTCCTCGCTGAGTAACAAACAGTTTTGGGAGTAAGCTAATGAAATTTACATTGTTCTGAACCCCTCGCGCCCTCTCTACCCGCATTTGCATCTGGATAGTGTTGGCTGGAGAGTCCTCTAATGTAATCAAAATAACCATTCGGGAGGAGCTATGGCTCCTGACGGAAACTGGACACCTGATGGCAACGCCACCAAGTCAGGGTGGATATATTACTTCACTTTTAAAGTGTGGCTTCCAGAGTGATGAATACTCGGCCTCATTTCAGAAGCAATTATTGAGATTTATGGAATGTCTTTAAGCACCAACCCAATAAAATTTAATTGCACAGTGTTTCATGTATGGTATAGTCCACTCGTAAAAAGAGCAATGAAAAAAATGGTGTTTTCGCAATCCTACCAACATAATAAGCCTGTTGCCATTATGACGTAGCTTCTATTGCCGGAGCTTATCCGGAATTGGCACAGTTTGAGAGATAAATAGACACGGTGGATTTCTTACCAAGCATAAGTAAGTTCGTGATATGTCTACACGGGATTCGTGCCTCCTTCTCTATAATCAGAATGTCGCCGGAGTAATTCCGTGGGGCTTTCAATTAGGCAGTGCCTAGAATTTTAAGAAACCTCTCCTTTCGGATGGAAGTAATTGCGTCACTTACCAGGACTTCTGGAGTATATCCTGGAGCATTAACTTCCTGCTCCAGAGCAATCTAATGTTTAGGTGGAAATAATAATTTCCAAACCCCAGAAGTATAGGCACTGTCGTCAATTATGATTGTGTTTGGCTCACTTAATTTTTGTGGGTGAATCGGTACTGACTGAATCAGTTTTCTCAAAGCGAGTTTATGAAGCCTATACTGAAGTGAGTGTTGTTACTGCTGCAGATTAGAGGCGTCCTGGTTCCAGTACCTAGTGAGTGCAGGGGACTGAAGAAGAGAATATGTTGGACGTATTTGTTTAAGCAGCTAATGGCACAGAGAAATTAAAGTGATAGAGAAATTAGAACTGCATCAGTAAAGTGACATAGAGAGTTGAATAAGAACCCTGTATGCAATATGTAATGGGCTCATTATGGACGTGTGCCACTAAGAGCAACATACGAGTCCAATTCGATGATGGCAATTGCATAAGACTCGTTTGTTGTCTAATTCAGAAGAAATTAAAGTTTCCTAACATCCTAATATTATGCATATTTACTCAGAAGTTACTTTATCTTTAACCTTCTGACCTCACTGATATATTACCATGTTACATATATTTACACCAATCAAAATGTGATGTCATCATTGGTTTACATCTGATTTAGCATTGCAGAAGGTTTGACACTTATTTCTTGGAATTTCTTTCGCATCTGTCATAGAGTATGTGCAGGGTTACGTAGAGTAGAGTAATAGAATAGCGCACCGCGCTTGATGGGTCAGGTGGTTTCGTCTGTGACCCGCATTCGGGATATCCGGGTTTGGTTCCTGTAGCCGGCCCACCTGACCCGTGAGTTTTCGTGGGGGAGGGTGTTCCTGGGGCGTAAGCCGAATGTTTTATAGTTTAATTACATCCCTCGGATTTCCTTATCTCCCTTTCATCTGTATTGTCATTTCACATCTTCTCTCATGTGTTGGTCTCCTTCAGGTACGAGTCTCGGTGCTGCATGGCAAGATGATATGTTCCTGATAAACACGTCTTCCTTAGATAGAATGGTCTCCGGTCTCCGAGTCCTCCTGGTGGGCCGTGTACTGGCCTGCGAGGGAGTTTCCAACTGGTCAATGGTAGGGACACAGTCGTCTGCACTGTCGTAACTTCTTGGGTATGTCGCTCTCTGCCTCATCCTTCCTACCAGGAATACTCCACTTTATGCCACAGTCTCCTAAAAAAGTAATTTAAAGAAAAATCTTGCGTTTCCGTATCATTCAATTCTAAGACCAGTATAAAGCTTACACATTTACCACTTCTTGCACATTTTACTATCTCTACCCTCTAACTATAATTAGGTAGTGATGTACTTACATAGGTGGTCTGAAAAGCTTCCGACCTAATAAAGATGCAAAGCATTTTTTCGGAATGTTTTCTCTTTCAACATAATCTCCTTGTAACTCTACACACTTCTCCCAGCGATGCTCCCATCTCTGTAACCTGTACGAATACTACTCGGCGTTTTTCTCTATAAAATAATTGTTCGCGAAGGTGATTGCCTCTTCATTTGAAGAAAATCTCTGTCCTCCGAACACAATTTTCAGATGAAGGAACAAAAAGATGTCACTTGAGAGTAGATCTGGTGAGTAAGGTGAATGGTCAAGCAGTTTCAACCCGTAATTCGTGTATTTTCGCCATTGCAACCGCTGAGGTGTAAGACGCTGAGTTGTCTTGGTGAAACAGGATTTTCTTTTTCTTCAAATGTGGCCGTTTTACCACAACTTCTGCCTTCAGCATGTCCAGTAATCATGCGTAGTGTGCTCCTGTAATGATTTCTCCTTTTTGAGGATAATAGTTTAAAATAACTCCATGACTATCCCAAAAAACAGTCGCCATCACTTTCCCAGAGCCGAAAAGAAAAAACAGATCTTTTTGAGTCGGTTCCTCCTTTGCAGTCCGTTGTTTGGACAGTATTTTTGTTTCGGGCGTACAATGGTGTATCCAACTTAATCGGCGCCAAAACTCGGATTCATTGCGCCTAAACTGCGCCAACACAACGCTGGAAATGTTCACTTCAACACGCTTTTGGTCTAACCTGAGCAAACGCGACACCCAACGCGCGGACAGCTTTCTTATGTCTAAATTTGGTTTAATATGTGACAAACACGTTCTTTTGACACCTTCATAGCCTCTGCTATCTCTCTCACTTTAATTCGGCGGTCGTCTAGCACCATTTGGTGAACTTTGGCCATGTTTTCGTCGGTAGTTGCAGGTTTTGGACGTCCCGGACGTTCATTGTCTCCCAACCACTTACGGTCACTTTTAAACTCAGCTGCTCAAAATTTCACTGTGGTAAATGATGCCGCAGAGTCCCCATACACAGAATCCAACTCATCTTTTATTTGCGTAGGTGTAGTGCCTCTCGAAACCAAATTTTTAATGATAGCTCGATACTCGATTTTGTCCATTTTCCTAAAAGCACTCACATCAACTCACCCAAATGGCTATCACATAACAACTGAGCGTCCAAAATGGCTGAAACTTTGATGAGTAACTGTCAGATTAATTAACGAAATCCACTGGCTTTTATTTACGAGTGCTACCATCTTCATGTTAAGGTCGGAAACGTTTCAGACCACCCTCGTATATCTATAAAAACTAGTCTCGATTAAAATGAAATGCAAAAATAAGCTTTCGTAAATACTATATGTATACTACTAATAAAGGATTGAAGGTGAGGATCATCGAACTTTAGATTAGCCTATGCCTAAATGCACACAAGTTTTTCTTGCTATTACTTTAATGCAAACAAGATTAAAGAAATTCAAGATGCTTATTAGAAATATAGTAATGGGCATCCTTTATTCTGGTAAGTTCAGGGTGTATCACATGGTCAATTACTTGTAACTTTACTCCAATTCGACACTTCATTAATCATGATTACCAATCTCCCTATAGAATTCTCTCTCATTGTACATAGAAGGACTCTCCGTTTAACAGCAGAACGCTTCACGTGGAATGATGGTGCCTCTCTCTATGACCGACTAGTGTGATTAGATGAGCCGTTTGAACGGTGTCCTGGCTGTAATGTTGATAGAGAAAGCAGGTCCTCTAACAGCGGGCCCCGTTGTTTTGTTCACTGGAGCAAAGGTCTTAATCAAAGCATATCATTTCCAAATGCAAGCTGGCCAGTTTATTTTGTTTACCGTTGTCGAAAAAAAAGAGAAAGAAGGAAAAGGTGAACAAGAGTGGCCATAAAAGTGCCCATGCGCGGCCGAGCGGCTAGTCATCAAAGGGTTTTATAGCAGCTATGGAAAACCGACAATCCTGCCGCCTCAGGCAAGAAACGTTATTTGATGTTTATAGCTTTGAAATCTCTCTATCTCTTTATGAATGAAAAATTGCAATAATACTCAACGCTGCCTCTCAGTTAGCCTTTCGTGCAACAAGTAGTGGCGTTCGCAAACGAAAATCAAGTCAATATAAGTTTAAGGGTTCTTAGTGATTTAAAAGCTGATTTTCATATATTTCCACACCGTTTTCCTTAAACTTTCATGTCGGAATTCTTGGCTGGTAGGTGAATATTTTCTAAAAAAAATTAAAGGAGATGATTAAACAATAATAAGTAATTTTTACATGTTAATATCAATGTATATGTATTTTATGTGTCTTACACTGTTTTAAGTTTTGTAGAACTATTTTACTGAGCTCTGTTATTAGCAGTCAGTAGCGTTTACAGACCACGCTCGGGCTATGCATTCTCGGGAGTCCGTGAGCATTCCCAGATATCGCCCAGGCATTCGATAAGGTGTGGCACACTGGGCTGCTACTTAAAGCACATCGCATTGGTATACCTTATTATCTTCTACAAATCATTGCAAATTTTCTCACAGATAGAGATTTTGTGGTGCGTATTGCTGGATTCAAATCCAACCGACGGCCCATCTTAGCAGGTGTCCCTCAAGGTTCAGTACTAGCACCACTCCTCTGTAATATCTACACCTATGATCTTTCTGCTATAGCTCCAATTTACACAGCTTTATATGCCGATGACACTGTTCACTTTTATTCTCACTCCGATATCTGTCATGCTATTTATGAACTACAAACTGCCCTGGATCGACTAGCTCACTGATTCTCTAAATGGCGCATTTCCCTCAACAGTAACAAGACAGAGGCTAAGATCTTCTGTTTACGTCCTTATAAGGATCCTCCTTCACTACAGCTGCTCGGGGAACAACTGCCATGGTTACCAACCAGTGTGCCAGTGAAGTATCTTGGGGTGCTACTGGACACTCGACTAACATGGAACGCCCATATCTGTCGGTCTGTTACACTTACATCTGCCCGGCTTTCAAAACTGTGCCCTTTACTCCACAGGCGCACCTCACTTGGTTATGAATCCTCCCTTCTTCTTTACAAATTTCTAGTCCGTCCGATTTTCACCTATGCAGCTCCAGTCTGGGGTGGCACCAGCAAGACTAATCTCCGCCGACTGCAGGTATTACAAAACAGGGAGCTGCATATAGCTACAAATGCTCCATGGTTCATCAGAAACCAACAACTTGATCACGAGTTTGGTCTTCTACCCGTTCACCAGTACATCCGCCGGCTGGCACGACCTTTCTTTTACCATCTGCAGGAGGTCCCTGGAGCTGTTAAGTACAATCTCGGCGCTCGCACTCGCCAACCAACTCGCCTCAAGCGCAGTCTGCCACAAGATCTCCTGAGTGACCTCTCCAGTACAGATGACCCAGACGAGTGATGCCTATCAAACTTAAAGTCCTCAATTTGTGTTATAGTGATCCTGCCATAATTAGATAGAGGAGTCGTTCACGGCTACCTCAATTGTTATGTGTACTGTTACTGTCTCAATAACATGCATCTGTTAAGCGTATTTGCGGATCGACGGATAATAAAATAAAAAAGGGAGTCTGTGAAATAGGATTTTTCGTTCCCTGTCAGCGATTCATAGCAACTTACGTTTCCCGTTGTCATTAAAGGAACAGTTGTTTTAAAGTGTTGCAGTATTCTATTGGTGATGAAGCGATGGTGTGATTCTGCACTATGTTGAGACGTTATTTGTAGCGGTTGTTTCTCGATGTTCTCCACAAGCGTTGTGTTGTCGCAGCAAACGTTTCTTCCCATTGTAGCTCCGGTTCACATGAGATCTTATCTTGGTCGTTGTATCGGATAGTTGATGTATGGGAACATAATGTGAAGGAAATAAAAAAGGTTTAAAAACTTTTGATTCAAATCGGAAACTTAATTTCAATATGCCTTAAATATTTAAATCAATTTAATTACACAATTTAAAACAATACTTTTCGCCCGTTGATGAATAATGAAAACAGTTTAAATTCTCTGGTTTGCAATTAGACTTTTGCAAACATCCAGCACTTCCACACGTGTCTACTCACGTTGACATCACGATGCAAAAGACGCTATTATTTCTTATTCAACTATTGATTTTACCTCTCGTTTCTATAACTACCAGATAAACTTCTTTTCACTGGTCCACGTCAACACATTAGGTAATATCATTTTTGCAACTAGCAATAATAAAACATTGCATCATCTTGTATACATATTGCATCATCTCATAACCCACTGAATTTAACACTTTCATTTCTTGTGAACATTAACATGAAACTTAAATGAATGATTTTAACATTGCCCTGACACTTGATATATATTAACGACTGTTTCAAAGCTTAAATTTATTGTAGCGTAAGCTGTTGGCAATTACAATATGTTTCAATGTTTACAGCTTTCGTTGCTAAGATTCGAAACAGTTGAATCCTACTTACTTAAATATTTGTCAGCTCGTTTAGCACCCTCAAGCAAATGCTTCGTGGCCGCACCATATCTGAGTGGTCAGACCGCTTGACTCTCACCGGCTTCGATCCCAGGAAACCGCAACGTGAGATTTGTGATGGAGAATATGTCGCTGGAATGGGTTTTCTCCTGGTCATCCAGTTTTCCCGTCAGCATTTCACCAAATGCTCCATCATATCTTTTCTATCATTCCTTTCGCCCTCATATATATCATCGCCTACCTTCAACTTCACACCAGGCATTGGGCTGATCACCTAACCTGTGATACAGAAATTAAAAGATTGCAATAAGTGAAGAATCGTGGTGGATTTCAAAGGAATGTATATTTGTTGTGCAGGCAGATGCAGTTGAGGAATAGCAATTGGGGTGAATAGGGTTTCAACAAAAGAAACGTAAGAAACAATGTTCTTAGCAGGGTTCTTAAGGGTAGCACTTGACTTCGTTTGAATAGGTATTCTTCGGACCCTTAATAATGGCATGACGGAGGCTAATAATTACAATGGACAAGATAGTTTACAAAGGGAATCTTTGTGTGAAAAGAGGGCTTCCAGAAGTGAAAGTTACACACACCCACGCGCAGCTGTGCCCAGTAAGGAGAGACACAGTTCGTGGCTGGCAAGTCATTAAGAAAGTCATCGCCTCTGTCTTGGTCGAAGGCAGACCAGAAGCGATGAGAGAAGATATTTGTCGGTTTATATATACGTGAAGAACGAATTAAGTTTAATCGAGTAGTAAGTATTTCAAATACAGTAACTCTAAACAGTAATATTGGTAACCCTCGGTCAGCAACTTCAAGTCTGATGTAATGATAAAAAGAAGCAGTCATTAAACCAGTATGAAACGGACATTCCAGTGTCATTAAAACCATCCTTCTCATACATATCAACGCATACCCTGAGATAAACCTCATTGCTTTACCCTGAGCTACCCATTATATTGCTTCACCTGGTTCTCTTAGATCCAAAGCTTCGGCTCCTCAGACCCAACTTCAAAAGGGATGGAGGAACAGGAATCCCCTAACACCACGATAGTTGTCGAACTAGGGACGTTAAAGAGGAAGAAGGAGGCGAAAATGCATCAATCTCTTAACTGGTGTCCATTGTCAGACCACCCCCAGGGACCTACTTCGGTTTGGCGCACCCGGGGTCCCGAGCCAACAGTCTCCCTCGTGTGGGCTCCTCTTCCTGGTTGAGGGAGACGGTCAACAGGCCCACCCACGTGTAGGCCGTGCGTGGAGACCCGCGGAGAAGGTTTTTATATTCTTGTCTAGTTTAGGGTTTAGGATTTAGTGAACGAAATTTTTAGTAGGTTTTGATTGATGTTTTTTATGTACGTGAATTTTTTAATAGGTTTTGTTACACTTGTATAGTTTTTAGACAGTTATCTGGCTTTTGCCATGACTAGCTTTTTAAAGGACGCTGATGACCGCCGTAGTTGAGCGCCCTTATATATATCTCATCAACATCATCATCAGAAAAGATGAAAAGATTCTATGATTCACCAGATTCTATAGAAGTGGCAGCAAATTATTAACCTTCCGGCAGGCGCGGCGTTGTAAAAGGTACACCTGCAGTATTTATTGTTTATCTATGTTTTAACCTTGAGTTATTGCGTTGCCAGCGTGATGTTATTCAATTGTTGATGCTTACTTGACAATGCGATAATTGCTGTTGTTTCTTTCCTTACCGTTCTCAGTTAACTTAGTGTATTCTAGGTAATGAGCTGCTGAATGTTGTAAAAAGTACAACTCGCGCCTGCTCGTGTGACAGATAAGTGCCTAGATCTGCGGTCAGAAATGTTCTAGATGTAGTAAGTGTTTACATGCACCTGTCATTACTTTTCCGAGTAGTGTATTCTGGTACTATACATCTGCATTAATTTGTTATTTGTTTATTAATTTTGAGGTCTAATGGTTTATTAGTCGAAGCTATTCACAAACTACTTGAGGAAAGTGATAATGAAACCTACGAGGGCTGTTCAATAAAGAATGATCATAATTTTTTACGGTCATAATTTTTCGCAATAAATTTAAATCTTATTATATTATGTTAGTTTAATGTGAAAATGACACGCCTTAGTAGTTTGACTGTTGATACTCCTGGTTCCCGCCTGTGAGAACCAGGCAAGTTCAGACATGTTCAGTATCACCTACCGTTGCAATGGAGGTAACATGCTGTTAAAGTTGATGTTAGAGGAAGATCCGGAGTTTGTTTAAACGTAATCACTGGTGTTGAAACTTGGCTACATCATTTTGATCCTAGGAGCAAACAGCAAAGCTCAGTGTGGAAATCTCCTTCATCACCAACTCCCAAAAAAGCAAAAGTGGTTGCTTCTTCTAGGAAAGTTATGGTCAACTCATTCTTTGATATTCATGGAATTGGTTTATCAGCATGTTGTACCTGCAAAGACATCAGTAACTGGACAGTGCTAGAGGGATGTCCTGAAAACATTGCAAGTCCATATCAGGCGCAAAAGCCCACGTTTCCATGAAGCAAGCTGGATGTGGGCCGCATATCGCCAATATTTTTGCTGAATATCTTCCAAAAATCAACGTGAAGTGCATTCCTCACCCTCCCTATAGTCCGGATTTATCCCCATGTAGCTGTTTTTTATTCCCTACTTGATGAAACGCCTTCCTGGGAGGCATTATCCAACATCAGATGCAGTGGTGAAGGCTACGGAGGCGATTTTGAATGATGTCTCAAAAATGGTTTCCAGCATGTCCTTCAAGACTGGCGGAAACGCTAGGACAAATGTATCGCATTCAGGGGAGACTATTTTGAGAAGAAACATCAAAATTATGAGAATAAGTAAAGGTACGTTGTCAAAAAAAGGTTGTGACCAGTCTTTATTGAACAGCTCTCGTATGCTATTTTTACAGAGCTAGAGGAAAGTCATGCAGATTTGAGTGACGAAAATATTGAAACCGGAAATCACAACTTTGAATCATAGTGGTTGGCGATGATCTCAATAAGCTGGAAGTACAGTAGTTTTTATTGGAAGAGACAAAGTTACAAGTTGGTGTACAAATTAATATTACAAACTTCACAAACATAGCGAAAATACATTGTCAAAGCTTTTTCGTGTCCATAGAGAGTTCTTATGAAAGAACAGCCTGTATTTAGAGCATAACTTAAAACCCTACCAGCCGATCTCATATTACTTCTTAATCAGCTTCGTCCAGAATTATCAGTGTCTGCAGATGAGACTCCTAAACCTCCAACAAAGAAACGAGCAATGTGCCTCTTATGTGGACGCCGAAGAAAGCCATCAATTTCAATCAAATACGACAGATTCAAAAGCTTTTCTTGCAAAAATCATATACAAAGCAAGTTCTTTGTGAAAGACGTGATGAAACTAATGCTTCTCAAAATAATGTGATAAATATCTACATGTTGGACAAGGTTATAATATCAATCTTGTAAGCGTTATTATATTTGAGTAATTGGAGCTGTCATCTTATGTAAAATTATATGTTACAGTTATTATTGGAGTAAATGTTGCGATATTAATAGTGTAGACACTAGTGTAGTACAATATTCATAAACTAGGCTTATGATGTTATTAAGAACTAAAATACCTAAAGCTGCTGGTGTAGTAGTTTAACAATGGCATATTTAAACCGTTTCTTTTGATAAATTAATCAAATTACCAAGAATATGCTCCCCAATACATAAAATTATCCATGTTGTAAAGCTTACAACGCGCGCCTGCTTGTGTAATAGAAATAAACGCGCCGGCCGGAAGGTTAATCAAAGATGAAGGATTTGGTAATAACAAAAGCTTCATACTAGGAAGGTGTTATCAACTTCGTATAAATTATTATTCTAATATAATTAGAAAATATTATATACAAGTGTGGTTCAAAAAGTAATACCTCCTATTTTTTCCCTTAAATAAGTTATGTGAAAACATGGAATTTGGCGCAATTCTTCAAACCTTCTTCTCCAAACCCCTGCAGTAGTAAGTTCCTAAGTCAACAGGTGGCAGCACTGCATCCTCTTGCAAAATGGCTGACATCGACATTCGTATTATACAGCGTTCTGTGATTGAATTTTTGACTGCGGAAGGTGAAACGCCAATTTGGATTCACGAAAGGCTAAAAAATGTGTATGGTGATGCAACGGTAGATGTCAGCACTGTTAGACGATGGGTTCGTCGCTGTAACGAAGCAGTAGGCCGGTGACTGCAGTGACTCCATGCAACATTCAGCGAGTCGATGACCTCATTCGTGGTGATCGCCGGGTAACAACGGGTGAATTGTGTCGCATTACCTCCCTCAGTAAAGGCAGTGTGGTGACGATTATTCAACAACTGGGTTACTCAAAAGTTTGTTCACGTTGAGTACCAAGAATGGTCACCGCCCAAAACAAAGAAACAAGGAAAACAATAGCCTCCGAACACTTGCAGCCCTTCAATTTGGAGGGAGAGGAGCTTCTGGAAAAAAAACTGTTAATGGAGAAGAAACATGGGTTCATTTTTTGAACCTGAATCAAAGAGGTAGTCAATGAAATGGCATCACACAACGTAACTAAAGAAAAAAATTCAAAACGCAGCGGTCGGCAGGGAAAGTTATGGCGACAGTGTTTTGGGATGCAGAGGGTGTGCTTATGATTGATTTTTTGGAGCAGGGATGTACAATAAATTCTGCTCAATACGTCAGAACTCTCAAAAAAGCTTAAAGCATCTCTTCGCCGAGTTCGCCTTACAAAAACTATGGCGGATATTCTTATTTTCCATGACAATGCAAGACCACACACCAGCCGTTACACCACTGCAGAAATTAAGTAATTGGGAGGGCAAGTCTTACCTCACCCCCCATACAACCCTGACCTGGTACCATCACACTTCCATCTGTTTGGGCCACTAAAGGAAGCTCATCGTGGGATTCATTTTGAAGATGAGGAGGCTGTGTAAACGTCCATGCGGCAATGGCTTAGGAAGCAAGACCGTGGGTTTTACCACACTGGAATACATGCCCTAGTTAAAAGGTGGACCAAAACTGTGGAAAAGGATGGAGATTATGTCGAATACTGACAAATTAATCGTCAATGTTGTAGTTTTCAAGCTATGTATCTTGGATTCAATTTTCTTGGCAATTAAAAGATAAAAATACAGGAGGCATTACTTTTTGACCCATCCTCGTATAATAATAGTAACATTATATATACCACAAGCCTACCAACTAAGAAAAAATTTGAGTAAATCCAAGATCAGAATGGGGGTCGAACTATGATCTCCGGTATGCGAAATCCCCAGGTTGCCGGGAACTCATATCGGTCAGTGAAACTAGTTTAAATTTTACGCGACCTCCAGTAGGTCATAATCAGTCTTACTAAATCAACAGGTAGTATTATTTTAATATAAAATGACAGCGGAAGCAGTTCAAACACTACTCAGGACGTCAGGGTGATTTATATATATATATATATATATATATATATCTCGTTATCAGCTGCTCTTTGTGAAACAGATTCATTAAAGAGTACTCTGATTTAATTGCGAATGTATTTTTATACGGTCATTACAAAACAACAGAGATTTTTGCTACCTAAATATCTGATTAAAACTTTGTTCTGTTTGTGATATTTTGACCTCTGAGCTCCAGGTTTTAACGCCAGTTTATTTTGCAGTCGTTTTAGAGCTCATTCTGTAATTAACGCGCCAGAACAACCAACCGTCATTCATCGGCAATAGAGCATGCTGTAGATAAACGAGGTGCGGTCTAGCAATGACAAACAGAGCAAATGTGACTTCCACGCTACCTGCCTACTTCATGTTACATATAGAATAAACAGTATTGCAATGCTTAATGATGAAGAAGATTTCCATTACCGTGGGAAATCTCTATTATTAGAATGTGTGTTAAATGTGCGCAATTAATACTGCCATTATTGAGCTAATGTGATTAATAATTTGACAAAGAAATTACGGGGAGTTAGAAAATATCTTAAATAATTTCCTATTACTGAATATATCCATAACGAAAGCGTGGGTGGTTCAGACTGACGGTAGTGTATCGTTGTGTTGGAACGACCTTCGTGGACGAAGTCAACTACGAGGGCTGTTCATAAAGAATATTCATAACGTCTACGGTCATACTTTTTCGTACTAGAATTCAATCTTATTATATTCTGTTAGCTTAATATAAAACAAACACGCCATAGTAGTTTCATTGTTGGTACTCCTGGTTTCCGCCTCTCAGAACCAGGTCAGTTCAGATATGTTGAGTATCGTCTACCACTGCATTGAAGGTAACACGCGAGGAACAATATGCGGCTTTGAAATTCTGCTTTCTCTCAACAAATCTTCAGTTGAGGCCTATACAATGTTACAGGAGGCCTATGGAGGGTCTATTATTCCCTACAGCACAGCCCGAAGGTGGTTTAAAATGTTTAAAGAGGGAAGACAATCAATTTAAGAATAAGGTGAGTCCGGTGCTCCAGTTACTGCTTTTACGGTAGAAAACATCAACACTGCTGCTGCCATCGTGAGAGAGGATCGACGATCACTTTCTGAAATACTGAACATTTCATTGGGTGCCACGTACATGTTGGTGTCAGAAACATTACACATGAGACGTGTTTGTGCGCGATGGGTTTTAAGACTATTGATTTCCGAACAAAAGGACATTCGCATGCAGGTCTGCATGCAGTTAAAATTGATGTTAGAGGAAGATCCGGAGTTTCTTTCAAACGTAATCACTGCTGATGAAACTTGGCTACATCATGTTGATCCTGAGAGCAAACATCAAAGCTCAGTGTGGTAATCTCCTTCATCACCAACCCACAACAAAACAAAAGTGGTTCTTTCTGCTGGGAAAGTTATGGTCATCTCATTCTTTGATATTCATGGAATGGTTTATCAGCATGTTGTTCCTGCACACACATCAGTAACTGGACAACACTACAGGGATATCCTGAAAACATTGCAAGTTAATATCAGGCGCAAAAGACCACATTTCCGTAAAGCAGGGTGGATGCTGCACCACGATAATGCGCGGCCGCCAATGTTGTTGCTGAATATCTTGCAAAAATCAAAGTGAATTACACCCCTCACTCTCCCTATAGTTCGGATTTCGCCTCATGTGACTTTTTTCTATTCCCTAACTAGAAGAAACGCCTTCGTGGGCGGCATTATCCATCATGAGGAGCAGTGGTGAAGGCTGAGGAGGTGATTTTGAAGGATCTCTCAAAGAATGCTTTCCAGCATGTCTTTGAAGAATGGCAAAATCGCTGGGACAAGTGTATCGCATTCAGTGGAGACTATTTTGAGAAGAACCGTCGAAATTATGAGGATGAATAAAGGTACGTTGTTAAAAAAGCGGTCATTTTTATTGTACAACCCTCATACCTGAGACAGTTAAGTGTGTAACGATTGTGTTTTTTCAGTCGCTGAGAAATCCAGCTTCTTTTACGGAAAGGAGGTATGTAATTGCTCCATTTGTGATATTTTGTTGTGTAAGATATATTTATAACTAATGTGCATTTAAATTACTCCGGAAACTTCTACAGTAAGAAACCCCAGATTTTCTTGCATCCATAATCGTTCTTAATTTATGATAGTTACTTAATCAGCTTTCAAAAATAAATACCACTGCAAAAGTGGGCGAGGCGCATATGGTCAGACGTAGGATTCAATATTTTTATGTTATTTGCGTCCTCCAATGTCAAGTAATATAACACGATGAATGAAGTGGTTAAAGTGATGTTCAAATGAGTCCAGAAAAATGGAGAATAGTAACGTGAAATCTGTGTGGACGTTGTGGGAAAGAAGCGATTCATATGCTGAAAATTTGTGTGACATGCATAAGGATATGAATATAAGAGTGCGGAAATATGCTATTTTGTTCTCATGATTACATTGTGCATTGAAATTGAATGTTCCACCATTTTTCTTTTCATTTCGATTTGTCCGCTATACCAGTACCATTCGTTTTATGAGAGCAAATTCCATGTCATGCAGCGCCCATATGCTTATGGTTCAGTAAGGTCGGTCACGAGAATTGAAACTACGACCTTTCGAATGTTGACTAAAGAAGCTAACGACTGAGACATCGCGCTTGGTGCATTAAATAATTATTATCTAGCTTTTAGCATGAGAGGAATAGCGAAATAAGTTTTATTTACCCCATTTAAACTTCTCTCTAACTGAAATGTATCTATATGCCAGAGAACTGAAAATTGATGTGTTCTTCTGCCTAGTATGCCCAAGATATCACAAGGTAAAGTGTCGAAATGATTTTCGTTAAGAGTCTCCCGTCGACCGACATAGGATCACTGATTAAGAAGTCGTTTTGGACAGTTAGAAGGCGAAGGGACAATTTTATAGCCAGTTAAAAATGGAAGTTAAAAATAAATCATTTTCCACATCTCTATCACCTTTCCATAGTGGATGATTTAATAGCTCATTAAGAGCACTCGTATCTCTGTGGTGAAAGAGACTATTCCCGTCCCGCTAGATATCACCATTGTTTTACCAGTAGTTCGTGTACCTGCTTCATTTTTCTTTTTCTATGTAGGTAATTGTATGGTAAGCCCAGGAAGCATATATTATATTTCACCCAAAATGTTAGTATTACTGAAAAATGTGTTTTTGCGTGCGCCCTGAATATATGAAAAGCGTTTTAGACAAATATTCGTATGTGCTTGTGTCTTTGTCGCTCACCGAGCGGGATGGCTCACACAGTTACGTCTCTGGCCCGCATTCGGGAGGCCCGGGTTGGATTCCCGTGGCCGAGCTACCGGATCTATGGCGTTTTCGGAGGTTTACTTGGGGCCCTAGGCGAATTCTGTGTACGTTAATTACATTCCCCGAATGTCCTGTCCCTACATTTCATCTCCATTATCATTTCATATCATCTCTCATCTGGTGGTTTCTTTCAAGGTAGAAGTGTCGGCAAGTGTCTCGGCGGTGCATGGCAGGGTGATATGCTCTGAGGAAAACTACTTCCTCCTTCGGTAGGTCGATTGCTGGTCTCCGCGCCTCTGCTGAGACCATTTCGGGACCGCCAGTCAGGGACCTTTGGGGCTCGCATCGCCTGCCTGCGACGTTTAGGGTTCGGCTGCTGGGCTCGTTGCCGTCCCGCTGTAGGGGAGCGAGTTCGTTGTCCTGGCTTGTCGGGGAAGTCTCTATCCAAGTAAACTGTAGATACCCTTCCCTCTGTACTGTCGTGACTCCTAGGATCGGCCATCCTCTGTCTTCTACGCCTCATCCTCCCTCCCGGGGGTGCCCCTACTTGGGAACATAGGAACAATGGGCCCAGTATGTTGGCCTACGTACCGAATCCACTCTGTAAGGAAATCCTAATCCAAATCCTTTGTCGCTCAGTAAAAATGAGAATTTAAACAATCGATTAAATATAAAATTCGGTGCTTATGTTTTGCATTTTCCAAGGATACAAAACGAACATTTTCAGATAAATGTCACAGCGGTCCCTCAGAGGGAAGAACTTCGAAATATTCAATTTTGTCACATCTAGCCATAATGATTTTAAATAAAACGCCATATTTTAAATAATGAATATTTACGTCAGCTACAAAATTTAAATATAGAATTTGCTGGGAACGGCTGTAAAATCTACTTCATTAGAGAGAAATTTCCATAACATTTTATATCTGGTAAACTATTGGAGATGGACTAAGTAATACTTCACAAAAAAACAGACCTGATTAAAACACACAACTTTTTTTTTTTTTTTTTAAATTTACGTCCTCCAACATTTAGTCATATCGGACGATGAATGAAATGGGCGCCCGTGGTCCATGGAGCTTAGTTACCCGAAATTCGTCTTTCAGGATAAGGTAAACCCCCGGAAAAGCCTTATCCAGGTAGCTCACCCCGACCGAGATTGGAACTCGGGACCTCTTGAACGTGAGGCACACATGCTACCATCTACGCTACCGAGGCGCACACAACTTTTATTAATTACGCTTTCCTGGCATGGGTGTCTTCCAATATATGCGATAGTGTTTTACTAATATTATAAATGCTATGACTATTCACTTCTTTCTCATTTTATGGGCGAAAGAGTGATGAACTTTACAGCTTAGCAGGACGGGTGTAACCACTTGACTATTAATACAGTTTTCTCTAGCCATCTGTTACGATCACGATGAAGCAAAAAGAAGACAAGTTTGCATAAGAGTAGTTCGTAGAGTATAAATAATATATGATAGAGTTTGGAAGAAGTAATCTGAATGTGACATATATTTCGTGGTGTTGTATTGACATTTTAAATAAAGAAGGCGAAGCTTGACGTTAGCGCTACTCTTGAATGGTTTGCTCTCACTTCTTAATTTATTTAAGTCAACATTGCAATTCTCTCCTACTTTTGAAAGAGCCTTGCCCCGGATTTAGTAATTTGAAAGCTTTGCATCTACGTAACCCAAGTGGCAAACATTTAATGGGTTCAGTAACTCTGACTGTAGTATTCCTATCGTGTATGGCAGTATCATTAATTTTTATTATACTGATACTACTGAAATATACAGTAAAACATATATCAACCGGAGCGCGATCATTTTGGTATTTATTTTCCGTTTACAGGGATTTCAGTCTTACAGAGGGTTCTGTTCGAATACAAAGAAACTATGAAATAACCGCGACAAGTTTATAGTGAAGGAATAATATATAATAAAATGTAAAAATAATAGGCTGATATGTATTGTCGCGGCAACGGCCATTAAAATTTCGGCGCAAATAGATAACGGACGGCGGATAGTGTTTCAGGGTAATAAAGAGCTTGCATAAGCAGTTAACGATGGCGCAGTTAGTGTTAACAAAGAGCCGGCAAATAAAGATAGCTGTGCCGGCACATTTGGAAGGTTCTAGTATTATCGTGACTGGCAGAAAAAGTTGGTTCCTTATTTTTATTCGAAACCTCTCGAATTTATGAGTGAGATATATAAGCGATTGTGACACGCCAGCGGACAGTTGTAAAACAGTGAAAACAGCAGTAAACAGCTGTAAAGTGTTGTTGTTGTACCAAGAGCTTTTTGTTATTGTTATCGACCTTGGGAGATTGTGTGGTGTATGTGACGTAATGTTACGTGAGAATTGAGCTGCTACTGTGAGTGAATTTCTACGCAAATATTCTACGAATCCACAAAGTCACAGTATTATGTACTATATTTCCAACTTATATTACAATAATTGTATATTACGATCCATATAAATCTGAAGCATTTCAACAGGCCATATTTTCCCTCTGAAAGCCGGTAGAACGTACAAATTTGTTTTAATGATCTCAGTGACTCTGGGAGAATTCACAACACTCTCAATTGTCGATAATTGACAGTCTCAAATGTCCTATTTTCTTTGATACGACTGTAGACACTGAAGTTTATACGGATATCTTCAATGCGTTTGTGGAGCAGCGGGATGATATCGAATTGAGAGAAGGTTATTTCCAGCAAGCTGGAACAACGTGCCATACATCTAATGATACCATGAAACGTGTAACCAGTTTTTTGATAATTAAATAATCTCGAACGGTTTGTGGCCCCCCAAATCCCCTGACCTAGCCTCACTGGATATTTTCTTGTCGGGGTACAAGAATAGGTCACGGACAATTGATATTCTCAAGGAATGCATTCGAACCGAAATAAGTAAAATTGGCGAGGGTGTTATCTGTAAAACTTCAGAAAATATGGTGAGACGAGTGCAAACATGTATAGATGCTGGTGGAGTACACTTCCAAAACTTTATCTGAGATGCAAATAGTGTAACGTAATCTCCCAATTGTGTGTTATATTCTCCCAAAGTTGCACGTGTGTCCTATTATTGGTTCAGAATTTATTACCTATTTAAATGGTTCAGGTTTATATGGATCGCACTATAGTTTATCGCCTAGCATATCAACATCACTTCCTTCAACACACAAAGCATTTAGAACAATGTTATGTCGATGTTTGAAACTGTCGAGTCATCCATTGGAAGCTCTGAAACTGTCTTAGCCTAATTTTCTTGCTGTCACTAAAACTTCAGTCTGAAGCAATGGTCCAGAAATGGGAATTCCTTTAGCGCACCACTCGAACACACCACTATTTATCTCATCATACTCTGCTGTTCTCTTTAATCACTCGTCTTTACATTCTATTTGTTCAAAATTTCATAAATCTCAGTTTTCCCCACTTTAAACAATACATTTAACTCTTTAGCTATACATTTTTTTCGTGTTCTTCAATAACCTAATTGTTTTCTTTCAATGATAATGACTCACGTTTAGAACTCATTTTTCAGAATTTGTGTCCACACAGATTAAAGTTCACGAAGGTTCACAGTTTTCTTCCACTCATACTTGATCACTTGTAAGAATGACGCTCAGAATAAACATACTGTAAAACAATCGTATCCCTACTTTTTATGTTGGAAGAGAATTGAGAGAGCAAATGTTTCTTTTCCTTTGCCTCGAAGGATTACAGTTTGACTTTATAGCTTATGGAACTTCGGTGTAAGTGCAAAATTTGTACTCAAAATTATTGCACTTTTAAAAATACTTACGTTGTAACCTACTACACATAAAGTAATCCTTTTTATTCAGTTATTTAGGCAAACTTTCCCAAAAATATATCTGTTTCCGCGTTAAGCAGTTTCCCGGCTTAGAGTATCATTTTACATGAGAAATAGCTGCGCTCCGAAATTTATTTTATATTTTTCCAGGTTTACGGCATATATGGGTTCCATTTTAGGCAGGTTTTACTCCATTATGTATTCAATATATAGGTTGAGTAATGAAATTTCTTTTTCTTATTAGTTTTTCTATGTTTTAAGCAGGGCTAGGAAGTTGTACCGCCCGCCGTTCCCTATGCAGGTTGCGACCGACCCTCTTCCGGCATCCAAAGAAGTCATACTTAAGAAACGCACAGCGGAGAGCCATTGAGACCGGTTGCCCAGAGAAACAAATGACTTATAAGATATTCATAAATGCACACCTATTTAGATCATTATGTCAAACATACAAATTCTTATATAGTACAAATGAGTTTGTCTCTGGCCGATCTCATTATTTCAATAGATACATTGTGGCAACACCCATGCAATTATCCTGATCGAATGTAAAATAATATCCAAATAATAAAATTAATTTCTTAAATATCTGAAGACTCTTACTATACAAAATGCTAAAACAGGCATTTCACTACATATTTTCTCATCTGCGACCGTGTTATTAAAAACAGTAAATGTTCCGTAAGGAAGTTTTGGGGCTGCCAATGGCAACTGTAAACGAAGTTGCTCAAATTGAAATGGGGAGAGTAACAAGTAAAGGGTTAATAATGGAAAGAGCCTTGAAATACTGGCATAGGATCTTGAATTTAGATGACGGCAGCTTATTGCAACAATGTTTAAAACATCAAGAAGCAAGTCTGCAAAGCTCGGGCTGGGCAAGCACTCTACGAAACAATTTAGAAAATAATGGCTTAGGGGATATTTGGAGAAAAAGAGATAGAAATTATAAAGGTTTCTGGAGGGTTGTTAGAAAAAGATTTGAAAATATAGAGATTCAAAAACTGTTCAGCCAGTTAGGTGAAAAGAGCTCATTGGTATATTATGTTGAGTTAAAAAGTGGCTGGGGAAGGGAGCAGCATATAGATAAAACCATTAATGAAGAAAGGAAGGGGATAGCATGGCTGAGAGCAGGAGTGTGGAGGCTAAAAGGGCAGCGGAATGGGTTTGTGCAAGACAAGTGCCCATTGTGTGGAGATAAGGAAGATGTGGAACATATATTTTATGAATGCAGGGAAACAGAGATTTGGCGAAAAGAATACATCTGGAGAAAAATTAAGCGAAGTCCTGATATATGTATAATTATAGATAAAAATCTCAAGAATGTAGGACAGTTCTTAGATAAAGTGAAAAATAAATGGAAGTGGATTGTGAAAAAAGGAAATGAATAATAGTGTGTAAGCAATAGTAGTAATGATAGTAATGTTAGTAGTAATAGAAATGTAAGTAGTGCATTACACATTTTGTAATTCAACGGGCTGCCCACCAATTATGGCCTGGGCCAAATACTGGCGAGCAGCTCAACTATTGTAATAGCTTAGTACACTAAATAAATAAAATAAAAACAGTAATGTACCTCTGAAGCCTTTCAAATGAAAAACTCAATCTATGTTCCGTAAAACAAGATTTAATTGATTGATAATCTGTTTCAAATTCGTTAATGATTTCAGCTAATTTATTTCTCGATCAGGTTTCTCCTCTTTTCAGGTTTGCTGAAGTATCCCACTGAAATATAAATGCAAATAATGAGTTAAACGAGGACACAAATAAGTACACTCCTAGAAAACATACAAGGGTTGTACATTCTACGATGAACCTTGCCCTTGCTAGTAGTGCTGCGTTGTGTAGCTATGCCTGGCCGCTCTTACACTGATCAAGGAAATCGGTACGAACTTCCTAGTTCTTTTGATCACATACATAGATCAGTGGCTAGTATTGTAGCGGAATGCTTTAGTGGTCAAAATGAGACATTTGGAATGTTCAGTTTCGAAAACGTTACTGAAGTATGGATGATAAGTACACATCCAAATCAAAATTCAAAGCGTCGTTAATGGTGCTCGATGACAGATTTTGCCTTAAAGCTTGTAGTCCATCTCGTACACACGATGGCACACCTACAGTCTACCTCTGTAGCATAGATTGTAGCGTGTCTGCCTCACGTTCAAGAGGTACTAAGTTAAAATTTTTGTCAGAGTGTTGTTTGACAGGATTTTCCAGGGCTTTCACTTGTCCTGCTAGAACTAAGCTCTATGAAAACTTGGTGCATTTGAGCATCATTTTGCCCATTTAATTCATCGTCTGATATACTTTACGCTGGGGTATATAAATTTGAAGGCAACTATATATATTGTTCACCAACAAATACCTCACAAATTGAAGAGTAAAATTGACTAGAAAATAACAATAAACATATGGATCACACAACAATAAACATGTTAATACTAAACGTTTATGTGTTTATTGTAATTTTAATTCTCAGCTTTGTACACTATAATAATATAACGAATATAATATAATGAACCGAACATAGACTACAGAGATATCTGATGACCCGTATAATATCGACTTAACGTATGAAATAGTCACATGTTGAAGGCAAGTCACCGGTTAATAACGAGCCACACGCACAGGTTCAGAATCCAAGTTCAAGTTCCCTCGATAATCTGCTGGTCCAGCGTTAATTCACTCAAGCTCAGTGAACCAAAACTAAAGATAAAGAGAATTTGTACTCAGTGCAGACCCAGACTGATTTCTGTCCACAGAAAAAAAACAGAAGTTTTCACTCAAGCGTAACAAAATCGGCACAAAAAGGAGAAGAAGCAGTCTTGTATGTATATTTTAACCATAGCTTTATATTACTTGCCGCATATGGTTCCTGACGTTATTGAGCAGGGTTAGAGTCTTTAATCTCTTAACACATTTACCCAAGTATTCTAGTATAAGCCAAGTACCTCAAATCGTTGATCATCCCAGAAGTAAGTTAAATCACTCCAATAACAATTATGATGATATATTTTAGTTTGATTTGTATATCCTATATTAGTATATTAAAGGAGTAGTGATTTATGCATAAACGTAATATTGCGATCTATATTTCTGTATATCAAAATTATCCGATCTAAACACACGGTCATCCGACTTGCCTGTTGAGAAACCACAACACTTAACCATATATACACGAACTTGATTGGAACATTAAGTGCAGCAGTTAGCTTGGAGGGGCTGGCAAATAGATTGAATGTGCTAGTGTACGAAGATAAAGCGTCCGCAAGGTGTAAACTGTCATATTTGCCATCAGAGAGTGATTAGGTAAGGCAGCATGTAGCTTAGTGGCCAACACATGAAGGTGACGTTTCTCATCTGTTAATTCAATTGCCTCAGCTACTGACGTGACTGCGAGTATGAAGGGAAAACGTTATCTGCAGTTAGATCCACGTAATTTATCTTAAGTGACACCAGATCTGACTTATAGCAGGTATCGGGTGGAATAGTGTCTTATTCTCTTTCGCGCTCTAAAGTAGTAAGTAGCTAGCTATCTATATTAGCTTCGGTCCCATTTATACATTTTTGGTCGGGTATATAAGTGTGACTGATGATTGTCTATTACAGACTGTCTGTTAATTGTATAATGGTGAAAGAAATGCTACAGGATAACACCATCAAAGATTTTCTGCATTTAATATGTTAAATAATAGGAAATAACATATTAACTCCATATAGAAAAATCAACCCAATTCACGAAGAATGCTACAAGGAAAGGTGTGCCAATGGACACTACAATTTTCAGCAATGCAGGTATGTCAGCAAGCAGGCACACGATTGTACAGGTAGCTAATGACCTTCTACTATAAACTGTCCTAAGCATCCTATCATCACAATTCGGCAAGACCCAGGGAAATCCTTTTCCATCATGCCCCATACAGGTTCAGCGTGGGAGAGGTCGAGTAGTGTATCGACCAGGACAGTTGTCGCTCACCATGAGAGCACATTTCGTTGAAGCGGTCACTTAGGGATGGCTGTTATTGTGGTGAAACAGCATATAGCTATCCTATCGAAGAAAATACAGTAAAATGGAATATTAATCTACTGTGTGTAGCTGGCACTGGATTTATAGATCTGCACAAATAGCGAAGGTGAGTAGGACTATAACTGACGACGTCCCACACGAAGAGGCCATCAGTTCGGCCTTACTGTCATTGGCAAATGCACTCTGTGCCATTAGGCTTATCTCAAATCTACATGTATATCCATATCTTACATAAAGGCCTATATTTATCACTGAAAACAAGATTGTCATTCTGTCATCCTATGTGCCATATCCCTACACCAGGGGAATGAGCATGGTAGTGTCATGGTAACACAAGTGTCTTTCTGTTGTAGGAATATTTCAAATAATCCTTGCTGAGGTTCCAGGTGTTAAATATTCCCGAGTCGCTTCCTCGATTAAGGTGAAGTATATAGAATAATAAGTATAAGAATAGTTTGTACAAAAGTATAATGTGTCATGCAAGTGGAACACACAGAATTTCTGAGTTAACAAACCCAGTTCTGACATAAAATTTCGGAAACACGTTTCGGATTAGGCAGTTAACCAATCTTAACTTAATCACCTTTATTAAATGTTTATTATTGTGAAAGGTGAAATAAATTTCCTAACCTGGATTTGAATCAAATATATTCTGGTGTACGTACAGTTTCTCTAAAAACATCCAATAAATCACATGACATATGTGGCTAAGTTATTAGTTAACATCTGTTGATAAAATTAACCTGGACTTACTAAAGTGCAACTTGCCGAAATCGAAGCTGAAATACTTCTACTCCATATGCGATCCAGATGAACATCTCCCCTTCAATGTGGTGCACGGTGTTTTAATAACTGGACGGGCGCTTTGTATCCAACACAACAGATAAATTAGTGATCTTATTTCTTACAATCGCAGAAGTTGCGACAATCCAAGCTGTCCAGCGAGATAACTAATTGAAGGATTATTTTTGTGTAGTTCATTTGAAAGTTTAAACTTTTGATTCCAGCATTTGCAGTAAAATCTGGCACTTGATATTTTGAATGTATTCTTCTCATTTTACATTTGTTTTAGGATGGGTTTCGACAGAATGGCCAGACGCTTTTGATATGAGCTTTGTCCTGGAATGTGTGTTCAAGAATCTTTAACTTCAATAGCATCTTAAAAACGCTGAACACTACGATTGCTACGGTAGCTTGTCTTAAGAATTTGGTGTTTTAAACAAAATATTTAGAGCAGTTTCTGAGAAAATAGAAAATTAGATAAAATATTTCATGCAGAATGTAGTTTGGAGTGGAGAACAATTTGAAACTCTTAGTTTCGCATCTTTGGAAAATAAACTGTAATACACTCAAGCACGGACCTTTTGTAAAAGAGCTCTTTTTGGGTCAGGTGTGTGTGTGCATCTGGTGACATTTTGGTGTTGAATGTTTGAGTAAAATACAATACTTTACTACCAATAATCAGAAAAGTACTATCATGGGAAACATTGAAGTTAATACGTAACTGAGTAACGTGGTCAACAATGAGCAGGTGAAGCAAACTATAATAACAATGATGATGATAATCATAATGTTAATAATCTTCCTTTGTCTGGAAAAATCCACGGAGTTTCTTTCCATAACCTAAAGAGAGAAAGCTAAATGCTGGGGCACCTAGTCTGGCTGTTACACAGAAGCACATAGAGTTTGTTATCTGCTCGGAAACATTTCATTACCTTTATGTAGAATGACACCAGAATTGCCGGTATATAACGGACTCTAATCCGTTCTTAACGGCGATGTAATTCCTGCCATTGACATCTTTGTGTATCGCTGGACAGGAAACGATCGCCGCGCTATTGCGCCCTGGAGTCTCGTTATGACCCTAGCCGGCACACTAATGACTCGCAATCCATCCACCTTACACCAACACAAATTGCCAGCGGAGCGCCACCTCTGTGCCCTACCTGCAGCATTTTTGTTCGCCATGGTTTATAATGTTATTGCCGCGTAACGTGAAAGATAGTACACGCCTAAAATGCAGACTACCCGCTCCACCATGTGCTAAAGAAGTTGCCGCACTATCCAGGGGAACTTTAGTGGAATAATTCTTTACTCTAATAGTTATACTGCACATTTGTACAACGTCTCTGAAAAATGAATGCAGACGGCCCACAGTGGAAACTGGTTTAAAAACAGATGAGCGGTATTACGTCACCATTACTGTACCATTTGGCGATACTGAATACCAGTAGTTGAGTTTCTTACAGTGGATGGATTCAAGTAAAACCAAAAGGCAAACAAATGCATTTTCGCCGACAGGCTTTTGTTTTCTCTTAAGGATACATAGGTCTGAAGAGAATATATAAAATTCCAGATCAGTTGACAGAATTAAGCTATTTCGTAACCTTAGTAAGAGAAACTGTAAGTATTGTATTACTGTATCTTTTAACTTGAAGTATGAATAAATGAATTGTTAAAAAGTTTCAATGACGACAATAAGAAGCGTAAGTAGCCGTGAGTTGCTGAAACGCTAAGAAGAAAATTCCCTTTTAGCGACCGCAAGTATGTAGTAATCTGAAATCGAACGGGCTGCCGATAACCCAACACAGCAAAACTCTTCTGCAATATAAACTATTACATAGTATTGTGATACGAAATATATCCAGATTCGAAATACAGGCGCTTCATTAAAGTAAGTTTCGCCTACGTCATCACAACACCACTGTGATCTAAAACAGAATTATCACTGCACTTACACTACTACATGCCTGAAATTTTGATGGTATAATATCTGCTATATATAAAAGATGTGTACAAAGATCTGCTGCGGAGTAGAACCGCAGTGCCCAAAATGAAAGCCTGAAAAGTGCTGCATGCGACCACTTGCAAAT
Source organism: Mantis religiosa (assembly GCA_030765055.1). Taxonomy (NCBI): domain Eukaryota; kingdom Metazoa; phylum Arthropoda; class Insecta; order Mantodea; family Mantidae; genus Mantis; species Mantis religiosa. Next base: position 91,931,453 of record CM060955.1, on the reverse strand, counting down.
ATATGCTGGGCATCCCTCGTGAGCTCAATACCGCATAAGGAGGATTGCGCCACTACCCGTCAGGGCTAAACAACCCCCTTCTATACAATGCTGTATTTCTATGCCTGTATGTTCCTAGATATTCTGGTACTTCCAGCTATAATCCGCATCCAATTTTTGGCACATAGGCCTCACATAGAGCAGAGATGATGCCATCAAACTCTCAAGCAAATACAGGTATGAGCATACTGATAGATCCCTTGTAAGTTTATGGTTCCCGCCCCAGTGGTTTCAAACTCGGCTTTTGAAAATTCGGGTGTAAAAATTCTTAGGATGGCTCCCTTCGGAGCAAACTAAAGTAATATTTCACGATAATAGAGAACGAGAAGCTCAGAACCAAAGCAGTAAAATAGCGTCCATAAATAAAAATGTATCATCCCACAATTATTCTGCCATGGCAGCGTAGAGTGTCTACCGCGAAGGGATTAGAGTGGATGTACCAAACCTCACCTATTTTTGTTGTTTGCTGGCTTGAGAACCACAAAAATGAAACGTTCAAGAACAGTCATTAGCTGACGTCACGAAGTAGAATTGCAGCTTCATTGTTACCGCAGTCGATGTTTTTCCAGGACTTGCGATTTTGGCGGAGCTAGAACGCTCGGCTTCCAGCGTTCCATTACAAATATTTCTTGCGTAACAGTCAGAGTATGAACAAGGTGGAAAAACCAACGATGTTAGCCGTTAGAAAAGAGATGAAAAGAGTTTACTTCAATTACTAGTTGTGAATTTACCAGTAAGTATCGGAGTTGTGTCAGAGTCTGCAAGCAGAGCAGTACAAAAACGGAAACGTCTATGTGCGTCGAAAACTTTGAGCAGCACAAGTAATGGCGTCCAACAGAGACATTAAGGAACATCAGGCTGATGTGAATACCTTCTGTGTTAGTAAAATACGAAATTATTTGCAGTTAAGATTTAGATAATGATTCTAATGGTAAAGTTAGTTTATTATTATTATTATTATTATTATTATTATTATTATTATTATTATTATTATTATTATTATTATTATTATTATTATTATTATTATTATTATTATTATTATTATTATTATTATTATTAGTAGTAGTAGTAGTAGTAGTAGTAGTAGTAGTAGTAGTAGTAGTAGTAGTAGTAGTAGTAGTAGTAGTAGTAGTAGTAGTATCATTATCATTATCATTATTATTATTGTTTTTGTTATTCTTATTGTTGTTGTTATTGTTGTTATTCTTATTCTTGTAATTGTCTATCTTTTGTATCATCATCATTATTAACTGCCATATGCGCATTTGCAGTCAATTCGGTCAGTTCTTGATTACTGAGTTCGTATTATCCTTGAGTTAATTTCTTGTTGGTTAATCAGAAGTTTAATTGCGTAACTATTCGCAATTGCTTTACCTCAATCCGGAACTTGTTAATGACTCCTTTTCCTCTGGTGGAATTATTACCCAGTTATTCTTATATTATGCATTGAAATTATTAGTCGAATTATTTATGTTCCTTTAATATATTTTTAAAATTAGTAATCTCAGTAGTCGACAATTCTGGTAATTGTTCGCAACAATGTGGACCACATCTTATCCCCTCGCATAGATAGTTAGGAAGGCAACTTTATTTTTCAATAAATGGTTTATAAGATAAAATAAGGAGAATAATTAACGTAGATGATGAAAGTTTTAAATGAGGAATTATGTACGGTTTACCATAATACCCAATAGTGAACCATTATTACAAAGTTCACCGGAAGGGCCTTTAATGCCATGTTGGAAATGGAATTGGGTTTTACATCAGCACTTTAAGCCCAACGACAGATTCTATCTGGAAACTGTTGTTGTATTTTCCGCCAGCTAATCGGAATTAAGCGAGAATGCAATTGATTCTGCCCAACAATTCTACTGTTTTGCCAACTTTGCTTGCCAACCAAATTAATGCATCTAGTTTATGTGACCATTTAAGCGATATACTTCTTGTTAATTTTGTCAGCGGTAAACGCATGAGTGCATTTCTGAAATCCGTATATACACTGTTTGTTTAATCATGGTGTTTGATATATTCATTCGGATGCTCTATTCTGTTTTATTAGTACCTTAAATCTCAGCTAACTATTGTCTGAGCTAATGAAAATATTATATAGACACAGTAGTTTAAAAATATTATGTGCTACATTCTATTGCCGAATGAACGAATTATTTATTGTGCATATTCCAAAATTTTAAAATTTATAACTTTAGGCTACATTTATTTGTCTTTACCTTGTTGCTACCTTGGCTTACATCACATCCTGGTTTTCTGCTCTGCCAGGTAGCTCTTAACCTCCATGCCTCCTTGTTACTTACTTAGCCCCTTTCCTCCCCACCCCCTTCCTTTCCTTTATTATTTGTATTTCTGGCCCATTTTTCTTTTACTTTCTGCAAAATCTCACCAATACTTCTTACCTTCTTTTCCTCATTGCCCTTTAACATTTTATAGCTAATATCCTCTTATCCACTGTCTCCCATTTTTCTTCCTAAAACCTTTTTATCCACATTGCAACCTCCTCGTACTCTGACACATATTGTTCTATGCTTTCTTTTCTCCCACAAAATTCACAAATTCCCTTTTCCCTACATCTTATACCTCCTAGAAATATTGTTCCTGTTCTTATCCAAGCTAACCCTTCTCTCTCTTGCCTTTTGAAGTAATCTACATATGCTGCTCGTCCCGAGTTTATTTTTATTTGCTTGTAAAATTGTAATTTTTTCATATTTTATAGACTTCCCCATACTTCCTGCCTTTCTATATAATCTATTCTGCGTTTTACTAATTTACCCACATCGCTAGTATTCCTTTCATCTAATCTCTATATATCACCTATGCTTATTTTTCAATAATTTATCCTATCTCTGCCCACCAACTATTTTATTTTTACTAATCTTTTTTGCTGTCCCATGTATAATTTCATAATTTTCCTCTCTTCTTTGGCCAAATGCTGATACCAAAATTGTATTATTCTTTCCATTATTATTCCATTTCTTCTTGTCTTTCGTAATTCTACTAAAGCTACTTCCCTAGGTGCTGAACTTGGTAAGCCTAGTAGCTCTTTACAAAACTTTTTGTAGTTTTGGTCCACCATTTTGTTTACCACTATGTCCCCAAGTCCAAAAGATAAACAAATGCTCTTCTCTTTATGTTGGGCGTATCGGCTGTGTTATGCTTGAATTCAGCCTCTTTCCATCTTTTCTACGGTCATCCTGGACTTCCTCTTCCTTCCGGATTACTTGCTATATCTCATTATTTTTACTATTCCTTCGTCAGACGCCCTGGTTACATATACATTCCACTCCTCCTTTCACCCGTTCAGTCACAAGTTGGATCTTACTCAACTTCCTAATTTATTCATTTCTTATTCTGCCATACAGTGTATTACCAGCTATTCTCCATAGAACCTTCACTTCAGTTGTTTCCACCATTATTTGTGCTTTTGTTTCCAAGGCATACGTCATCACTGGTCGAACTACTTTATAAATTTAGAGTTTTGTTTCTTTTCTCATGTATTTATTTCTCTATAGTAATTCATTAACACATCCAAGTATTTCTATTTCTTTTATACTTTATGATTAATTTCCCTGGCCAAATTTTCCTCTCTGGTAATATTAACGCTGAAATAATTGAAATATATAACCTGTTCTGTCATTTATTTTCAAGTTCTAATTAGTAACTCAGCGGCATTTTACTAATGTTTAACCATTCTGTTTTATGGAGATTTTTACATTAAACTTCTGATATTCATGATGGATCCCGTACAAAAGTATTTGCTTATTACCATTCGCTGTAAGTACATCATCTGCATAACGTATGATAATATTCTTTTTATCTCCCACACTGTGTGCAAATGTATGTCTCCTTTAATAATTATATGTAGGGAATCGCCTTGTCTTACGCTTTTTTTTACTGGAATTTTCTGTGTTAATTGGCCATAGACTTTTATTTGATTAAAATTATAGCATATATATATAATATAATAATCCAGTACTTCCAGTACATTTATCCTAAAACTTATAATTGTTTTAGAATATAAAGACTTAATGACATTAGTTAAGTTTTGTGGTACTTTATACACTTCCGTCATTATTTCCCAGAACTTTCCACTTTGTACTCTTATATCATATGCTTTAATATAATCTAAAACAGGAGACAACTTTCTAAATTGTATAAATTTCTGTTCTCTAAAGTTTTTATAATGGTAATACTGGCATCAATACATAACCTATCCTTTGTAACGCCCTTCTGTTCTTATCCTAATCGGTTTTGTATTACAGAATACAATATATTTTTCTTTAAATTTTCTGAATATAATTTATATGCTATGTTTAGAAGAGATATTCTCCTGTAATTTGCAGATTAATTTTTATTTCCATTTTTATATAAATTTATAATTTTGACATTACACTATTCACCTGGGATCCTCCCTTCTCTCCATATTAGATTAAAGAGTTATATAAGAGTTGGTTAAAGAGTTATCTATTTTTTTATTTTTAATTTCTTTCCCCCATATTACCATAGTTCTATATTAATATTATCACCTCCAAGGGCTTTTGTATTTTTTTCTCCTTTCAAAATTTACTCAAATTCTTCCCTTCTTATCTGATTCTGTTCCTTTAAACTTTCTGTAATAGTTATCTGCTCTGCCTCTTAGTGTGATCCATTTAAACCTGAACCATTTTAATTGGACACACGTGCAACTTGGGGAGAATATGATAGACAATTGGGAGATTACATTACACTATTTACATCTCAGAGAAAATGTTGGAAGTGTCCTCCACCAGCATTTATGGATCGTTGGTCCCGTTTTCTTTGATACGACTGTAGACACTGAAGTTTATATGCGTGTCTTCAAGACATTTCTGGAGCAGCTGGATGATATTGAATTGAGAGAAGGCTGTTTCCAGCAAGATGGAGCAAAGTGCCATACATCTAATGATAGCATGGAACTTGTAACCAGTTTGTTTATAATCGAATAATCTCAAAAGGTCTGTGGCCCCCCAGATCCCCTGACCAAACCTCGCCGGAATTTTTCTTGTGGGTGTATCTAAAACTAGAGTGTACACAGACGTGCAAAAGTATTCCGATGGACGAGGGAGTTGGAGAGGCAAGGGGAGCAAATGTTTATGATCGGTTAGGTTAGCCTAGTGAGAGGAAAGATCAGGTTTACCTGCTAATCCACACTGACAACGTTCCCCTCCAGCGATCACATGAGGTGGGAGACGATGAATGTAATAACGTATAATCCTCCTCTTAAGCAATCTACCTAATAATAATAATGATAATGATAATAATTATAATAATGATGATGATATATTGTTTTCTCAATTTGCTGGCTATATTAATTTTAGAAATATATTCATATAAGCTGTTCCTGGGAATTGTAACAAACGAAATAATTAATGTATTTACTTACGGAACAAGATACATTTAATTTTAAATACCACGAAATTTAATATTATATGAACTATTGCTAAACTATGGAAGGTAGAAGGATTTCTTTCCAGACAAAACTACTACTTTGAGTATTGGAAATGCATTTAAAAAGAAGAAAGGAAGATTAAAATTGTTGAGATGTGGGTGAGAGAGAGGGAGAGAAAAGAAATAACACCATTAAAAAGGATCGTTAAATACCTAAGTTGATGCTAGAGAGTTATATAAAACCACCTACGTTTTATGTGGCAAAACCGTTTTATTTTCCACTGAGGCTTAAATATCTGAGCGCCGAACTCGCTGGTCAGGTATACGTAAACTGAACTGTCCTGGCGCAACTAACTGATAAGAAACCCGCCTCCCTCCCGTAGGTCAGTCTTTTATGCATCGGAAAACATTTTCACGCGTCTGTAAAAGAATAGGCTACGGAAAATTAACGTTCTAAAGGAATCCATTGGAACCGAAATAGGTAACATTGGCGAGGATACTCTCCGTAAAACTTCAGAGAGTATGGTGAGACGGGTGCTAACATGTATAGATGCTGGTGCAGGACACTTCCAACATTTTATCTGAGCTGTAAATGGTGTAATATAACCTCCCGACTGTGTATTATGTTCTGCCAAAGTTTCACGTGTGTTCTATTATTGGTTCAAAGGTTATGGCCTATTGAAATGGTTCAGATGTAAATGGATCGCACTGCATAATAGCTATATAATGTTGCATCCATTCTTAATCATTTGTTACATTTATACTAGCTCTATAATTTTCTTCTTCTCTAAACTTTTGAATACTCTGAAACCAAAGCGTTTGTCCCGTTTATATTCTAATTACAAATTGCTTCCATCTTTCTCTTTTATTCTGTCTCGACATTTTGCTTACTACGGCTCTTGGTTTTTATACAAAGGTTCTTTGTTAAAAGAGTAATCTCTATAATAGTTATGTAGTACGAATGAGTAGGGAAAGTCGTTTGACTTGGACACCTGATTGTTTTTAAAGCAACATTTGATGTGAAATGTTTATATATTTTTCCTGTGCTCAGAGATAGGGTGGACAGTGTCTGAGTTTGCTAAAGGAAGATCTGTACGATAAATTTCAGCAATGGCAGGCTGGCAGGCCGATGTAATAACGCTACAGGGCTACAAGGATAACGCTTTCCATTAAAATAATGACAGTGTGCTTATCAAAGCGTGTTCCAGCAGCGGTTTCGGCTGCGCTGGCTCTCCCGATAACTTGACGTCCCGCCCACCGTGCATCTAAGCGTTAATGGAAAACAGTTCATGGGTGAAGTGTTAGTGTTTGTGCGTCTCGGATCACTGGATTGCTTCTTGCTGTTGAATGATTGGCGGTCGATCTTCCATATCCTTTGTTCGCTGTGAGCGAGCGCCTAATATAACAGAATACTAATGCCGCACTGCTTTCGAAATGTAGTACATTGGAGAGCGTTGAACTCGGTTTGGGACCAGGCAATGAATTACGATACATCCTAAGTGCATACACATCGTAAGTACACCAGTGTTCCATTCCATACAATTATTTTATAAAAGTTTTAAAATCCTTAAGTTCAAATAGAATGGAATTTTTAGATCAGGGTCTGTATGTGTGTAGCTCCCAAATGATTATTCCATTAATTGTCCAATTTGACCCTTCAAGTTCATTGTTTTGAAGGACGCAACATGCAGATTTTCAGGAAAGCCCCAGGCAACATTTAAATGGAAGACGTTGATTTCCTGAAAGTGATTCTAACCTTTTCCTACTTGTGGAACCTTGTTTAAAAACTTCATAATCCAAAATAAAACTACTAATATTCCTACTCAAATTAAATAAATTTATCAACAAAACGAACACACAAAATTTGAAACAAGCAAATAATGTTACAACTGATCCACTTGAAATCCAAAAGAATTAATAGAACCTCAGAAATAGAGTGTAAATAAATGAATATCGGAGTTTTAACTCTTTACAATACTTATTACATTCAACTTACAGTTATAAATGATATGTCAAATGAGAAAGCAACTCAGTTTTACCAAGAACCTTACAAATGTTCAACGTGACTACACTTTGTCACACGGCACACATCAAGTCTATAGCAGAGTTCTTCCCAAACGTTGATAAGTGTGTATTCAGTAATTGTAGCAACAGCTGCTTCAATCCGGTTTCCTAATTCATGGAGGTCAGCTGGTAGCGGGGCCACGTACACACGATCCTTGATGAAGCCCCAAAGGTAAAAATCGCATGGCGTTAGGTCAGGAGAACGTGGAGGCCATGCATAGCAAGCCCTGTCTATGGGGCCCTTACAGTCAATCCAGAACTCGGGTACAGTGACGTTCAACCAATCGCTTACTTCGTTACCAGTGAGGTGGTGCACCATATTTCTGGAAATGAAATTCTCCAGCTCATTTTCTTCCAACTGAGGGAAGAGCCATTGCTCAACTATATCAAGGTAAGAAGTGCCAGTTACAGCAGGTCCACCAAAAAAGAAAGGCCCATAAACTTCTCGCCGGGATACGGCACAGAAAACATTCACTTTAGGGGAATCTCGTTGCATTTGTACCATCTCGTGAGGATTTTCTGAGCCCCAGATGCGCACATTATGAGTGTTAACATATCCACTTAGGTGAAAGGTCGATTCACCACTGAAGACAAAACGATCCATAAAATCGTCAGCGTCATGAAACAACATGTCGTTTGCGAAGTTGGGACGTAATCTTTGGTATGTCGGCTATAGAGCCTGTAGTAACTATAAACGGTAAGGACGTAGCCGTAAGTGTTTTCTTACAACGTTCCAAAGAGTCAACACAGGAACTTGTAATTCACGACTAGCCTTCGGAACTGATTTATTTGGTCTACGAGTGAACGACTGTCTCACTCACTCAACAGCCTCTTCACTTACTCTTGGTTGTCCCGTGCTCTCCCCTTTACAAAGGCAGCCGGTATCTTCAAACTGATGATACCATCTACGAATGTTATTATCACTAGGAGGGTCATAACCGAACTTAATGCAGAACGTACGTTGCACAGTAACTACAGATTCGGTCTTTGCAAACTGCAATACACAAAACCATTTCTGTTTACTAGTCGCCCTCTTCGCTACTGCCGCTTTCTATCGGATTGCGGCAGAAACATTTGAGGCACATGCGCACTGGTGCCAACAAACAAAATTGAATTGAACCTGTAAATGACAGTACCGAAAACTTTGATGGGGCCATCGAATATTATGAATATGAAAATGCCCTCGCATCATGCAAAAGCTCTAGTCCTGGACCAGATAATATACACTATGATATGCTGGAACAACTACCAATTGAAGGACATATATATCTTCTTCAAATATTCAATCATATCTGGTCTTATAGGTTATTTCCCAATCTTTGGGTTTCGGCAGTTGTGATACCCACACCGAAGCCTAATAAAGACCTCACACTACCAAACAACTACAGACCAATATCTCTTACTTGTACAATGTGCAAAGTTCTAGAAAAGGTTATAAATAAAAGATTACATTGGCTTATTGAAAACAGGAAATTTCTTTCTGAATCACAATATGGTTTCAGACAATTCCGTTCCACTACAGACTGTTTAATCACGATTGAGTCTGAAATAAGAGAAGCCTTTCTCCATAATTAACATCTCATACTAGTTAGTCTAGATATACAAAAGGCATATGATATGACATGGAGAACACGTATACTTCAAATACTACGACAAAATAAAATATCAGGAAGTATGTTTTATTTCATTCAGAATTTTCTCCAGCATCGCACCATTAGAGTACGTACAAATGGCACATTATCCAAGGAAGTTAAGTTAGACAATGGAGTACCCCAAGGCTCCGTGCTTAGCGTTACACTTTTCCTGCTGGCAATAAACGACATACTGAACACTATTCATCCCCCTGTAAAAGCGTGCCTATTTGCTGATGATCTGACCTTTTTCTGTAAAGGTAATAACATCTCAACCACCCAAGCTTTACTACAAGACACTGTAACAAGGATACAAATTTGGACATCACAAACAGGATTCAGTTTTTCTCAGCAAATGTCAAAATTTATTTGCTTTACCAAAAGTTCAATGCATCTTCCAAACCCTACCATCCACCTGTATGGAAAACCCATTGAAACAACCAAACAATTGAAATTATTGTGGCTTATCTTCGACCACAATCTATCATGGAAAACACATATTTCGAAACTAAAGGAAGACTGTTCAAGGCGTCTAAACATATTAAAAACATTATCACACCGCAATTGGGGTGCTGATCAACATGTCCTACAACTGACGTATCAAGCTTTAATCCTAAGCAAACTTGACTATGGACCTATTGTGTACAACTCTGCAGCACCGGCGTTACTTAAGCTACTGGACGTGATTCTAAGTTCTGCTATGAGGATTATATTAGGAGCATATCGTACCAGTCCGGTCTCTAGCCTACTGATAAAAGCCAATCAACCACCGTTAAACACCAGGAGAATACAATTAAGCATAAAATATGGAATCAAAATAGCAGCAAGTCCTCATTCAAGTATCCATTCATATGTTTTTCCCAATACAAAAAGCAACAAGACCTGTCATCCAAAAAAGTACTCCTTACCTTTCTATCAACGACTTGCTAACTATTTAAATACTAACAGCATAAAGATCCCTCCCATAATGACCAGGGACTTCCATGAAGGACCATACTGGAAACTCAAAATTCCCAAGATATATACCGACCTAACATTTCAGCAGAAATCGAATACCGCTGCAATTGTTTACCAAACACTATTTTATGAAATGTGCAACAATTTCCCCAATCATCAATTTATTTACACTGATGGATCAAAAACGGATCATGGTACTGGATGTGCAATAATAACTCCTGATAAAATTCTACAGCAGCGGTTACCTGACTATTATTCCACCTACAGTGCTAAACTATACGCCATTTGTCAAGTACTTACTTACATACTGACAGCACACCACAACTGCTATGCAATATGCTCTGACTCCCTGAGTACCTTGCAGAGCATGAAGAACTACGCAACAGACAACAAATTAGTTCAGGACACACAGACACTATTCAGTAACATCACCGATGCAGGTAAAGACGTGGTTTTCATTTGGACCCCTTCCCATCAAGGAATAACAGGGAATGAAAGAGCGGACGAAGCTGCTAAAGACGCTACATCACTACGCCAACAAACGAACGTCCAAATTCCATATTCAGATATTATAAATCATGTCTCCAAAACACCAGTACAAAAATGGAAGTCTGAATGGAATCAACAACAATCAGGAAAATTACACCAAGTGCGAAAAGGATCCACCGCTCTTCACCCAACCAAGCCGCTTACTAGAAAGGAACAAGTCATTCTCACCCGTCTACGAATTGGTCACTCCAGCCTCACTCATTCATATCTTCTCTCAAGACAGCCGCAGCCTACGTGTAAAGAATGTAATGAAAACCTTACAATTTACCACCTTCTCATAGAATGCAATGAATACGAAAGAAACAGAAAACAACACGGAATCGCACAGGACATCTACATACTGCTAAACAGTTTCAAATTACGACGCAATCTATTTAATTACCTAAAGGATATAGACATTTGGAAATTAATATAAATTATGTGCAATATACTTTAATCAATATTATTTCATAATCTACGTAACGGTGTTAAAGTAATGAAATTTTTGTTTTACAAAATAGTGTTGTTAACTTATATATGTTCTTGACTTTCTTTCAGTTATCTGTATTTAATGTAAATTGTTTTCATAATTAATGTTATTTATGTGTATATTTTATATGTTTGATTGTTCTCCTGTATTTTGAATGTAAATTTTTATATATGTTACTAATTGTATTATTTTGTAAAAATGGTTGCGATATGACCCAGGAAGTTAAAGCGACCTTAAATAAATTAAATTAAAAAAAAATTGAATTGCTTTTTCATTTGACATATATATAACCGTAAGTTTAATGTAGTAAGTATTATAAAGAGTTAAAACCCCGATATTCATGTATATACACCCTGTGTGGTAAGGTTTTCATGGCCGGCGTTATTAATCCCATCGTGCATGTTTACTAGTCTTGTGTGCCATAGTCCAGCGATTTCCTTTTCCGACGTTGCTGTACCTTTTGTGAGCTACAGCCTAATAATACAGAGTGCAGAAAAGACACCGAAAAATAGTTGAAGATACCGGAAGCTTTTTTCGGCCAAACGTTGAGGAAGGAAACAACCGGATCACGGTCTAAAAATCCTAAAAGCATATATAATAGAGTTATTAAAAGTTAAACTTCTAAACCAGTTGAAAGCTCCCAACACTCAGATTGTATAAAGTTAAAACACAGAGACAGTACAAATCTCAGTGACTAACACTGACATTTTCTCAGTTGTTACATGAGAAGTTCGAACCAAGTGCTGTCAGAGACGTTAATTCAGCAGATTACACAGCAATCACTCTCTCAGCCTCTTCAAATATCACCTTACAAAAAATTCCTCAGTCCTGCTCAAGTACGGAATGTAATCAATAGATGCCAGAGAAGAAAGCTCTTGGTCAAGATCTAATTATCTGGCTCTTCTAGAAGCACGTCCTCGAAAAGCACTTGTTTTGCTATCACAAATATGCAAGGCATTCTTCGATTGATCCACTTTTCATCAGAGTGAACTCGTGCCGTAGTAATCATGATCCCCAATACATAAAAAATTAAAAGCAAGTCACAGAATTATGAGGTAATTGGTTTTTTCCTGCTTCTTTCCAATTTATAACGACCACAGGTAATAGAACTCAGGGAAAACGCTCTACTCACAATAAATCTTGGATTCATAGGTCATCATTCGTGTCCACAACAGTTTATTGTATATTTTGGAAAGTCTATTGGAAAGCTATGATGACCATCTAGTTTACCGGGAAAAACACGAGTCAGTTGGAGAATTTAATGTCATATCGGCACGTTGGTTATAGCAGCTCAATGGTTAGAGTGGCTGGACCGAGACCAGAAGATCCGTGGTTCAAATCCCGGCTATTGTATTGAATTTCTCAGTCTGGCTCTACCCTTTCATAGTGCGTCCTACACACGGCTAGTGTGAAAGAACAATTAATTTCTATTAATTGTCCCTAATAGTGGACCGAACTATAAAGCCCGGGCCTTAAAGTACTTACCGCATAGTAAGTCGCCATTATGATAGTTCTCTCGTTTGTTTATGAGATCTCCTAGTGGTTTACTGGGAAAATTACGAGTCAGTTGGAGAATTTAATATCATATCGGCACGTTGGCTACCGTAGCTCAATGGTTAGAGTGGCTGGACGGAGACCAGAAGATCCGTGGTTCAAATCCTGGCTATGGCATTGAATTTTTCAGACTGGCTCTGCCCTTTCATAATGCGTACTACACACGGCTATTGTGACAGAACAATTAATTTCTAACATATAGTTTGTTTGGATCCATCTCTACGGAAAAGCAATTGGTGCTGTGTACTTTTGTTTTCTTCACAAATTAAAGCACAATAATTGTTATAGTTATTATTTATTATAATAATTATTACAGACACTTTGAACAGGGTAATTTCACAATACTCATATATTCTGTAAAATGTGAATCAGCATGATCAAGGTCACCCCTATTCATCCTGGATGTACTAAACTACGAGTAGGATCTGTATCATATCACGTAAAGCACAGATTTACCAGTTTGTGAAGAACTTGTAATTGCATAATTTGTTGCCAACGTTGCGGTTCTGATTCAATGCACCTCTAAAGCAATCTCTTTAACAGTTTTTTGTGATAAAATATATACCTGTTGCAAACAATGGACATTTATAATGAAACCTAAAATCAAGCATTTTACACTTTTAGTTAATTAATGGAAAGCAATTATTTCTTCACAGTAGCCGTATATAGGCTAAGGTTTCTGATAGAACCAAAATGAAAAATTCAATGTCACGGCCGGTATTTGAACCACGGATCTCCTGGTTTCCGTCCAGCCACTCTAATCCATTGAGCTAGCATGGCCAACTTGCCGTCATGACATTAAATTCTCCATTTGACACGTGTATTTTCCCGGTAGACCCCTAGGGCTTCTTGTATCCGAGATACTCCGCTTGTGGCGACTTACTATCGTAAGTACTTGAGTCCCAGGCTTCATCATTTAACTCGTAACTCTTAATTTCCACCGATTAACTAAAATAATAAGATGAAGCCTGGGACTCAAGTTCTTACAATAGTAAGTCGCCACAAACGGTGTATCTCGAATACGAGAGCTCCTAGTGGTTTCCTGGGGAAATATACTAGTCGAATTGAGAATTTAATGGCATGACGCTAAGTTAGCCATGGTAGCTAAATGGGGTAGAGTGACTGGACGGAAACCAGAAGATCCGTGGTTCAAATCCCGGCCGCGGCATTGAATGTTTAATGTTGGCTCTATCTATTATACCGTTTATTTATACATACGATATTCAGCATCCTTTCTACGTTAAGAAAGGAGCTGATTCCAGAATCATTCAATAAAATAGCTTACGGTTACATTGGATTAATGTTTAACAAGCAAATACCACTTTATATTCTTAAAAAATAATTTTAGTCACTACCTGCATGATCTAAAACACATCATGTCATCAAAATATTCATCGCCTCCTCAGTATAAAAGGCTTGAATATTCATCAGACACATATAGGGGTCTTATATCTTTTCAGAAAAAGGATTGCTTTACACCAATCTTCATTTTACTGGGAAATATTCGTTGTATTATGTTTTCTTCCGTATAAATAATTATATTTTAAGATATTTTAGGATAAAAATGTAATGTACAGTTTTCTTTCAACACCGTGTGACGTTATCATGAATAAATCTTAAGTAACTGATGAACTAAAAAAGAAAAAAAAAAGATAGAAAAAAGGTTATGCAGAAAAGCTTTTGGTCTCCTGAAATATAATACTTGTATCAAATAAATAATTTGTATCAGTAACCATTTCCAAATATTCTTTGTTATTTGTTTGACTTTTAAACGCATTATCTATAAGTACATTTCTACTGCTAAAGCATAGGACCTAGTTCTTAAATATTCTACTTTCGCGTGCACCTACTAATTTCACGTTTAAGGAGAAGTTCACTGCCACCTGTTTCTCTTGGTTTCCCGCTTAGACAAAATGAACTATGGATTATGAGCATTTTATAAACCATCCACAGAAATTTAAAGTATATTCGCTTAATTCATCAGTTCAGCCTAGTATTTAAATTAAAATCTGCAAGTTCTTTTGTGAGATAATAATAAATATCTCGTAAACAGTTGTTCGCAATGATATGATTATTATATAAGAGATATAAGTGTCATATTAGTAATTAAATGGAAGGGCTAATATGTGCTATATTTCTCTTTCTGAATTGCGCCGTTGGAGTTTAGAAGCGCCTACATGGACACATGCATATCTCTTTCACAAACATTCTATGTTTCTTATAGAAGTAACGGAAGTCCATTCCTTACAGTATCTTTTATAATTTGTCAGACGTCTAACTAAGATGATCATACCACTGAAGCGAAACTAGCTTTATCAAGTGATTTACCCCATGTGAGGAAGGGATTCCAATGGCTCTGCTCTGCTAAAGTTAAATATGAAGCTACTCCAAATGTGTAAACTCCAGTCACTGAAGGACGAGCCTTATTCTGTATAACTTGTATTGTCTTTTTTCCTAAATATAGTATTACATTTAGTTTAGTATTATTATAATGTAACTACTATCGAAGGCCACTTTCCAACACTCTTTCGCACACATGTCTGATATATAGAACATGAACTATATTAAAATATGAAATGGAAGAGCCAGAATGAAAAATTTAATGCCATAGCCGGGATTTGAACCACGGATCGTCTGGTCTCCCTCCGTGAACCTTGGTTCAAATCCCGGCTATGGCATTGAATTTTTCAGTCTGGCTCTACCCTTTCATAGTGCGTCCTACACACGACCTTTCGTCCTGCTTTGCTTTTACAGGTTTGCTAGTGTCGATGTGAGGGAAAAATATTTATTTTGAATTAATTAATGACTTATTTACTATTCATATTCCAAAATTTTACAATTTACAACTTTAGGCTACATTTATTTGTCTTTACCTTGTTGCCACCTTGGCTTACATGACACCCTGGCCGTTTGCTTTGCCAGGTAGCCCTTAATCTCCATTCCGCCTTGTTACTTAATTAACCCCTTTCTTCCCCCTCATTTTCCTTTCTTATATTCTTTAAATTTCTTTTCCATTTTGCTTTTACTTTCTGTAAGAACTCACCAATGTCTCTTATCTGCTTTTCCTCCTTTCCTGTTAACGTTTTATAGCTACTATACTCTTTTTTACTTTCTACCATTTTTCCTTCCAAACTTTATTTCTCCACATTGCAACCTCCTCGCATTCTGTTACGTACTGTTCTATGCTTTCTTTTCCCTCACACAATTCACAGTTAAGTGCAGACGTTCTACTCCCATTAGTCCTGGACCCGTAGGACCAAGGACCCGGGCTTCCTTCTACCCGGGAGCGATGGATACTCCGGAGCTCATTCCATAGGGCAATACCTTGAGTCTAAAAGGCCCCCCCCCCCGCTGAGCACAACGTCAAGACAGGATGGAAGTGGATACACCACTTACGCGCGTCAACACCGCTGGGAAGACTACCGAAAACGTCGGTGGGGCCGCCTGCTGATCTAGCACACCTTCTACTACCTCTCGGGACTTATTAGGCAACCGTCTCAACGCTCTTCCCCTCCGGGAGGCCGTAGCCTGGCCGGAGGTACCCAATTCCCCGCGGGTGTCGTGAACACACTACCCCCTCGAGTCCAACCCAATCCGAACAACTCCCCGACGGGAGGGGCTCGGCAGTTCGGCCCGAGGTTCCTCTGGTAACGTCAGAGGTACCACGAGTGCTAAGGATCCGCATCGCCCGCACCTCGGCAACTGAAGGGGACGGATCCCCTCCCCTACGCCTCACACAATTCACAAATTCCCTTTTTGCCTACCTCTTATCCCTCTTATAAATATTGTTCCTGTTCACATCCAAGCTAGCCCTTCTCTCTTTTGCCTGTTGCCGTAATCTCCTCCCCAATTTCTTTTTATTTGTTTGTAAAATTATAATTATTTCTTATTTTCTAGACTTTCCCATATATTATGCCCCTCTGTGTCTTCTATTTTTCATTTTACCAATTTACTCACATCACTTGTATTCCTTTCCTCTAATCTCCATATATCTTCCATTCCTATTTTTTCCATAATTCGCTGCCCACCAACTGCTTGAGTTGTCTAATCTTTTTTTGCTGTTTCATGCAAAGAGATATTCATAATTTCACCTTCTTCTTTGGCCAAGTACCTGTTGTACCAGAATGTTACTATTCTTTCCATTATTATTCCATTTATTCTCTTTCCTGTGTAAATCGTTTTCAGCGTCGGGGCGGGGGGGGGGGGGGAAGAGGGCGATCTCCAAGTAGTGGGCTCTGCGGTGGAATCAGTAAGCCCGGGGCGGGGGTGTCCCTTATACGAGCTGTCAGCGGAGACTTATCTTTTGCCTCCTTTCACCTCATCCTTCCCTCGTGGGGAATTGCTCCATCAGGCGCACAGTCACAAAATAATACTATAGGGCAATATGTTTAGTGTCACTTTAAAACATATAGGTTAATACCCTGCAAGTATCCTCAAAATTAGGGGTTATAAATACTTTATGCACATGATGTGATTATTCAAAACAGTGAAGAAAATCTACAAATTATTTAAATTGCATACAATAAATCAAGAATATCAGTTAAAAATATCACAAGAGAAAACTAAAGGAGTGGCACACTAAAGGAAATATATTTTCCATCGGAAGATAAGCATAGAAGGAAAAGGTTTGGCGCAGGTTTCCCATTTTAAATAGTAGGGCTGTGATGTAGATGTAGACAGAGATAGTGATGTGAAATATAAAATTAGTAAATTCCAACATATTTATGAAATAATAAAGAAAACTCTTCAAAATAAGTCCAGAATGAAAACAAACAGGGTATTTTACAAGACGCTGCCGTTTCTACTTTAATCATATGGAAGTGAATCTTGTAAGATGCAGAGTGCTCTAATGAGGTTTCTGATGACTGTGAAAGGTTGCAAAATAAGAGACCTTATTAGAAATGTAGATATATGAGATGAATTGAAATTTCTCAATTTAAATGAGAAGATTAAAGAAAATAGAATTCATTGTAAGAAACATATGAAAAGAATGAACATATTTATAATAGTCAATGTTGAACGGAGTTACAAACCTCATGGAAAAAGGGATGTTGGTCGACCGAGGAAGGGATGGGAATGATAGAATGAGGACGGAACAGGCCACGAGTCTAGACCCCGGATTGCAGAACAAGAAGAAATAGTAGAAGACATTGCAGAAGTTTAGGTTAGGTAACTTACCTGTAGCTTTCTAACTTCGCTTCGCACCTGATGACTGATCACTAGCCAATTATTGCGTATTATCCCGTCTCACATCAACCGCTTCAACCTGAATTTACTAACCCTACTCCCATATTCTATCTGATGTGGAGTATGCTTACTTATTTAGGAATTACACACGTAAGAAGCAGGCTTTTCTATATGAAGCTCAAAATTTTGAGGTGGCACTCTTTATCTTATGCATTCTATATCGTGAGCTGGATCAAGGTCTATAAAGTTAGCAAGCAATTGAACTGCTACTAGACAGAGCTTGTAGTGGCTGTTCCACCTAAGTGAAGAAATTTCGATGTCCTCAGAGGAACGAAGGAGATAAAACGAAGAATTCGATATAAAGGTATGTGTGTGTTTTTCCAAACGTTAAGGCCCTCAAGGAAGAGACCTCGTAGTATCAAAGCCCCGACCTTACAACCAAGAAGGAAAAGTCTTGGAGAAAAAACTTGACAAACTTGGAATTCCTGTAGTTCAAAGTGAACTATTGAAAACATAAGTGAAACAATCGCATACTTTTTATTTCTTCTGTCTTTTGTCTAACCGCCTTTGCCATGTCCCATTTGGTGCTTTTCCTTGTAATTCTAAAAATACCTTTTAGCTGTAGTTCAAACGCCACGTTTCTGGCATCCTTTGTTTTTTCCACTTACTTTGATCTCCGGTGTATATCTACATTACTTTCCGGCAGTGTTTTTACCTTTCTTACACGAAACAGCAGAATGATGGTGTAGTTTCTTGCTTCTAGCGAGAGAATTAAGTCTTCAAAACTCATTTTCTTGGTTGAATAATTTTCTATTAAGTACACGCCTGCATAAACCCAAAGTTCATGCTTGTGAGCTTAGACTAAACAGATGTTATAATAAGGTGTCTTGTAATTTTCTCAATCTATATATCAATTTATCCATAAATCGTAGATTCAATAGATACCTGGATTTTACAACACATTTATTTAGTTCACCTATGATTTTTTACCTTAGATTGAAAGTTACAACTTCTGCAGCTGAAAAATAAATTAAACATAACTCCAGGGGTATGTAATATGGAAATATGTGTTGAAAAAAACTGTATTGCACTCACATAGCTTACCTTATTCATTTCTCTACAGAACACACTTACTGAAACATGTTCTTCATTTTAATATAAAAATGATATTTAAATAGGTTAGATATTTCTTTGTAGGTATAAAATTACAACAGGTAATGCCATAGTCACTTATTTTAAAAATGTGTATATATGTCGTTTTTGCAGGGCCATCCTATTAGCATTACTGCAAGAAGAATGAGCAGCAACTTGGCGGTGGCAAAAGGTATGTCATATTTGAAATTTCAAACGAATAACAAATGTTTTACTGCACATAAACTGCGTTTAATGCTGTCTATATTTTTGTATCAAGATACTCTATTTCCCATCTTAATTGTTGTGCGAAAGTCATTCAGAATATAGAAGACTTCAGAATGTATATCCAGAAATAAATTTACTTAGCGTGCAAATATCTCAAACACGTGATTTTAAGGAAATTTCGAGAACATCTAATACAACAAGGTAGCTTGGAGTAGGAAATTATCTTGAAAACTCGCTATTTTTCACGTATTTTAAACACACTTTCCTTAAATACAAAATTAAGTATTTAACCGAGTTTAACATTTTTTCACTGACCTATAGAGAGTAACGCAAGACCTTGTTCCAAAAATTACTAGTAATATTATTGAATTCAGAAGATGTCAAAGTGTGTATTTGCAGTGAAATTTAAA
This sequence comes from Mantis religiosa, assembly GCA_030765055.1. Lineage (NCBI taxonomy): Eukaryota > Metazoa > Arthropoda > Insecta > Mantodea > Mantidae > Mantis > Mantis religiosa. The sequence continues at coordinate 91,911,816 of CM060955.1, read as the reverse complement.
TAAGAAGTTATAGTAGAGAAAGTAAAGGCAAAATAAATGGGAATGCAAGGAAAATACTGCAAAAGAATAAAGCCTATCACAAGTAATAAAATAGTACATAAGACATCAAGTTTCATGTATGTACGTTGTGATGTATCCAATAAAATTTATATAATCATCATATGTCATTGTAAGACTTTTTAAAATATAAGTTAAATATAATAAGTATAAGAAACTTAAAATACACTATTAGCAACATAAAGACTATATTGTGACTTTGTGGGTTCGTAGAATTAAAAGTCCAATTCAGAAATTCAAATTGATCTTTATTTCCGTAGAAACATACTTTAGTCAATCCTTACAGTAGCAGAATTACGTAACATACACAAATATAATCGTCAAGGTCGTTGACCGCTAACAAAGAGTTCACTTTCAAAACACAGCTGCACGTGGACGATTCTCAGTTCCAATTATTACTCTCTCATTACGAATGTCCGATAAACTAGTCACGGCTTCTTTTATATCTCTCCTCACTGTTCAAGAAATTACCAGACGAAACACGAACCTTCCAGTCATCTAACTTTATCTGTTTCGGCAAGATTTTCATTTCCGCGCTCTCTTTATCTGTTTCGGCAAGATTTTTTATCTCCGCGATGCAATGTCTCTTTGTGAGCGTCGGCCGCGCCTCCTCGCAACAATGCGATCGGCGACAATATAATATTACTGTAAAATTAGCCTTAAAATGTTATGTACCCTAAGACAATGAAGTTAAGAAGAGATTGGACAGAGATTTTCTGCTACATAGTGGGAGTGACAATAAGTATGGAGTAGTTAAAGAACAATTAAATATGGAAAATATAATGAACCAATTACAACACAATAAATGGACAAAACACCTGGGAAGGATGGTTCAGGATAGCTTACCAAAAGTAGTAGACCGTTAGAAGCCTCACCCAAATGAGACCAAAGGCGAGGAGATGGAGATCAAAAATATATGTACGGCTTTTCAACATGCTCCAGGACATAATTAACGACACTGATAAATACGAAAACAAGTGTAGCAGAAGTTGTGTTCACATACCAGGGTTGTGTTTCTCGAAAATGTTAGAATCTCCAAAGGGTATATATTCAAAGATTTGCCCGCGTTCCTTCCGTGTCATCTGAAATTTTATGCAATTAGTTTGTAAAACATTTTCAGTAAGAAATAACTATATTTAAATAATTACAAACAAGTTTCAAAATCTATCATCATAGAAAACGAAGTGTTGTAATGTTTTCTAATCCACTTATCGTTCAGTTGTTGTGGGAGAAAGTTTATTTCCTAATTCAGTGATAATAACCTAACTTACCTGAGCATTCTGCGACTCCTTGGCTTCGTCTTGCATTTTTAAACCATTTCTTTTGTCCAACGTTGCACTTATCTGTACATTGTGTGAAGAAATTAGAAACCAGGAAACACTTGCTGCATATTTTAACTACATAAAAGAGAAGCTTGCAACCAAATACTTGGCAGGGTTTACATTAGAGCATTCCCTTGACCTGTTGTTATTCAAATGCGTGCAAATACCCTTAACAATTGAAGTCTCACACCTGCACTTTTAAAACTAAGAGTGTAGTATTCTCTGAAGTACCATAAATGAATCAACCGCACAATTGTTGGAGTTGTCATCATACACTTTCGGTTTATTTCTATATGGATGCACTGCAATACGCCAATCCCCAAAGGAATTAACTTCTTCCAAATATTTGGGAAAGCTATACATTTGTTTGATTACTTTCCAATCCTTTCAAAAGCATTCGATACATATTTATAAACTGTGTGATCATCCTAAAATATTTGACCTTTCCAGTGTGATAACCGGGTCACGCGAACAACATGGAATACTTGGAATTTTGTTCAATTTTCTTCTTTTTGTCTTTCTTCTACGCTGTGCATGCCTGTCTCTCCGTCGATAAGGACAAATAGTTAAATAATGATCTATTTCATCTTGAAAACTAACACGGATCCCACAGATATAGATGCGATTATTCATCGTAAAATTAATAAGTACAAAAATCCCGAGTCTCAGGTTTAAAAGGTCCCTTATTCCTTGAGAAAAAAAAATCGTAACTTCTAATAAACTTTACCCTACACCAAAAATACAAGTGTCTTCACGTAATACCACTGCAGAGAAATCTTACAACCAGGATTGCATATCTCAAAGAATGGTAACATTGCATTTTTTTCCAATATTGTGTTTCTGTGCCCCCCTAAAAATGCATCCATTTTACCAACTTTTGCATTGAATAATTCTTATTGTTAATATGCAAGCAATTATAAGTTATTTTTGAACCCTGCTAATTTATAAATAATTTGTTTTACTGTCAAACTTGAGCCTGAACTATCCTAGCTCGATATGTAATACAATAGTCCCCGTAAATAGTATATAAATCTCCCTCCGAGTGTTATTTAAACTGCCATAACAAAACTGCGACGAGATAAGTGTGTTCGGTCAGCGATGTCACATCTGCCCAGCCTTGCAAGTGGGTAAGTATTTACTTGTGATTTATTCAACACGTTTTGATAGTTGACGAATTTTTTTGATTACTTGTCTCGAAAAAAAGCTTGCTTGCTTTTCTCTTGAACACAAGTGTTTACTTGTAAATTTACAAGCAAAATTCTTATTCATTTCCCCTACTGTCACGGTGCATTATTTTGCTATTGTATATTTATTACTTAGATGCGAAATATGTCTAAAATGACAAATACCACCGAATCCTTAAGGTATCATCTGCCTACGCTGGCATACTGAATTTACAGTGATAACACAGCAAAACTGCAATAGGTTTAGAATACCCCACTTACACAACTTTACAATATATATATATATATATATATATATATATATATATATATATATATATATATATTAAAGAATGTATTTGTTTCAAATATTAATAAGCACTTTGTTTCATGACAAACATCCTCATTGTGGCTCTCAGCGATAATTAACCATAGTTAAGGATGGTTATTTATCTTGTAAATAAGATATCTGTAGCATAAAATACTTCATAAAGACTTGTTATTATTTTATTTTCAATTTTGACTATCCCAACCTCACCTTAATTAATTTCAAAGCTATAAAACGTGACATTGGCTGAAAACGAGGATAATATACTTACTTAAGTTTAATAGTAATGCGGTGTGTACAGCAGTTTATTGACCTTTTTTCAAGTGAAAACATAACAGGAAATACGAAATACATTCGTATTCTTAAGTGAAAGAGAAAGTTTAACAATTACTTGTAAAGTGGTGTAGCAATTGTTTTGTTTTCCAAAAGATTCATAGACTTTTTAGTTTCATCACTGGAGGATGAGGATTGGAAGTAGATTTGTAGTTTGTAAATAAAAAGAGAAAAATTAAATAATTACAGTATGTTGATATAAGTATCTTTTTATTGAGGTATATGAATTTGTTTGTACCTAACCCTCAAATAATGCTGAAAAATAACCACGTGAACTGCCTGCAAATGCTATGACTTTTGCTGTAAATCTTAAGTGATCAATTTTTCCAAGCAGTTTTGCGATATATCTAGGGGGTCCTACGAACAGTCTAGATGCTGAAAGATACTTCATAAATGCAATTAAGATCAGGTATGAAAGAAAAAAGTGTTGAGATATTTTCGATTTAGCTTTTCAATTATTGTGTATATTTTTGTTTTATTATTCTGGTTCTGCATTAGTACACATTTGTATTATATCTGTGTTTTGGCTCAGCCTATGTCCAATAAAGTGCATAGATACAATAGAAATTATTTATTGTTTGTTATTAAATTTAATGCAAAGTTGTAATATAATGCAGTGCTTTACTTATTCGCTTGGCTTATAGCTAAGCGCAAAGTAAATGCACGAATTTCTGCAAAAGAAACCAAAAATAATGTAGAACACTCTTTTACAATATATTTCACAAGAAGGCACAAACAAAACTAAACTTTTTATGCCAGCATTGGGATCGTTTTCACAGGAGATTATTTGACCTTTTAATGAGAGAACAATTTAGGTTCTTAATTCTCAGCTAATTCTTAATTTCCATGCAAGTATCAGGGATTCCAGTGCACTATAACCAGTAAAGGTTTGTTCCTCTTTTGGTTGAGCAGACCAATTATTGCTGATGTACTACATATATAAATGTAGTACATCAGCAATAATTGGTCTGCTCAAAACGGATCCACCAAAAGAGGAACAAACCTTTACTGGTTATAGTGCACTGGAATCCCTGATATATATATATATATATATATATATATATATATAGATGACAGTAATCTTATTGGTTGTTTACAACATAATCTTCTCTAGTAGGGAGAAGGGCAGATGTTCAGTAGCGGCCCATAATATGTCCAGAGAAAAATTACTATTAAATTCTGAAAGTTAATAACGATTCTACCACTGCAATGTCCTATCACATTGATTTCAGAAATAATTGAGATGGTCTCTTCGGAACATACTTACTCGCTCACTAGCCGAGTCTCGACAATTGCGAGCTTCAAATATTCAGAAAATTCATTCCATACTATGCATTACAGTGCATTTGAGAGGCCAAATCGGAAGTCTTGACTATTATTTCCTACTTTAAGTTTTCATTACGACTAGCAACCACAGCATCCTGGCTATTACTGTTCGAAATTAATTCCCCGAAGATATTTCCAATTATCGCCGTAGCAAATCAGGATAATTAAAGCCAGTCGAACTGGAATAAGGTGCAGATATTTTGGCAAGAAACCTCAAGTAGGTCACCACTGCAGTTTTCTGCACGCGGGTTCCTTCATTAAAGCGATGAGTAACGACATCACTTCTCTTTATGCGCTTTCTAGCCGCGTTCTGCTCCAAGTGTAGCGGCTCAATTGTGCCACAGCTTTTCATTTACTATTTCCATAGGAAAGAACATTAATATGCACTATCCTCAAATTCAGATTATTTAAACAACAGCCTTACAAATGGTCATGGATGTAAAATAAGTTATCAAATGTTAGTGTCTTTATCAAAAAGTCATGGATTTTACAAACCATATACTTCCCTTACATACATAGAGGAGGAACAAATATTAATCATAACCTCGAAATTTCAGTGTAATTTACTCATGCCCGATTTCACCAACAGATGCTAAGACCTAACACGAGCTTAGCAATAGTTACAACAAAAATTGCATTTAACCAACAAGTGTTAGCGTAACACTCGTGTTAAATCTCTTGTTAAACTAAGACGTCGAATTTCTGATGTTAAGTCCTTAACAATTGTAAATAGTCAAGATGGCGAGCATGAACTCAGCTGTTGATGTCGATTTGCTATATTTAAGACTGTCTAAATGGCATTCACAATAGAGTACGGCCTATGAGGAGAAATGATTTTGAGGAACTATCGAAGAAAAAACATTTTACGGAGGTTTAGACAGTCGAAACATGTTGCTATGAAGGTTACTGCGGAAGTACAAGAGAGGTTAGAAAATGCATCGAAAGGAATATGCCGATCTCGCCTTAGCTTCAAGTATCAATAACCTTGCGATTTTATAATTCACTGAATTATGTGGATAATACATTGTTCACCTCCCGTCTTGAAACGTTTAAGTCACTTGTCCTTCGTTCCTCGTTTTAAATGTACGTAATATTGAGTTAGAACATGCATTTAAAGGAATATGCCGATCTCTCCTTTGCTTCAAGTACTAATAACTTTGCGATTTTATAATTCACTGAATTATGTGGATAATACATTTTCCACCTGCCGTCTTGAAACGTTCAAATCACCTGCTCTTCTTCGCACCTCGTTTTAAATTTACGTAATACTGAGTTAGAACATGGATCGAAAGGAATATGCCGATCTCGCCTTTGCTTCAAGTATTAATAACTTTGGTATTCTATAATTCACTGAATTATGTGCATAATACACTGTCCACCTCCGGTCTTGAAACGTTTAAGTCACTTGTCCTTCGCACCCCGTTTTAAATTTACGTAATACTGACAAGTTGTTTATTTCTTGTAGTAGTGACACATGCATTTGAATTAAATTCGTTTCCAATATTTTCCCCGTGACATCTTTCTCTTTTACAGTCACCGCATCCGGCCTCTTGTTTTCCACGATATCCTTACACTTCGTCATCATTTCAATTAACAATTCTTTCTCCATCGATGAGAAATTTGTCTCACGGCTTTATTTATTATTTTGTTCATCTACCATTTTTCAGCTTGTGCAGACGAAAATGAAAACAAAAGTGTATCGCGGTACGTTCAGAAATAATTCGACTCATCCATAGCCTTCTATAGCTGTGATATTTATAAGTTTCTTGGCGTTAACACAGGTTTGTTAACATTTACAGAAAACAGGTTGGTGAAATGCAAGAAAGTTAACAACTTTGTTAGCGCTGTGACAATTGTTACGTTACATTTGTTAACGTCGATTTGAACATCTGTTGGTGAAATTGGGCATCAATGTTAAATGTTTACATATAATTATGCTTTGTTTAATTGAGCTTTAAGTATTAACAAAAGTTGTGTTAACCAATTTCAAAGCGTAACGATCATTTTGCAATTGATTTAAATATAGACATTAATACAAAAGTGAAGCTTACTTTATTTCTGCACATAATCCGTCTAAAACTTTACAATTCCTGTGTTATAGTTGTTAGTTGCCAGCCATTTGGTCAGGATGTTCGAAACAAATTTGCGAGGCCCCCCGCTCCCCAAAAAAGTTAGTAAAAAGTTAGGGATGATAATTTTTTCGTCTAGATTACGTATGAGTTTGTTTTTCATTTTATTAACTTGACGGATGACCGCGTCAAGTTTCGTGCACAATTGATCGTTTTACATCACTTTCTAGTATTTAATTCACATTGCTGTGTCAGCATATAGTGCTTTTAATTGATAATAAATTTCAAATGGTTTCAACTTCCGAGCATTGAACAAATAAATACCTTTATCCTCACTTTCAATGGGGTTTGCATCACACACTTCATTTTGAACAATCACAGAGTACATACCAACAACTTACTTCGTCTGAAACTCACATAACTCTGAGGAAGGATATCGAAGTTTTCCCTTATGACAAAAGCTCGATAGCAATCTGCGCATTGGTTATGCGCAAACGATCATTCTATTCCTTCCTAAATAATATCCATTGAAATATCACCTGAACTTCCTGTTGTGAAATCCCTTTAAGAATTATGTCAGTGTACGGGCCAAATTTGGAATTTAATGGTTCTGGACCCTAAATTTATATACCTTTTATGAAATTAATTAGTTCAAAATATTTTGTACTGGTATGAATCTTCCAGTACTTATTACATTTGAACAAATACTCTCGCCTTTCTGGTGATATAGCAATTTTGAAATTTCAAAGCAACTGATTTATCATCTCCTCCTATATCCCCCTTATACCTATAACGAAATACCTAATGAAACAATTCTAGAAGCATTCATCTTGATTAGCTTTACACTTAAGATTAATGTAAGTAATAATGTTTAAGTAATAATAAATTAATGGATACAGTTACGTGAAAGTAAGGTTGAACATTTTTACTTTCCTTTCGTGGTGTTAATATGAAAAAAAAAAACATTTATTATATTATTGAACAGCTTTGGTTACCGCTTCTCATTATTTCATTTAACGTATTAGAAACTTAATTTTTTAATTTACGTCCTCCAATGTGGAGTCATATCGGACGATAAATGAAATTGGTGAAATGTTGCTCAAGTTAGTACAGGGTCCAGGGAGCTTAGAGTTACCCGACATTTGTCTATCAGGATAAGGGAAAACTTCGGAAATGCTTACCCAGGTAACTCACCCTAACCGAGATTCGAACTCGGGACCTGTTGAACATGAGGCAGACACGCTACCATCTACGCTACCGAGGCGGGCAGAAACTTCTTAAAATTCAAATAGTTACTTCTCTGCGGACTGAGAGTCGAAAGAACATTAACCGGAAATTTATATAAGACAATGACAGTTTACTCTTGTTTCTAGTGCGGCAGTAAAATATTTATATTTAACCACAACTACTCTTGTTTGATTTGTGACTGTAACTGTTAATTTAAGTCAGAAACCCTAAAAAGTGGTCAATATTTTAATTTAGTTGTTTTAAATTTATTGAGAAAAGCATTCACTGGAAATTATTAAAAACTGCAGTAGAATGGGAACGAGATTAAAAAGGAACAATTGAAGGTAAAATAGTGATTGAGGAGGTGCAACGATGATAATACTAGCCTAAATTTTTAAGAAATGTTGTTTGAGTGTTATTTAAAAATTATTTAAATTAAGATTGTAATAATTACCTATATGGTCATGGAAAGTGTGCAAATAAAGATGACGTCAACCAATGAGAAATTATAGAATTGCCATAATAATGGCCCATTCAATAATTTCAGTTAAGTTAGAATTAACTTCATTCTGTACATGGACGCCGTCGAGGACGGAAACAAGAAAAAAAGCTGTGTATAACTGTCAAGGGAATAGCGACGTTCATGTAACCATGTATTAATTTTGTGTTACAACGTATTTATGTTAATTTCTGAAGGAATTAAAACTGGATTATTTGAAAAGAAGTCAAACAATTATTTCATTTATTTAGTAAATTACTTTTACATCTTCCTGTCCGATACTGCGCCCGAGGTAACAGCTTCACATGTGGCAACTATAGCAGCCCGTGGTAGGTACGAGACTACATTGTGACCAAGAGCATTAGAACCAGCCCCGAGGAGAGGACGCTGTATCATCCCATCCCTGCGATCCTGTAGCAGTGCCTCTGCGCGGTGCAGATTTGCCTCATCCCAATAGAAACCCCGTCGCATGGTGCTGTGTGAGAAGGTTATACAGACACAGACCAATATGCTTCTACCATATCTAGCAGTAGTATCAGGATATTTAATTTCATGATCTACTGCGCATCCTACACCTAACTTTCTTGGTGCAGCTTTGTCAGACAAAATACTTATTTTTAACTAAGTGAATTGAAATAAGCAAAGCTGGTTGTAAATATGTTCATAACTGCTAAAGATTGACATATAACAGCTCTTGCACTACTCAGCATAAATAAATATTACATTTACCTGACAGCTCAGTTTATGTTACACTGATCACTGTTTGAATCGCTTGTAAGAAACTAAGAAAAAGGAGAAAATGTCAAAATATCTAAATATAGAATACAAGCTATATGTAAACATAAGCATGGGAAAAAGGAGTTCAAATGTTTCATAAGAAGAACGAAGGAAAAATAGTTTTTCCTGGCTGCTAAATACAGGGCAAACATTTTCTTGTGATGGTATGGAATTTGCATTTCTGTTCCAACGTGTGTAAGAATTGAGAATTTTTATGTGCACACAAGCAAGAAAAATAATACTATTAAACAATAAACAGCCTTCTAATATACATTATTAACATTCACAAAATTAAATCTAGAAATAAAACAGCAGTGAGTGGAGATTATAAGACCTGAGGCAGGTATTCTGTCTTTTACCAGTTCAGGGCTAGGCCCTCTACTGGTGGTGAGGTTCTTTATTTGGGAGGGATAATAATGGTAGAGGTTATGTTTGGTGAAGCTGTCAGATCTTAGAGTGATTATGATGAGGATGAATTGGAATTTTGGGTGAAGTTAGAGGGATTGTCATTATTGTCCTAAAACTAGCCTGCTTGGAGGTCAAATTGACCTAAACTACGAATTAGGAAATTGAAATTATGTGCAAGATTTTGATTAAAGTTTCGGGAAATGATGTGGATGCATTCGGTTACCGAAGGTATGTTGAGGTCACAATGGATAACGAGGTTAGGTATATACTAAGTGACTTCGTGGCAATACGGAGGTAGGTGAAGTACTTCTAGGTGGTAGAGGTGAGACTTGACTGCAACGCCCCAGACTTCGCAGGCGTAGACCATTACTGGACGCAGCACTTGCTTGTACACTTATAGCTAATTTACAGTTTTATAGTGGACAGAGCATTCCCATCCAGTTTCATCGTGGTGTAAGCTGTAGCCGTCAAATAAAAGCTCACAACCTAAATGGACTGTATTGCACAAGAATAGGCGAATTGTCAGGAGAATAAAATGTTTGACGCTTATATTGATGTATTTAATTTAATTTCTCAAAGATAGTATACCTTCATACTTATCATTTGCTAAACACTTTGCATACATCAAGTATGAAGAACGTTGACTAAGTTTATTACTAGTTTCAACACTAAAACATATTACAATATAAGGAACTGCAGCTGCCATTAACATGCATCATGTTTCTTCCCACAACGATTCTCTATTGTCTTTCTTTTTAAAAACAGGTCCACCAACTCCCTTGTATAAAATGCGATCAACTGTCACTGAACACATCCGCTTGTTGATCTTGTTGCCTAGGTGTACTACCTGTTTCTTCCACGTTATTTTGTCATCTAGTAGGACTCTCGGATATTGCACCTGCCATTCAATGTCCTCACCAGCTGGACGTATCGTTGGTGCCTCGTCTAGGTGACGTCTAGTGAAAGTTATATAGAAATAAAGAAAACACAAAATACACATAATATAAAAGTAATTTATATGCTGTTTATGAAACAATTTAAGTTATAAAATGAACTGTTTACTTTTTATTCTCAGAAAAATTTCCCTAGGGTCTGCCTTTGGTTTAACAAGTTTCTCTTTATATGTTTCAGATATATCAAGAAATTATAAAAAGTTTTATAATGATAATAATTAGTATATAACTAATTTACATAAATTGACCATATTAATATATACTGGGATTACCGATAGCATCACCTAATGGGGCAGCACAATTGGAACTAGGCAGGCATTCAATTATAATTAAAATCTTGTCAAGGGCAATTAAATATTTATACAGAATCACTAACTTGGAAGATGGCAATATTATTAAAGAATGTTTTCATATTCAAAAGAGAAGTAACTGGGGTGGGTCTTGGGCGCATAAAATAAATGACGTGTTGAAGCAAATAGGTATGGGTCATTCTTGGATAAATGCAGAGTATGGGTACAGAGGCTTCTGGAAAGAAGTTAAGCTAAGATTAGAAGATATTGACAGACAAGACATTTTCGCCAATACAAGTGACAAAAGCTCACTGAGATTATATAGAGAAATAAAAACAATATGGGGGAGGGAAGGATATATATAGATATATGTAGTAAGTTAGGGCGAGAAGGTTTTGCTTGGGCCAGAACAGGAGTGAGAAACTTGAAAGGTGTAGGTCAAGAGAGGGAGCTAGATAAATGTCCATTGTTTGGAGAAGAGAATGCAGATTTCCATTGTATATTATAGTGTAGTCAAACAAAGATATGGAGAGAGCAGGCTTGGCTATGTAAATGGGACAATTTGGGGGGGGGTGAAGTAAACAAAATGTGTATTGTTTAACGCCTGCTTTTACTACATACGGCACCGCAGGCGATGACACTGATGATACATGAGATGAAGTTGGAGCACCGGTGGAATGAGATGGCGGGAAAACCGGAGATCCCGGAAAAAACCCGCCCCAGCTCCGTGTTGTCCACCACAAATCTCACTTTGCGGTCGCCTGGGATCGAACCCGGGTCGCCTTGGTGAGAGCCAAGCGGTCTAACCACTGAGCCACGGTGCGGCCGGGGTTGAAGAAGTAATTAGAAAAATTTTGTCAGTAAAATGGAAAAAGAACAGGAGAAATATAGGGAATTATTTAGGGAAAGTTAAGAGAAAAATATAGAGTGGGATAGGTGAAATGGCAAAATCTGTAAAAAGGAGTAGAGGGCCTCCAATGCACAAAAACCTAGGGTTAGGTGTATGGGGACCGAATTATTAGTCAATGGTGGGCAACATGATAGGATTTCCAGGATTTAGGAATATATGACATTTTTCAATATGGATTTTATAATTTTAATCTAGATTTTGTATTTCCATTTGATGTTGTAAAAGGAAAGATGAGAAATAAATTACATTTTTACAAATTGTCCCTATTTGTTTCAGATTTCTCAGAAAACGATGGCAATTAAGTATAATTTTGAAGCGTTTTAAATGTGCGTATACTACTCCCCAAAATAATTTTACATCAAACTAAAGCCTAAATTCCCATTTATAAGGTAATTAAATTAATTTTAAAGCCATTTTTGATAACTTCACACCATTTAGTTTCACCTTTGATGGACCGAGAAAGGACGGAATCCCTGAGAAGGCTAATTTTCTATGAAGAGTACAACATTCTGACTGAATAGCTACAAAGGAGGAACCTTATGTAGAAATCTATTCATATATTATGTTAAGCAAGCGAGGGTTCCAGACATTAAAACTTTTTGCTTGACCATGAAGATTGTTTCCATCCTCGAAACAAAGTTAAAGCAGAAAGGACCTCTATATCTTCACCTTATCGCCGGTAACCTACATTGCAAAGGGCAGACTAAGAAAGACTTCTGTTTGCAAGGTTGGCATTAATCAGTGTGTTCCAAACTGGGTCGTAGATAGCGCTACTGTCGGCAACTGTTTAACCAAATGGTAGACGACAGTAATATACTCTTCCCTGATGAATGGCTATGCGCAGTTACTACCAACTTCTGTACGTTAAAAGGGTAAGTAATCATGACTTGTTGAATAAACATTGAAAAAAGGGGCATTTAAAAGACGTACCTCGTTTTCAGAGTTCATTTAATATGTTTCTCTAGCGAGCAAGTTTCGCAATTAAGGGTTTCAGCTCGTGGTCTGTTATGTCGGAAGAAAAAACGTGATCTGTAGGGAATATTAATGCTGAAGGCAATTACCTCTTCTGCTTCTTCTCTTCTCTTGCCGTCTATAACATCCTTTACCTTTTCTCTTCAGTTTCCATTTATATCCTTCTTTTACGTTCTTATTCTCGTTCCATCTATACTGCTTTTCTCTTCTCTACTCTTTCCATTTGTGCACTACCTTCTCCTCTATTTCCATCTATGCTCTCATTTTTATCTTCTCATTGCTCGATTTCTTATTCTTATATTTCATAATCTGTACTCTCACTTTTCTCTTCCTCATCATCCCAACCTAATTTCTTCTCTTCTCTTTCCATCCGTATTTATGCGTGTACTACTTCCTCCATTTTTGTCACTTCTCTCGTGTTTGTTGGTTCTTTTGCTCTGTATATTCCTTTATTTTTGTTTCATTCTATTTCTTACTATGTGGTTCAGTGTATCGCTTTTTTAATTTCTTCATATTTTCTGTTCCATTTTCTTACCACCCCTCTTCTTATTAGTAACTTTATTTTTCACTTATTTCTAATATCCTTTAATTCCATTTTATCTTTATTGGTTTAACCCTATCTTCCCCTTTCGATATTTAGCGGTTGTGAACAGTAACGTTTTGGTAAAATATTTACCCTTAGATTTACCTTTTAATTTAATCAATCCAAATTTTCTTTCCTATGTTTATTAGTTTATGTCTTACACTTTTCCTTGCAGTTCCTATTTGTAAACAGCAAAGATAGACGGATTCCTTCAAATTGATGAATATGTTCTATCACATCAAATCGATCATTTAATGATTTATGACGGTGAAGCCACATCCTAGTTTGATAGACAGCAACGTATAAGTTAGATTTGTAATGCAATTATTTAGATATTGCTCCTCTACCTCTTGTTGCCCTTTCTACCGCTTACCTACAGTAAGTAGAGGGAATATTGACGTTTCTGTGGAAATAAACATTTTTTTTATTGTTGTTGTCAAATGCTAGGCTTTGGCAATGAAGCCATTAGCTCTCTTGCTCTCCAAAATTTCTGTGTAGTGGATCCATCAGGTAGGACTTCAAAGGTTAGAAGATGTTCTTCAGTCATTTCCTCTTCTTTGTTGCAGAGAGGACAATTTGGACTTGTATAAATTCCTATTCTGTGTTTGGCCAAATAAACATGTTCCTTAAGCAGTCTAAATTTTGCTACCGCAGCTTTACGTGGGTTTTCTGGAATTATTCCTGAATTTTGAATTAGAATGTTCCACCTTTTATCTTTGGCTTCGTTAGATATTGATTGGTTTTGTTTGTTTTTATATTTGTTTTTAATTAATCTTTTTATGGATGTAAAGGATTTGTTTTTATTTCTGGTCTGAATTAAATTGGCACCTTTTTTGGCAAGAGAATTGGCTGATTTATTTCCAGCAATTCCACAATGTACAGGTATCCACTGTAATTTAACTCTTTTCTGTAGTCTTTGAAGTTATTGGACAATTTTGTGACATTCTTTAATTTGGATTGAGCTCATTTTATATGAATTTATTGCACATTGTCGTGAACCCGTTATCTGCGATAGCGCGGCTTGTGTACACAAAGAGCCGACAAATAAAGATACCGAAGATAAGACTTACCAACACAGATAAGTGAGGTATGAAATGTGTAGTGTTTAACGCCCGCTTTTACTACATACGGCACCGCAGGTGATGATACATGAGATGAAGATGGAGCACCGGTGGAATGAGATAGTGGGGGAAACCGGAGGTCCCGGAGAAAACCCGCCCAAACGCCGTGTTGTCCATCACAAATCTCACTTTGCAGTCGCCTGGGATCGAACCCGGGCCGCCTTGGTGAGAGTCAAGCGGTCTAACCACTGAGCCACGGCGTGGCCAAGTGAGGTAAATGGCAAGTTCTAGTGCCTTTTTGATTGATAGAGATTATCTGATTTCTGATTTGTTTTAGAACAGTCTAGAAGTCATCAATGGGGGTGTATATAAGAGATTGTGACACGCCAGAGGAGTTGTAACAGAAGTAAACAGTTGTAAAGTGCTGTACCGAGAGCTGAGGTTGTAAACAGACGTAATCAGAACGCTGTTGTGGTAATCGGCCTTGGTATATTGTGTATGTGACTGCTACTGTGAGTGTATTTCTACGGAAATTAATAACATTTAGAATTTCTGCAAATTGGACTTTTAATTCTACGAACCCACAAAGTCAGAATTTAATGCTGCTTTACATTCAGAAAGTATAACAGCATTTTTAAATTTATCTAATCTGTATAGAAGGTGTTGGACTGAAATATGAATAGCCGTTACTTCTGCACTGAAATTTGTTGTTTGGTATCCTGCTGGTTGATAGAATGAGAATAGTGCACACGTAATTCCTGCTCCTGAGTTGTTGTCCAACTTAGATCCATCTGTATAGATATGTAACCGTTCTTCAGGTGGATATCTATTGATCACAGTTTCTAATGGTGGTGCTTTTAATACAGGTTTAGGAGCTTCAGATACTTATAACCATTTCTTCTAAATCTAATTGAATATTAATTGGTTCAAAAGTCGGTAGGTTTTCTTTGATTAAAGTGTTTTCTTTAGAGTTAGGAAGATTCAGATCTGTTTTTATTTCCGTAACTTTGTGTAGGAAACTTGTTTGTGTTTTCATCTTGATTGGTTGTAGTAATCTATTTTCCATTTTGTTGTTTTTAACCGCAATATGTTTTTCATGTTGTACTAAAAGATTTTAAATCTTTGAAAACTTTCACGTAGAGATCTTGTGTTTGCATGTGACAGAAATTAAAATTCTGATAAGTACTAAACTTGTTATTTAAGATTAGCATCTTTAAGGATGCAACACCAGAATTTCTAAAAAGAATTTCTCGGCTCAGGACCATCCTACAAATGTGTGAAGTTGTGTAGTTTCTCGCAAAGAGCTCCATAAATTGTGATTAAAATGTTATGTTTTAAGACATTTAATCTTGAATTTTATCTTTGAATGATAACATGTGTGCAACTGTTCATACTACATCCGCCTCATTATATCTCTTTTTCTCAGTAAATCACAGAGAAAGTGTACGTGCAACAAATATGTATCCCATTAAAACGCAATGTTTATCTTCAACTTTTTGTAGCGTTCATAATTGGAAAAGTAGCTTCCTGCTATTCATTCTAATTTTTCGAATATCTTATTATTCATTTTTTTAAATAAGGTAATGATTGACATTTTTACTGCAAGTTATGTCAGAAGTACATATTTTCACTAATAATAAAATGGATTTTAT
Source organism: Mantis religiosa (assembly GCA_030765055.1). NCBI lineage: Eukaryota > Metazoa > Arthropoda > Insecta > Mantodea > Mantidae > Mantis > Mantis religiosa. Next base: position 91,895,886 of record CM060955.1, on the reverse strand, counting down.
GTATGTGCAAACGCATAGGTCTTCAACGTCTCCAGAAATATTGATGGAATTTTAAGAAAAGGTCGCTAATCAATAACGTTTATTCATTTACATTCATTTCATCCCATATCATTGAGATACACTTGCAGATCAAGAAAGGCGCAGGAAAAATATGATAAAAAGAAATGCTCACGCTTCAGACAACGATTGATCCGGGATCTCTGGATTCGAAGTTTAAAATGCCAACTAACAGGTCGTAGAAGCAATTCTAATTTATATATGAAAACTTCCTGTAAGTTCTTTGCTTTCCTACATAGTACCTTCCAGGAAAGTTTTCTCCATGAAAATCAAGTATTCTTGAGTTAGGCAAATGTCAATGGGTTTGCCTTGTTTGGTTGACAGTTCACAGATATGTAATATCTACTTTAACATTTGTGTTCCATCTGATATGTAACCTAAACACACAGCTAAATGAAATATTCTCTTTATGTTGCGTTTCTCTTGTATTTTAACATTGTCGTCACACAGCTAAAATCTCTTTGGGCTTCACACATTTCATATTAACCGCTAAAGTATACCACATCACTTTCACTGTTGCCGACACGAAAGATAAAATGGCAGCAAAGCAACCCCCACATATGATTACAAATCCATGTGCATGTCTAAGCTTCATGCTGTATAGAAACAAGTGAGAAATGACATCTGACAGTTCCGCAGTTCATAACAAATTCTTCTACACTACGTTTTCCCTTCCGCATTTTTCACTCAAAGCTACAGATTGTAAAATTATATGACACTTCGCCTTCAGATCCAATATTCATGACTCCAGAAAGGCATGAAAGTATAAAAGGTTGTCTTTCTTCGATACATATTTACTTTATTTATCGCATGTAATTGGTAGAGAAGGTTTTCAATCCCAAGCGAGATTTCACCAGAGGTACATGTTCTGCGCTCCTCCTGAATCCACAAAAAGAATTTCTAAAACAAAATCATAAGTGTCCATTTGTATGAATAGCGTAACATAAAAAAGAAACTTCGAGTAACTAACTTCAAAGAAGCGACACAAAATCTTTAAGAAAATACTGCAACTGCAAACTCTCCTTTAAATTGGAAGTTTTCGAAATGTTTAGTTTTTGGAAATGTACATTAAAAATACCGAACTGATGTTCATAGCATTTATAAGGTTGAGCTATTCATATCTTGAAAAATGAGGTGATATGTATACGTGTTTTAGTAAATTTTTATATAAAAATGTAGGACAACGTGAGTTACAAAAGCAACCCATGTTATAGGAATGGGATATTAAATCATCCCTAATTTGAGCATTATTTCACCAATTTCATTTATCGCCCGATATGTCTTAACGTTGGAGGACGTAAATAGCAAAAAAAAAAAAAAAAAAAAAAAAAATACTATAAGTTATTTCAAGTACTTAGAGCAGTTAAGTTGTCATTGAAGTAAGTTACCTCATATATACATTTGGTAGTTTCGAGAAAAGTGCTATTCAGTTGGAGAATTTAATGACGTGCTGACATGTTGCCATGGTAGTTCAGTGGCTAGAGTTGGAAGTCGGAGAGTTCAAATCCAGATATGACATTTCCTGATTCTACCTTTCTTAATGATGATGATGATGATGATGATGATGATGATGATGATGATGATGATGAAGGTGATGGTGATGGTGATAATAATGAGATTAAAAAATTACTTTTTAGGAATCCGTCTTACTGCTTAAATAAGTAATTTAATTTATACTTTCTGCAAAAGATACAAAAATATGAGATTGGCATCCCTGGCTCCAGTTAATAAGTTAAGAATATCTGCTACAGTAAGATGATTTTTATTTACTGTTAGAAATTTAAGTATTCAGTATTGTTTGTACATTTATGTTCAAGTTTACAGGTAATATTAGTGTCACCGACCGCATTGTTTCGTTAGAGCTGCGACAAGCAGCGTTCACGCATGGGCAGAAATGAGAGAGACGGATAATAGTGCGCGCTAGACGCTTGCAGAGAGAGAGAGAGAAAGAGTCACAGAGGGAGAAAGAGACAGAGATGCCTGGATAGTTCCCTCTTTCTCTTGCCGCCACGAAAGGCCTTGAAACGTCGGCGGCTTTTTAGAAACAATGGGTGGGGATATAATAGCCCGCAAGTGGTTGAGCGGAGTCAATTGCTAGTGAGTTGTGTGTGCAGCTGTGCAGTATTTATGAGTTTGTTGACATTTGAAGTGTATTTAAGTGAATTCTTTTCTTTGTTTAAGTGAGGCAGGAGTAAATAGACGACCTTGAAGACTGTTTTTGTAGTAATTTACGTCCTCCAACATTAAGTGATATGTCTTCATGTGTCATAAGTATATCATAAGTCTTCAACATAAGTAATGGTATAATATTTTGGGCTTCAAAGTTTATTAAATGAATAAACTAAATTACTTTATTGAATTTAATGCATGCATTTACTTTAATTTAAGTCCTCCAACATTAATTCATAATGGAGGATGAAGAAATGGCTGAAATGATGCCCAAATGAGCCCATGGTTTACCGAGCTTAGAGTTACCTGACATTCGTCTTTCAGGATGAGGGAAAACTCCGAAAGAAACCTTATCCAGATAACTCACACTGACCGGAATTCAAACTCGGAACCTCCTGAACGTTAGGCAGACACCATGCTATCTATCCAATTGGGGCGGTAGCGTGCCTTGAATTGTAATAAATAACCCAGGATCAAAGCCAAGGCTCAGATAGGTTACGTCACAGTACCCTTCATAGTCCATCCTCGTATGCAACATATGACCTGCACTGGAGCTTGCATCTTCTGACTTTAATCTCTTTGGGGTTGCAAGTATAGATAGCAAGGTTAAACTGAACCCAATCTGAGTAAAGTCAACATAAGCTTGTTATCCGGGTAAGAAAGAAGCATGGTGTTAACAGTGAAGATAAACAGGAAGAGGTTTTCCAAAGTTTACATTAATCAGCTCTTCAAATATTTTTAGGCGTTGGAGAAAGTTCACTCAGAAAGCGAGTCTTTACATTGAAACGGTCACTTCGGTTGTTGGGGCCTAAGGGATAAGTGTCTATCGTTGGCTGGAAAGAAAGTGGAGTATCACAAGAGGAGAGTAAGATTTAACGTTTATTACAATTATGATTATTTGAAATGTTGTTTGTACTTAAATTTCAGTTGGAGGAAAACACAGAACTCAATAGAATCCGCGACAATGTGAACTAGTGGTGTACTTCGGTAGTTTCCTATGACTTATATATGCTCGAGGGTATCTACCAGGGCAATCCATACAGAGTGAGGACTGAACCCCTCTAATGACCAGGGAGTTACTGAGCTGTCCCAAAAGGACTCCCGGCGCCTCCGTGGGGCTTTCCATAGGGCAAGGCCCCCATCTGTTCCTGTAGACTCAAGACGGGATGGAAGTGGATACGCCACTTACGCGCGCCAACCCCAAAGGGAAAGACTACCGATTAACCTCGGTATGTCCACCTGATGATCTAGCACACCTTCTACTAGCTATGCAGCCTAGTAAAGTCTGTATAGTTAACTCGTGTGCACTGCGGCCGCTGCCTTTGACGAACCCTCATAATCGTTTAACAACCCTCGACCCTCCTCCCCCCAGACCTTTCTGCTAGGTTGCCACCTTTCTCGATTCGTCATGGGCATCGTACGAGGTTTCGTCTAAATAAATTATCTTATGTCCATTACTGCAAAACTTCCTTAGTTTTGACAAATATATATATATATCACCAAGCTACAATTCTACTTGATTCCATAATAACCCTTAACTTATTCAAAGTGCGGTATTTGAAACTCAGCTCCTTTAGGAGGCCGCGCAAAGTGCAGTGCCCATAAGGACAATCACAAATTTCTTGCAAATGTGCAACCAATTCCTCTAAGGTGGGTGCTCTCCCTTTTGCATAGAATCTATAAATTTCTCGACGAATTAAATCGCATGTGAAATTATCTACGTACTTTGGAGAAACGTTTCCTTTTGTTTTCACACTTGATTGGCGTCTTTGGTATTCCTTTCGTCACAATATTTATTACTGTATTTCTGTGAATACCCAGAATTTATCATGCGGTTCAGTGCATTAGGCCTTACCAAGATTATTTGTCAGCAAATATTTATATGTGTTCAAAACGAGCCCTTGAATTTGCTTAGAAACAGTTCCCGTTAAAACCCTGTTTTTGAGGCTTTTCCAGTAATATATCTCGGCCCAGTTATTCACACTATTATCATCACTTTGGTTATTTTCACTTGACTGAAAGTTATCCACTACTTCATTTCCATTTACCACTGCATTTTCCTCCCACGGTCTACACTTCGTGACACACAACGAATTTCTGTACGTAATGAAACAGATCAACTGGAAGTTGGAACTTTAGCAACTGAGACTCCACGTGGAGTAGACATGCGACTGTCACTTCGTGAAGATCAGGGTTCCTATTGGTACTCAACGACAGTGTTCCATTTATGAAGTGTGGAGGGAGGGTGAGTTTCCTTTGGGGTGCAAACTGCACACGCGTTCACTAAACAGACTTTACGCGGGAATATATGGCTTACCTCAACCCCGTTCGGAGACGTACCCGATCTCCCACTGGTATTGGAAACCACTGCCTCCTCGAGGCCAACCCAATTCGAACAACTCCCATTCAGGAAAGGGCCCGACGTTCCTCTGGTAACGTCAGTGGTACGAGTGCTAGGGGTCCGCAGCGCCCGCACCACGGCAGCTGAAGGGGACGGATCCCCTCTCCTACGGGGTTCCCATGACTTAAAATGGTTATACCTGCAGGTGGGCTTGGTTTTTAGGCTCAAAGCCCATTCACAGCATCTCTTATGGTCCGAATTTCTGTTTCTGTTTCTGTTTCTGTCCTTTATGTGATTTTCGCCCTGGCTGAAATTCCCTCAGGGAGATATAAGAATATTTGCTGATGGTGGTAAGCCGGAACATAGATCGTAGGTCAACGAGATATGAACACATATTAGATATAATACTAATCTCGCTAACGTACTCCTTCAATCATTGCTCACATTTGTTGAAAGTGTTCCTAGAGAGCTGAGCATTACCTTTCTGCTTCTCCATGGTATTATTTCACTCTAGGGACCTTTCGCGGAAAACAATTGAAGAGTGAACCTTATAAAGGGACTAGGGGCCAAATTTTAATAAACTGAAATTTTACTATACAATGGTGTTTACACGGCATCCTGCATATCCCTACAAAAGCGCTAAGTGAAACAAAGAATAATGTGAAATAAGACCTGAAGCTTTCCTAGCGACGAATACGCTCACTTCCTTCTCGGGCAGCCAGACAGGTGGAAAAATGATTAGATATCAACGTTTCGGGAGTGTACATCTCTCCCATCATCAGCATATTGATAAAATGGTATAAACAAAATGAAATACTGCATATAACACAACTATAAACAAAGACAAAACACTATCAAAATTCACATTACTGAACAAAAGACTGTTTTCAGTAAATTTGTTTTCAGCCTTCGACCTCAGGACATTCTTATTTCAAAAAAACAGCAACGGTACACTGGGGTATGCAATATTCGCAAGCCTACACACACACACACACACACACACACACACACACACACACACACACACACACACACACACACACACATACACACACATACACACACACACATACACACACACACACACACACACACACACACACACACCGATCTCTATCTGAACGCTCATAGTTTCCATCATAAGTCTCAACCACTGGGAGTTCTCAGTACACTGGCCACAGAGCATTGTCCATCTCTGATCCCAGTCACTTAAAACAAGAATTACAGCACCTGAGACTCACTTTCGTCAAAACGGCTAATCCGAATATGACGTTGAAGCCTCGATCACCATAGCTAAGAAAGGGAAACCTCTAATACAGCAAGCGTCAGATAAGCCTACAGCTACAGCCTGCATCCCGTTTGCCGGCAATCTGTCCGGCAGAATCAGCAGAATTCTCGCCAAATATAACAACAGGACCATCCACAAGGCACCTCCGAAGATTGAACATCTGTTGAGACCAGTGAAAGACAAACTGGACTTCCAAGTTCCGGAAGTGTACCGCATTTCCTGTGAATGTGGGACACCGTATATAGGACAAACCGGAAGGACTATCCCTACTAGAATAATCGAACATGAACGGAGCATTCGTTTAATGCAACCTGAGAAGTCTGGACTGGCAGAGCATTGTTTTGATAACGACCATAGAGCCAATTTTCGGGAGACGACCATCTTGGCAAAATGCAACAGTTACTGGGAGCGGAGAACTAAGGAGGCTTTTGCGATTTCCTCTCAAAGAAGCACGCTTAATCGTAATGCTGGATTTCAGTTCTTCTCCTCTTGGAAACCGGCCTTAAAAATGGAAGTCCATCGAATTAAGAAGCAAAGATCTATACAGCTTGATAACCAAGTTAAGTAGTTACGTTTCTTTGACACAATTTTCTATACTCACGCCATCTCCTGACCTGGCATTTAATTTACTGAAAACAGTCCTTTGTTCAGTAATGCGTATTTCGATAGTGTTTTGTCATTGTTTATAGTTGTGGTATATCCAGTATTTCATTTGTGGTTATAACATTTTATAAATATCCTGATGATGGGAGAGATGTACACTCCCGAAACCTTGATATCTAATCATCTTTTCACCTGGCTTGTTGCCCGAGAGGAAAGTGACAGAATAACGTGGTTGCAAAGATGCTTAAAAGAAAGCACCATTTGGTATGTAAGACAGCTATTTTTTTACGAGGGTGTTAAGTGTAAATTCATTTCCCACGTATATTTCCCTCCTCTAGCTTGCCCCAACAACTTGTTGTAGTATGTGGCTATGAATGTGTGGTTACAGTATTAACTGTGTACACATAAATATGGAAATAAAGAGCAAAAGGGGTGGACTAAAGGCACTGGCAGTGAACAGAATGAAAGATGGGAGTAAAAACAGAAGGAATAGAATATATAATCAGGAAAAATGTCCATATGCTTGCAAGGAAGTGACCTTTACAAGTAAATACAAGCCCAAAATAAATTATGATTAAATTTGTGTATATTTAATTCATATTTAATAAAATGTGTTGTTTTGAAAATGTGCATCTGTATTTGTTAATCGCAGGGAGAGGAGGTACTGAAATTGCATGTCACAAGTCAGAACGAGAATAGGATGCTGATTTTGCGATACATATATCTAGTTACTAACGAAGTGTTTGATCAAATAGATCATAAATTTCTTTTCAGTGGACTTAGCTTAACGCAGTGTGATAGGAATTTGCACTGATCGAAAATCGAAACAACGTAATGAAAAGTTACATTCCTAAATATCTGCACAAAGTTGTAAAGTATTCCAAACTGACTAATCCCTTCACAGTTCTGGATATGGAAGAATGCGACTTCTTTAAGTTTCAGGAAACAGCATCTGAATATAAGTACTGCATAATATCATTATGGTTTTAATAAAGACTTTATAAATAAAAATTTGAAAAATTCAAATATCAAAAAGCTGTTAATGATATTTCTACCCTCAGAAAAATAAAACACGATTATAATTTTAAAAAATTTGCTTACCATCCCTGGGTTAATAAAAATTTTCAATTTTCTAAAGAGTTTGATATAACTTTAGTTCCTCAAAATAAATATAGCATTAAACACTTATTGAATTTCTCTATAAAATATAAAATTCCTAATAATAAAAAGTCTGGTATTTATCAGTTTAATTGTCCCTATTGTGCTAAAATTGTTATTGGTAAGACAAATCAGAACGAAAAAAAATTGGAAACATTAGATATAAACAAACTGATAAATCTGCCGTAGCAGATCATGTTTGGTCATTTAACCATGAAATAAATCCAGAAGTTAAATTATTAAAACAATTAAATGGTCCGACAGATTTAATAGTTTAGGAAAATATATTTATTTTTAAAAACAAAAATAGCACAATGAATTTTGAAATACCGGCAGTCGATCCTGTTTTAAAGTTTGTTTTGTTTTCAGATTTTGGTAGTACTAACAAGAACATATCAAGATTTGGAGTTTGTTACTTTGGCGACAGCTTTGTTTCCGGTTGAAGTTGTGTATAATTTTACATGAAATCGCGATCCTGGAAAAATATATAAGAATTATCGCCATTTCCTATAAGATAAGTGAAATTGTAAGTTAAAAATTATGATATTTGTATGTTTGTTTTCTTCACTGTTAATAGCTTCATATTTTATGCACTTATAAGTTCTACAGTTTCAATAAGTGTTAAGTCCAAATTTCCTGGTGTTGTTTTCATAAGAGATGCATTTAATGAGGCTAGTTCGTGGAAAAAAATAACAGTTCTAAGAAAAGCAGTCATTGTAATGACTTTAAAGAGGCTGAACTGCATCTGAGTGGATTGTCTAACAGAGTAACAACTGAAAAGAAACATGATCTGATGTCCACGATGGAATATTTACCTGAAGAAGAGCATGGAACATTTTACAGAAATTTGAGTTCTGATTTACTGTAAAACATCAAGCATTCAAGTATTGGACACATTATTTATTCTTTCTAAAATGAGCATTACATTTTCAGGGAGTGTTAATTCACACTAACTCTGATATTTTCAATAGATAGTACTGTGTTAAAATATTGATAAATATTTGCGTTTGTAGATATCACTTTTGTAAGGAGAAGACACTTAAGGGTCAAACCTTTCCTGAATTTTTTGTTTTCATATTGCCACAATAAATTGAGGCAATATATTTGGTGCCTTAAATTTTGCAAGAACATATCTAATATGTAGAAAATATGTTTCCAATAAATGAACTTTTAAAATAAAGAAATTTTTAAAATAAATAATTCAATTAAGGAATGTCTTTTTAACTTATCTCGAAAACTTAATTTTGACACTTGGCAACTTTGTAAGATTCACTCTTGAACTATTAATTTTGCACGAACATTGCCCGAAGACTGCTGAAAAAACTGTTCTCACGCTATGTCAAACTTATGTATATGGCAAATCGACTCCGAGCCTAAGTTCAATGCCCTTTATCAATATTGACCACATTCTCTCCGTTTTGTAAGCGTCGTTCTGCCATGTCGCTTTCTTGGCACACTATAAGCTACTTTTACTACTAGTCCGCCAGATCACATTTCCTGAACATATCACAGTACGACAGTAGATTTTTATCCCTCGACGAAATATAAAACAATTTCTTGCTAAACGCTGTAAAATCATCCCACGTTGCTTACAAAGTGATCCTAAACCATAGAAGAACGAATGTTTCCATATACGCCACAACAGTATTACATATAAAGTTCGACCTCTTTTTTATAATTTAGATTAGCTGATAATCATAATTAAATAGACCTTACAAAACATTTTCTTCTAGCTGAAATATGGTTTCAAATAGTTTGAAATTTTCTCTAAATGGTCGTTTTAATCAAAAATATGATGCAATAATATTTTAAGATTTTCGGTTAAATATATTTAAATTTATTAGTTATATGTTATACATTTTTTTATTTAGTTACATGACCTTTTGCTTCACTTTTCTGCAAACTTTCTTACAAAACCTCATTCTACTTTAAAATGGAGATCAAGATATTTACATATTATTTTAGCTATAAGACGCAAATTATAGCTTTTAAATTCTATCTTATTTACTACTCACGAGATTAAAAGCACAGTGACTAATGGGTTGAATAAAATGCGGTGTTACGTTAAAATTTTCTTTCCTAGTCACTCCTGTTAATACAGATAAACTTATAGCTCACATCCACACATTTGTTTAGCAGTTCAGTAAGTACATTGATACAATTTTAAACAACGTATAGTTGGGTAATTCGTTTGAAATCACATGCTTTTATAAAAGACGAAACAAACTCCTCAAATTTGAGAAAATTATGTGTGTGAAAACCAAACTAATACGAAATATTTAGATAATGGTTAACTCCATTGATACAGCTACAAGCATATCAATATTTTTATGTTTATATTTTTAATTGTCTATTTCTTAGATCTACAAGTTATAGGAGTAATTTAGAATTAAAATCCTGCCAGAGGCTCTTACTGAAAATTCATGTTCTTTGTTATCTATTTATCCTCCCCTTACAAAGCACTTACAGCTCCCAGGACTGGCTGCCTGGGTTCAAAGACCACACAAACTCTGTATCAGAGAGGAATTAGGACGGGTGATCAGTTGGAAGACTTGTATGAGATTTAGAAAGGAAATAGTACGAATTCAGAGCAAAACGGATCAAAGATAAGGAGATCATGGGAGCAGCTGGTGGAACAAACGTCTGGGAAAACTGGAGAACCCAGGTAAACCCGGCCCACACGCCGCTTTGTGTATCTACCACAAATCCCATACTTCCCTAGCATCAAACCCAGACTGCCTTGGTGTGGGATGAGAGTTCTATTCACTTGACAGCAGTCCCCGTTAAATCGAGATATGCAGATCATTTGTCATGAAAACATGTGAAACATGTGGCGCTTTAAACAAGTCGGTAGTATCATTTAAAATAAAAAATGTTTGCGTGTGCACTACCAGTCAAAGTTATCGATACCTATTGATAACGAAATTAAGGGATGCAATGAGTAAAGAACCGTAATGAATTTCAAAGTAATAGTGTGTCCTTGTTACAAGACGTGCAGACAAAATAGTCACAAATGGAATTTTGGTGTGAATAAAGACAGGGCTTCGAGAGATGAAAGTGACACACACGCAGCAGTAGTGATTATGAGAGCAGATATCTGTTGCTTCATACTTGAATAACGAATTAAGTGTTATCGAGTAATAAGCATTCTATAAACGGTAACTCTGAACAGGTGTATATTGGTAACCCTTGGTAGGCAACTTCGAGTTTGATGTGATTATAAAAAGAAGCAGTCATTAAACTTGTCTGAAACTTGCGTTCCAGTGTCATTAGAACCATCCTTACTCCCATACATATCCACGCATACCCTTTAACGGAACTCTTTGCTCTAACCTGAGAATAGGCCACACTGCTTCAAAACTTACAAGGTCAAAATAAGGTGCATCAATATTTGTAATCCTTGGTCGGCAAGTCGCTACACTATGTAAAAGGCTAATACTATTTCGGTATACAAACACGTCGTAAAAATTTAATGGACCAACAAAATTATTATCCCTGTGTGGTTTCAATTACAATTCAATATGGCGCAGACCTTGGCCTCTTCAAGGTATCCACCCTTTGTCCTCAGAACCATTGCACAAGCTCTTGGCATTCTGAAGATAACATTGTGTAGTGCTAGACATTGTACTCCAACATGACTGTAAATTATTTCACAAAACTTCAACATTAGATGACTTCACTTTCCTCACTTCCCTGTCAAGTTGGTACCATAAGAGATCAACAGAATTAAAATCAATTTATTGACTTATCCAAATCATATTTTCCAGTTCCCAACATTGCTCTTTCCTGTTCACATACCCTCCACACAGCTTAGAAGCATGCTTCGGATCATTTCCCGGCTGTTGAATAAACCCATGATCAATACGTCTCTTGCTAGGTAGATCAGCATTTTTTATCAGTATCCTGTGATATCCTACCTTCTTAAGGGTTTCATTAATTCTCACTAGATCACCAACTTCATCACCTGCAAAACATCCTAACCATAACCGATCCTCCACCGTGCTTCACATTCTACGCTGGCTTCCAATCACTTGAGACTGAGACTTATCCGTTAAGAACACCTTGGACCATTGCTGAACGCTTAAGTTGCTGTATCACTGTAACCTTTTCACCTTGTTTTGTTTGCCTAATATAGGTTTTTTGGCTGCTATGCACCCCTTTAAACCTAGTTCACGAAGGCGACGTTGCACGGTTGATACAGAGATTGGAGCTGTTCGCATACCATAACTTCCTCTCAAATTTCAGGGGCTTTACGTGTTCTCTGGCATTTACTCTGTACACATATTGTCGCGAAGCCGTTATCTACGATAACGTGGCTAGTGTACACAAAGAGCCGGCAAATAAAGATAGCTGCGATAAAGGACTTGCCGGCATAGATTAAGTTACGCTTCTGGAAGTTCATACCATATTCCGTTTCTTTATTGTTCTGGAACCGTCTCGAGTTTACCAATGAGGTATTTAAGAGGGCGAGGAGGCACGGACAAGACCAACCTGGGAGGACATCGCACCGAGGAGCGCCACCTACAAGTCATACTAGGTCTAATGGGACTCACTGAAGACAAGAGAGGGCGTGCTGCTCCGGGTAGGGAAGTCGCCTGATGGGAAGACACAGAGGGAGCATTTGGGTTTTCCCCGAAATAAGATCCCGGAAGTTTTGGAGAAAGTGCACGCTGATACTTCAGGAGAATACCTGGGAGCAAACCAGACGATCGACAACCTTCGGTAGCGCTACTACTGGCTGAGGTTCCGAGCAAATGCTGAGAGATGGTGCCGTCAATATCACGTGTGCGCGGCGAGTCGCGGCCCTCAGACTAGGAGCCGGGGTCGCATGCAGCAGTATAACGTCGGAGCGCCATTCGTACGGATCGCCGTCGACATAGCTGGACCATTCCCAGTGTCCGACCGAGGCAAAAAGTACCTGATGATGGTCGTGGACTACTTCACCAACTGGCCGGAGGTGTATTCCATCCCGAACCAGGAGGCAAAGACAATCACAGACTGCCTTGCTCTACAAGGCAGTCTGTGATTTGGGGTGCCGTTAGAGCTCTACAGTGACCAGGGCACCAATTTTGAGTCCAAACTGATGAAGGAGGCACTGGCAAGACTTGAGGTGAAGAAGATCCGCACAACACCTCTACATCCCCAGTCGGATGGCATGGTCGAAAGGTACATCAAGACCTTAGAAGAACACCTGAGGAAGGTCGTAACCAGCCATCAGCGTGACTGGGACGTCAAGGTGCCACTTTTCTTGCTGGCCTACCGCTCGTCAACACACGACACCACTGCGATGACGGCAGCCAGCTTAATGTTCGGGCGAGAGTTACGCCTCCCCTGTGATCTGGCTTTTGGAAGCCCCCCGGACGCTAAACAGCCAACTACTGATTATGTGGAAAACCTGGTGGACCTTCTCCACGACGCGCATGAAATGGCTCGTCAGAACATCCAGAAGGCGAGCGACCGCATAAGGACCCGATACGACGGGCAAGCCAACAGCCAAGTGTTCCGGCAGGGTGACCTAGTCTGGTTGTACCACCCTACCCAGACCAAGGGACGCTGCCCAAAACTTCAAGAACCGCACGGTGGCAAGAACCGCACCGGGTGGTGAAGAGGATTAACGACGTGGTCTATGGCATCCAGAAGGTGCCCCGAGGGAAGATGGTGATTCACGTGGATCGTCTCGCCCGCTACTATGGTGCTGTTCGGGACGACCAGCCTTGATGAGGGAGCAGTGTCGCGAAGCCGTTATCTACGATAGCGCGGCTAGTGGACACAAATAGCCGGCAAATAAAGATAGCTGTGATAAAGGATTTGCCGGCATAGATTAAGTTATGCTTCTGGAAGGTGATATTCTTTATTGTTCTGGAACAGTCTCAAATTTATCAATGAGGTATTTAAGAGGGCGATAACTCGCCAAGAGTCAGTCGTAAATGGGAGAGCAAACAGCTGTAGAGTGTTGTAACGAGAGCTGATGTTGTAAAGTGATGTAATCCGAACGCTGTTTGGTCATCGGCCTTGTTAGGCTGTGTGTATATGTCGTAATGCTGATGCCTGAGAATTGATCAGACTGTATTTCTACGGATTGACACTAGTTTGTTTGAACGACTACAATGTTTAGATATGGCTACTCCAACTTTTCTTCTACTTTCCTACTAGAATAACCTTCTACATTCAGAGCTACAACAACAGCACGTTTTTAAATTCCAGTTTCTCATTCTTCTTTCGTCCCAGTAGTAAGTATCATGGTAGGAACTTAATCATGTATACAAACACACTGCTAAACGTGGACAATTTCCTGTAAACCATTGTGAAATGCTTGCTACACAGACTACTGAAGGAATCAGGCCTATTCGAATGGAAACGTCATAAACAAAGGCACATCAGTGTAGTTGTGGATACTCATCTGTATTGCACTACGCGGTAAACCAGTCAGAAGAGTAACAAAAACAAAACAGAAGCGTAGTATTTACATGTCTATATTTTATTATCAGAACCCGGACATGATAGAATGTTTAAAACGAAATCCCTGTTTTAATTACAAATCCATAGTTGTGATACGTGATCGAAAACTTTTGAGCGTTTGTGTATGTAAAAATTGATTTGATGTAGAAAAATTTTCTTAGAAACCTTAAAGCTGCACCCTAAAATACTGTGAAGTTATTTAACCGAATTTCTGTTTTCGAGTTTTTTTTTTTTTCACTCGCAGCATTTGTTTCTAAATCTGCTTTCCTTTTTTATTCAAAATTCTTCATGATTATATTATAATGAAAACTCAGTACTTGGGAATAAATAACTTTCTCTTAGGTAATAAAGGATTTAAAAGTACAAGGTTTTCTGAAAATACTTATCTATTTGTATCCTCGTTAAGCAGGCTATATAGTAAACTAGTAAAGTAATTTTGGAAGATAATGAATATATAAGTTTATAAAAATTTACTTTATTATCCACTGCTAGAGCTTTACATGAACAATATCTCCCCTTATATATAAGATCTTCACACACTGACACAGAACTCGCCTAGCCCGACCCGAACAAGTGTGATTTCTTATATCATCGTGCGGGGCAATCACGTTCGGTGAAGGAGGTAGAGTGGCATGTTATATATCCGAAGGGGACAAAAAGGCAAGAGCGGCAACCCAGCCCCGCCTCGCAGATAGGATGAGACCCCAAGAGACTGACTCCACTCCTTGGTATCTTTTCCTTAGGGATGGTGCCTATTTTATGTACCAGTCCCTTGCCTCAGGGCAGAGGTGAGTAAGGCCACTTAAGCGCGTCAAAGCCAAAGGAAACGCTCCGAAAACATCGAAAGGTGGGCCAGTGTTCTCTGTGATAATGCCGGAGGACATAGAGGCTTTTCAAAACCGTCCCCACACTTCGAATATCGTCCAGAAATATCCAAACCTCAGAGGTACCACTGACCAACCCAAGCGTCCTGCAATGGAAGGTGCTTAGGCGATCGCCCGTGTAGTTCTAGTATCGTTAAAATGTTAGTGGTCCTCAGCGACTGAATGGTTCGGAATCCACTCCCACCTCACAGACTTCAATCTAAACAGATCTATTGGAACGCAATAGTTTTTGAGAAAGTGTCCGCTTCTTCCGAGATTTCACCCACCGAGAAGTGAAAACGACGAAAAACCTGAGCTCAGCGTGGGTGGTCGCCAAAAAAGGAGCCTGGGTCCTCGAAAGCAAGTTTCACATATTAGGATTTCATTACGGAGGCGATTCGGTACGTAGACCACCATGCTGGGCCCATTCTGTCTATGTCCCCAAGTGGGACAGCCCCGGGAGGAAGGATAGGGCGAGAGGAGACAGAAGGTGGCTGACGCAAGGAGCCCCGACAGTGCAGAGGGCAGGATGTTACCGAGGAGCCATATCGCTAAACTTGTTGTTGATCAATAAAATATGAAAGTACCACTGGAAGGACGAAGGAAGTACGGAGGCAGGGAGAGAGAAATAGAAGAAGGAAGGAACCTGTATGTATTTCTTTTCTCACACTTTCTTCCTACATTCTATCATGCCCTTGCACTTTGGTGTTGTGAGTGAAGCATCCAGTCTTTGTTACCATATTGGGAGGTCCAGGTCTTTCAAATGTTGCAAGAATGACATGATTTTCGTCGAAGGCCTCTATCAAGTATGATATGCAACATTATATAAAAGAAATTCGTTTTTTCAGTTAATTTTGGGACGTTGCATGGGAGAATTACCAGTTCGTAAAAAAGTGCAACTACCTAACAGCACTTTTATCGAGACCTTTGGGTTAACCTGAAGCATTTATGTATTATGTATCCCATGTCACACCACCTCAAACACACATGGCATGGTCTTTGAGGTCGCACGATACATGTGACAGTCGCATGGCATCAATATCCATGGTGTATACATGTGACCTTCTGTAAGTTTGCATTGCCGCATTGTGAGCGAGGTAATGGAGTCAGTGCTGCCAATTTAGAAAACCCAAAGGCCTAGTTCTGTTCGCATCCTGGATTTTGATTTCATATAGTTTGAAAGTAAGCTGATTTTCATTGTTTACATATGTATCAAATATGGATATAAAATATTTTACAGAAGATTTAGAAGTTCAATTCATATGTTGCATGGAGCGTGGAAGAAGGGACAGTAGCCAGAAATTTGTACTACTTTCCACCATTTCCAGCATTTAAAATACAGTGCTAAACTTTAGGACGTGCTTCTAGTACGCTGCAGTTCTCTATAGCCCAACCACACCAATATGTAAAACAAGCAACACAGGTAAAAAATCGTGATTTTGTATTTCATTAATACTAAACAACAGAAACTTACTTCAGGTCTATATCGCTGTCGATATTGCTCTCTATTGCTCTCACCTCTGTAGCATAGGTGGTGTAGTCTGTCTCACGCTAGTTTAATCCTGCTGTAAACAACAAGGCGGAGCTGACTCACATTGTCAGTTGTTAGACTCTGCATGATTGCACGTAAGTTTTCAACATTAGTAGTATATATAGCAGCGCTAATTTCTAGACAATAAATAAATGTGTTTCAAATGGGAAGAGTTCTGGAGTAGAGCTAATCAGATGCCATATCACACTCAGCCTTGCCAGTTTGTTACTCCGCCCCTTTTATATTTCCCTCTCTCTCGCACACTCATACAGCATGCAGGTCTGCTTGGCGCTAGATGTAAGGGTAAGCGAATTATACTTTACAAACTTCTACAATAATGCAGTTGCCAAAATCAAAATTGGAAAAAGCATTTTTGCAAACTGTGTATATTTTAAATACTATAATTATAATTAAAGTTTATGAATTATCTTATTTTCTAATCCAAATGCGGGACACACTTGTTTTACCTACACCACATGCTTCAGCAGTAAGCCGTTGAGCATTTTTGAAATCGAGTTGATTTCTATATTCCTCATTGTCCAATTTTTGGTAAAACGTGTACACCTTAAAAACAATACTTCGAGCCCGACTTCACAATGATTGCCTTTTTAACTCGCCACTAAATTCACTGCAAGAAGCCACTGCACTATTTAACTCTTACTCTACTCTTGTGTAAAGAACAACTGAATGATGTTGATCTGAAGTCTCCAGAGTAAATAAACACTTCTTATCCATCATACATTCATAAACATATACATACAGCATCCCACAGGCTAACAGTAAATGAAGGGTTTGCTCTTTCTCGAATTTAACACCTTGATTTATTCACAGTAATTATTTTATCACGTAATACTGTAGTATAAATTTAAGTTCTGAGTCATGAAAGGTATATGTACATACATACACAGCAACCACTTTGAACTGAGATTACGAAAAATTCATAAACAAAGATAAAATGTGACCAGACACGTTCTGCCAGGGCAGCAGGAAATTTATGGTTCCTCTCTTTAGAATTGACTTATTCTAAGTAATTCTTTTATCACGTCATGTCAAACACTTACGTTTCAGTTCTGAGCAATTACAAATATACGTACACACATACATCCCAACCAATAATGATATTCATACAGTGCTTACGTCGCGATTTATTGTTATAATATAGGTAATAGTGGTTTATTTATTTGTATTAGAAAAACTATTTGAGCTAAAAATGTGGAGGTTTCATGGTTATGTTAGGTATATTACTCTCTACCTTCCACATGGAACAGTCTTGGTAAAATCTTAATTTTTGTCTTAGCGCGAATAGTATTTCATACAGATTGATTAGGTTGGCGCTCCTCACACAGCACTTAGCGGGAATGCAATACGACAACACCGCAGGACTCCCATTGGTTGCTCGCCTAGTAGCGCTAAAGGAGCTTCCCATTTGAAACACATAATAGAGTTGGGTTATAAATTAACTTATTAAATGTATGAGTTGGTTCAATTATGAAAAAGTAATCATTAACTTTACTGCATATAGCACTTTTCGTAAAATCGTCGTATTTCTGCACGCCCTGTTTGCATTTACGCAATTTTGCCGGTGTTCTTAGAGCTACGGATGCTTGCTGTTCCATTCTAATACTATGTGAACTACTTTCGGAAACACCAAAGAAATCATCAGTTTCTGTCTCAATGTTTTTATAGGCAATTCCAGGTTTGTTTCTTTAAGCACCGCGAAGCAGTGCGCGATCATCCTTCGCTCACCACTTTTTAAAGGTTTGCCTCAATTGTGTTTAATTTCAGCCGGAGCACGGCCTACTGTTTGATGAAAAGCTTACTGATTTGAAATTTCATATACATATTGTTCTTGGGCTTGTGAGGCTTGCTATAGTTGCAATAGTCATTTAATAACAAAAGTCTAGTAATTAATTTAGTTGATTTTTGCTCTTTTCGGTAATGAAAATTGCTGAAGATAGGGCTGTTTACCCTTATTTTCAGTATTTGAAAAATATTACAGTAAATAATTACGTGGGTACATATTTAATGCATCTATTATCATTAAGATTAGTTTTTATTACTATGAACCAGTATTGCGTATAATAATTGGCTGATCTTTCACATGAGACACAGCTTCCAGGTGATCTATTTGTGTTTAGCCATATAAGATGGTCGGTGGCAGCGCTGGCCAATCAAGGTCAATACGCCTCAACGCTTTGTCGAGTAGTACGCGAGATGTACAGGAAATGCAGTGTTAAAATATGAGAAGCAACTTTATTCACACTGTAAACAGCATCTTAATCAGCATTCAACTCAATACAGACCTCGTTGCGAGAGATCTGCCTGGTATAAGAATGCAAAAATACTATATAATAGCAGTGTTTTTTAGTAATTGTTAAATAAAATGCAGCTTAATTTAACATAATGTTGCGAATACCTTTTCTTACAACTGGCGGCGTACGCGCAAAAAGGGTTCGCGCGGCTTGTTTACACAAACGAACTGATAGGCAGACAGTGTGGTAATAAAGCGCTTGCATAAGCAGATAAACATAGTGTCAGAGATAAAAGACTTGCCGACACAGATATAGTTACATTCTATTATGTGTTTCAAATGGGAAGAGTTCTGGAGTCTAGCCAATCAGAGGCCGTATCACACTCAGCGTTGCCAGCTTGTTACCACACTTCCTTAATATTTCCCTCTCTCCCGCACACTCACAACATGCAGGTCTGCTTGGCGCAGACGTAAGGGTAAGCGAACTATATTTTACAAACTTTCACAATGATACAGTTGCCAAAATCGAAATTGGAAAAAGCATGTTCGCAAATTATGTATATTTTAAAATACTATAACTATAATTATAGTTTATGAATTACCTGTTTTTCTAATCCAATGGAACTGCCAGTGACTCATCCATATCGCTGTCAATGTCACTTCCGTTAGGAGATAATTCGTCACTGTCACTGACTTAATCGTCTGAGTCTTGCAAATTTGTGATTATAGGTTACAAAATCTCGTCACGTGCCATTTTTTCTTAAAATCATCTTCTTGAAGGTTCTCTGGATGCTTCACGCAGTTTTCCCAGTCCTGTTGTGTTACCTTGTCAATTTCTTCGTGAACAAGTCGTTTAACGTCCGTCAGCTTAAAAGTATTATTTCTGTTTGCTATCCCCCTTATTATTTGAGCCCACACCAGCTCAATTGGATTATATTGGCAGTGGTTTTAGGGAGGCACATTACCTCATGTCCCATTTCACTTACAAGTTGATCCAGCTGATACACTTTTTCCGTGTTTTAAACGGAAGTACCCAATAACTCAATTTTAGTTTATGTTTCCGAAAAAATTTTGAAGAATGTGTACACCTTAAAAATAATACTTCGAGCCTGACTTCGCAATACCTACCTTTTTGACTTGCCACTAAATTCACCGCAAGAAGCCACTGCACTATTTAACTCTTACTCTACTGTTGTGTAAAGAGCAATTGAATGATATTGATCTGAACTCTCCAGAGTACATGAACACTTCTTATCCAGCATTCATTCATAAACATAAGCATACAGCATTCCACAGGCTAACAGGAAATGAAGTGTTTGCTCTTTCTCGAATTTAACACCTTGACTTATTCACAGCAATTCTTTTATCCATCATGTCAGTAGCTTAAATTTCAGTTCTGAGTAATTAAAAGTATATGTACATACATACACACCAAACACTTTGAACTCTCTAGAGTAAATAGAGATTACGAACCATTCATAAAAAAACGTGACCAGACACGTTCTGCCAGAGCAGCAGGAAATTTATTGTTTCCTCTTGCTCGAATTGGATTATTCAAAGTAATTCTTTTATCGCGTCATGTCAAACATTACGTTTCAGTTCTGAGTAATTGCAAATATACGTACACGCATACATTTCAGCCAATAATGATGTTCATACAGTGCTTACGTTGCGATTTATTGTTATGATACTGGTAATAGTGCTTTATTTATTTGTATTAAAAGAACTATTTGAGCTAAAAATATGGGGTTTTCATGGTTAGGTTAGATACATTACTCTCTACCTTCCACACGAATCAGTTGCGGCAAAAGCTGAATTTCTGTCTTAGCGCTAATAGTATTTCATACAGATTGATTAGGTTGGCGCTCCTTACACACCACTTAGCGGGAATGCAATACGATAACATCGCAGGACTCCCATTGGTTGCTCACCTAGTAGCGCTCAAGGACAAACACCTTCCCATTTGAAACACATAATAGAACATTCGTGTTATATCTGGTTACATGTTAGAGAAAATTCTATAAAAGTCTGGAATTCATCAATGGGTGTATAAAAGAAGCCATGGCTAGTGATTGAGTCAGTCGTAAGCATTAAACAGAGAGACGTAATAGGAGTGTTGTAAACAGATGTAATCAGAACGCTGTTTGTGGGTCGTCGACCTTGGTAGAATGTTGTTACTATTTAATGTTGTTACGTTAGAATAGAACCGTGTATTTCTAAAATAAATAACATTTGGAATATCTGTAACTCGGACTTTTAATTCTACGAACCAACAAAGTCACAATAATAATGGATAGAGTCAACATGAAAAGTTCAATGCCATGGCCGGGATTTTAACCACGGACCTCCAGGTTTCCGTCCAGTCGCTCTAACCTATTGAGCTGCCATGGTCAATGTGCCGTCCTGACACTAATTCTCCATTTGACTGGTATATTTCCCCGGTAGACCACTAGGAGCTCTCGCATCCGAGATACACAGTTTGTGGCAACTTACGATAGTAAGTACTTGAGTCCCAGTCTTTAACATTTAACTCTTATTATTTTAGTTAAATGATGGAAATTAATCATTTCTTCACACGAGCCGTATATAAGCTAAGGTTTGGGATGGATAGAGTCAACATGAAAAATTCAGTGTCATGGCCGGGATTTGAACCACGGATCTCCAGGTTTCCATCCAGTCACTCTAACCCATTGAGCTGCCATGGTCAACGTGACTCTGTCCATCAAAAACCTTAGACTATACACGGCTAGTGTGAAGAAATGATTAATTTCCATCAGTTAACTATCACAATAATAAGTTAAGAGTGTGTATAATTTCACCTGTCTGCATACAGTATACAGAACACACCTATGTAGTATGTGAAACAGAAAGATGATTTCTGGGGCTATTACGTTTACAATAACAATCAAACATTTGCATACTTTCGTCTGCCAGAAATTAACCCGCGCAGAGCAGTGATCAGAAAAGTACTTACAGTACTGTACTTAAATAAGGGGTACACGATACGTGCACATGCAAATAAAAGCAGACACTCATTAACTTTGATAAACCAATCAATAGCTTAATCGTTTTCTATCCCAATATCTCTGTCTCCATCTCTCTTCCCACCCAGATGTTTAGAGCATGGTAAAACTAAGTTGAGATTACAGCGTGTCTCTTTTTCAAGTGTTTGCGGTATGATGATGATGATGATGATGATGATGATGATGATGATGATGATGATTGGGTTTAAGGGCGCTCAACTTCAAGGTCATCAGCGCCCTTAAAAACCAATTGTGGTAAAAATTGATCAAAAGACTAACACGCTAAAAGAGAATCCTATTAAATAAAGTAGAGATAAAACGAACCCTCGACGGCGTGGCAAAGACCAAAATGGGGATTTAATGCCATAAACTACCCAATTTCTGGGTTCTAATTTCCAAAACTGACATCTGAAATGAGCGCTAAAACTTTAATTACTGCCGTCTCGTCATCGCGAGTATCTCTGCCAAGCTGGCCGGCAGCTGGAGAGATCTGCGGAGACGTTCTAGGCCAAAACAATTTAAAAGGACGTGTCGTACCGACATTCGGCACCCCACAGCGGACAAACTGGAGCCGGGGTACGTTTCAATAAAATGTTGTGAGTAAAATAGCAGTGCCCAATGCGCAACCGAGCTAAAATGGTTTCCTGCCACCGCGATAACCGACAGGAGGTCGCCCCGTTAATCGGAAGCTCCTTCACTGTTCGAATCTAGTTGCCACGCAGAGCAGACCACTCATCGCGCCAGCACGAGAGCACCTCTCTACGTAAAAGCCCAATGTCTTCCGAGGTGGCCAAAGGGAGGGTAACACTAGGTGCTATGGCTGCCACCTTAGCCGCCGAATCCGCCATTTCATTCCCTTGCAGGCCCACGTGACCAGGAACCCATGGGTTGCGGTATGAATCTGGGTAAGAGTGGGTTATCTGGATCAGCTTCTATGGGGCTTTCCCTTATCATAAAACAAGACTGTCGGGTAACTCTATACTCCATGGACTGTGGGCTCAATTGAGCAGTATTTCAGCTGTTTTGTTCATCGTCCAACTTGACAATTTAACGTTGGGGGACGTTAAAAAGAACATAAATGCAACATTAAATATTCTGGTGTGTTGCACGACATGAAATAAATGGGAGACAATGGCATATTATGGCTTCAACGACCTAATTGAGTATATTGAAAGATTTCTGTGTTTCTATGTAAATAGGCTTAGGTGACCACGATTACGAGCGAGCATGACATGTAAGCTGTCTGTCCCATCCATAAGCATAAAGTGATCACAGACACCCTGATACTCACACCGGGCAGCAAACCGACAGAGGGCAGGCTAGTATAAATAAAAATATATTGGGTACATCATGACCACTGTGACTATTACCATAAACCATCATCATTATCACCACTACTAATACCACAATTACTGAAAACCTTTAAATTGTTATTCTACAATGTTGTCTTTATTCTACTTACAAATTCGGATAAAGATTATGATTTTCTAGTAATTGTGTAGCTGGTACAAATGACAAATGATTGATAGTGCAAAGGGGTATTAATTTTGACGATCAAGTCTGTTAGATACAAAATTACGTGACCTATATTTCACCCTTGTGTGCCCACGAATAGGAAGGTTATTCACGTTAAAATATGCTCTACCTTTCCTGCCTATATCATTAAAATGATGATTCACTGGGAGCATTTTCATTACGCGCCGTTTTCTCTGTAGAAACGAGAAGACGGGATTTAGCCTTTGAATTTAAATTAGAGTTTGCAGTTTTAATTTTTCGCATTTACAGAAAAGGGAGTGCAACATTTGAAGTAATATTCGTCAGGCAATTGACAAGAATTTTAATTTGGAAGTTTGTGTGCCACGTGGCACAAAGCCCATCTTCTCTTCTCTCTCTCTCACTCTCTCTCTCTCTCTCTCTCTCTCTCACTCTCTCTGTGAAGAAGAACGGCTAGAGGGGGATGTCTTTGTAATTAAAACTCGCAAGTTTGTGTGCCCGTACGTGTCCAACAAAGGAGGCCATGAAAAGATTCTGTTCTAACATGGCCATGGAGCGAGCGGAGGCTTGGTTGGAAATTAATGTGCCACGATGAAAGAGCCTCGGCATTCAGCACTGCCGCAAGGCCTTTATATGAGAAGAAATTGCCATTTTCACAGTAGTCACTGGCGGATTTGGGTTTGAACCCCGTAGCATCTTCTGATTCTTTCTTCTTTTGCCTCTCAGCACTATCCAACATCCTTTACCATTTTTTGGTCTCCACAAAAAAAAAAAAAAAAAAAAAAAACTCATTTTTACTTTTTATGTTTTTTAAACTATTTTATTGGGAGTAGAAGACAAAGGGATATGCGCATTTTGATCTAAAAAGGAATAATTACACTTCTCTTCCAGCAGTTTGCTGTAAACTCACGTACTTAAACTAAAAATGTAGCCATCGTGTTGGTCTCGTGTACAATAGCGTGCAACAAACATTTGCTGATAGCATGTCTGCCTCACGTTCAAGAGGTCCCGAGTTCGAATCTCGGTCAGTGTGAGTTACCTGGATACGATTTTTCAGGGGTTTTCCCTTATCCTTCAAGATAAATGTCCGGTAACTCTAAGCTCCATGGACACTGGACTCATTTGAGCATCATTTCACCCGTTTCATTCACCGTCCGATAGGACTTAACGTTGGAGGACGTAAATTAAAAAAAAATTATAAAAAAACCCTTGCTGATAGAGCACCGTCAGGTTGTCCTCTTCAAAAGAGATGTGAATCGCTAAAAAGACAACCATCCAGCGCACTTCATTGTCTGCTGCTAAAGTCGTATTACTTGCAGACTTAATTCGGTACTCTGTTGTAAAAATAAGTCACCAGTACTTATGTTTTATACAAGCGTGACTGTAGAAAATGGATCAAATGACCTTTCAGCCATCCACATTCTCCAGGAACTATCATCATCATCTTCATAATCATATTGAAATCAGATATTGGAACAAGTTCTGCACTTCAGTTATCAAGAGTTATATTATCTTAAAGAGTATAAGGCTGCATTGGATTAACGGGACATCTGTAGCAGTTATTTTATATATCTCATGTTTTATTATGAATAGTCAAAGAGATTAGTATTTGTAATAAAATAAAGAAATAATGCAAGGTAGACAATAGTGTAACCATGACAACGTAATATGATAAGAAGTTGTTTTTTGTTTTAAAAGTTTTTGTTCTTCTGCTTATGAAAGTCTAAGGGGTAAGACGTGTATTTGTCTGCAAAAGCAATTTTGTGTGTGGATCAAAGATGCATAAATAGCGTGTGCGCAAGAAATGAAATAGTTCATCGTTGCATCAGCCGCTGTTTGTATAAACGACTACACTAATCATATTGAGAATTGTATCAAAGAGTTTAAAAATTTTATGAGGAATTTAATTTCCATGTTTGAAAAAGAAAAGTATTATTCGTTCTTCAAAAGTTGAAATACTTCATCAACCCGTTACCACGACCCTGGGAAAGAAAAAGAACTCATCTCTCAAGAATTACAGATGCATCTAACTATCCAGAGTTGCAGGAGAAACCTCTAGATTTCTTCAAGATCGCCACGAAAGATGAGACATTCATCTGCATCCAACTTCATCCCAAATAATCCTGCATCAGGGTGGTGCCGCAAGGTGGTGCATCATCATTGCGCATAAAATTTTGCTTCAAGATGGGTTCCCAACCTTGGGCTTCAAGATAATCCACTCGGAGATCATCTCATCATAATCCCAATAAAAGTATCGCTTCACATCAGGCTATATGAACTCTAAACTATTGACTGCATCTGTTTTTCTGTATAACAATTCATCATTTGTTATGAGACAGCTCCATATTTAGGCAGCGAAAATGAAACGTTTACAGCAGTTAAAGATTGGATTTAGCTGGGCAGGTCATATTTAAATTATTGGAAAAAAGCTGTATACTTTTGTAACAAATGATAAATTGGATAACATTTGAAACAAAGAGAAAATTTATTGATTCCAAAGATCGCCTAAAAACGCAAATCTAAACGAAATAGGGATAGTTAAAACATGGGATACTGGGGAAAAAATGGTCGCTAGATCTACGAGGTTCGTTCAAGTTATTTTTTTCAAGACTTGAACCACATAGGAATTTCTGTTTCTTTTTTTTAATACACGTGGGATCTTTGTGAATGCCTGACAGAGATGGCAGTATGGAACTCTAGTGGCAGCGACGAGATTTAGGACTCT
Source organism: Mantis religiosa (assembly GCA_030765055.1). Classification (NCBI taxonomy): domain Eukaryota; kingdom Metazoa; phylum Arthropoda; class Insecta; order Mantodea; family Mantidae; genus Mantis; species Mantis religiosa. Next base: position 91,869,924 of record CM060955.1, on the reverse strand, counting down.
TTTTGATAACGACGTTTTCATTGCAAGAACGGCGTGTAATCATTCGTTTTCTCCGTTTTCGTGGTATAACACCTATTGAAATTCATCGCAATTTGAGTGAGACATGTGGTGATGGTACCATGGACGTGTCTAATGTGCGCTCCTGGTTGCGACAGTTCAGTGAACACAGAACATCATGTGACAACAAACCAAGACAGTCACGGCCTCGCACCAGCCGATCTGACATGTTCCAGTGAGTGAAGAACGTTGTTTTGGAGGATCAGTCAGCGCAATAAAAGCACACAGACTCAGCGCCCTAAAAAAATTAGGATGAGCGCCAGTGTTGACAAAATGATGGTGGCCATCATCTGGGACAGCAGTGCTGTAATCCTTACGCATTGCATTCCAAAGTGCACTACGGTGAGAGCTGCATCCTACCAAAATGTTTTGAAGAATAAACTCCTCCCAGCATTGCTGAAAGACGGGTGAAAAGGGTTGGACCTGTGCTCTTTCATCTATACAATGCACCAATGCATCGGTCGAACGCGACGCAGGATTTTCTTAGTGACAACTTTGAAGTGAGTGCTCATGCTCCTTACTCAACTGTCCTGGCTCCTAGCGACTTTTGGCCGATTCCCACAATGAAAGACACTATCCGTGCTTGCAGATTCACTAGTCGTGCTCCTATTGCCTCAGCGGTTTCCCAGTGGTCAAAACACACTACTAAACAAGCGTTCGCAGCGGCCATGGAATCATGGCCTCAACGTTGTGAAAAATATGTACGGCTAGAGAGAGATTACGTTGAGAAGTGACACTTGTTTCACATTTTTCTTGTGATTACTTTGTGAGAATACATAGGAGGTGTTGTAACTTGAAGAAGAAAAAGAAAGAATATGTTATCTAGGTCCAGTTTAAAACGCTATGGCTTTAATTTGTGCTGCTTTACCTTCTCTTCGTATTATTAACCACGTAGACTATTCAAAATGCATGATTCGGCGGATCGAAAGTTTTAAAACTCGTAAGATTATCGATGTTTAAATTATTGCACTACAGGACTATATATTTCATTGTGGATGCTTACTCGAGAATGTGATCGTTTCTTATTTCTTAATTGCCTAAGTGATTTCTACGAAACGTGTGTTTGATATTCTTAAAGTAAAATATATACCTGCTTCTCTGACGGATACGAGGCTGGTTCTTAAACTCAGAAAGTAAGAGTAATAACTCACAAGCAATACGTACTCTTAATTTGTAAATTTCGCTGGCGAACGAAGTTTTGATTAATTATAATTCTAAATGATTTATTGGAGAAAGAGATTCGCAAATTATTCGTAGGTAAGGAAATCTTTGCAGATTTTACAGAGCTACAGAAAAGTGATGCCGGTTTGAGTGACAAGAAAATTGAACACAGAAAAAAGCAACGTAATGGGTCTTGAGCAAGAAAGGATGAATGTTAATCACTACAAGACCTGAAGAGCCATGATAAACGATCGACGAAAACGAGCACCCTAAAAGTTGAAAAACAGGGTAAAATTAATTTCAGGTCAAACTGAAGTTTAATAAATATCATTTGATTTTTTCCCTTAAAATAATTAACAATATATTGCCAAAAAATGCTAAAGGGTGTGATGCAAGCCAACACTTCTGAGAATAATAGTAGCAACTGGTGTCACTGAAAGCCGGGGGGATTTGCGCTCGCATGCGATGCAGGCTGCTGGACGCAGAGTATCAATGACATCAAATGTACAGCACGACCATCAATAATGTGCAATCTACTGCCGCTAAGCTATTGCAACTATTGTAACAGCAAAGTCTCTGATAAAGCAAGAACTGTCGGAAACTCTTCAGTTCATATCAAATAATTTTGCAGTGTTTCCCAAAGTTATTCCAGTTATTACAAAAAGGATTGCCCTAAAATTTAAAAGAAAAAAAAAAAACTGAGTAAAAGTAATTTCAGATCAAAGTGAAGCATGAGTTATATCATATTTTCTGTGAAAATAATTGACAATATATTGCCAATAAAATACTAAACGGTGTGATGCAAGCCGACACTTCTGAGAACAATAGCAGCAACTGGTGTCAGTGAAGGCTGGAGGGATGTGCGCTCGCATGCGATACAGGTAGCCGGACGCAGAGTATGAATGACGTCAGATGTACAGCACCGCCATCGAATGTGCAAACTACTGCCACTAAACTATTGCAACTATTGTACCAGCAAAGTATCTGATAATGCATGAACTGTCTGAAAATCATGAGTTCATATCCAACAATTTTGCAGTGTTGCCCCAAAGTTATTAAAGAAACAGAAAAATCGTGTTTGGGAATGAACAAAAGCAAGAGCATAACATAAGACTTAGCTAATTCAATTAATAGTATACGTCACGTATCGAAAACTTGAAAGCAAAATTCAGCAACGTAGTGAAACAGCCTGACAACAGAGTGGTGTTCTTTACATTTGTACGTCTGATATTGTGTGATGTAGTAAGAAGTTTTTCATTGTTTAGAAATGTTTCAGTTGTATTCGTCAAAATTTCACGTTTAATAATTCACGAATGTACGTACATTGTAACCCAGTGTAATGCACTTTGTGACGATATTATAGCAGTGTGTATAAGCGTTTAAGAGAAATTTCAAAATGCGAGATCTACTGCAGTGAGACTGTTGTCATGGTCAGGCTGTACCTACCTCCAGTTGTTTACATGCGCGACCGATAACAGTACCGTCCATGTGAGTACACCTATGGAAAAACCACACCCATCCGTCCTTTAGTTATCATATATGGCAAGCATTTTAAACAAAACCGCTAGAATCGTTTAAAATAAGTAAATGTTCAGTGCTTTATCGTGTCGCATCCTTGAAAGATATTGAAAGTGAACATGAAATTAATTCCTGCACGCTGCTGTTGACTTGAGTAATCATTAAGGCTTGAAATTACCTCCACACATTGCCTGAGCACAGAACTGTAATTACAACTGCATCTGTCTATGTGCGGGATATTATACTTTCAAAACAAAATTGGACAAGAGATACATTACACATAAAATCCATTGTATAGCGTTGCTGTAAACGACAGGTGTTCATTAACGACCTAACTACGGTTTCAGACGTCACTAATAAACACTCCTAAAAATGCCACGGATTAAGTTCTACTGCGTTGATGTTAACGAAGGTTTCATATAAAGGAGTATTTATGGTATATCAGATTACATTCAAAACATTTGTTAAAATGTTATTTCTATGAACTCGCAGCTGACTCAAAGCTTCAGGGAAGGGATCAAAGAGATACATATCGGCATAGGTCAGTCATGATTATCTCTCAGCTGGTGGAGTCAGAGCTTAGGTCACAGTATGAATGCGAACGTTATGACAGTAATTTTTGTTTCTTTTTTGTCTCCTTTTTCACAACCTTTCGGCTGACATGTATGCTTTATACACAGGATGTTAACGAATTGCACCGAAGTATTTTCAAAGCAAGTGGACAGAGCTGAAACAAGTAATTTGAGATAGGAGACTTATCGCCTGTTGGTGCAAATGTGTAATTACGCCTATACGTTTCTAAAGTGCCTGTACACTACTGTCAGTGGATGATACCACTTGAGTGGACCACACACGAAAATAAATAGACGTATCGGAGCACTACCTCTGGTACAATGATCATGACATTAGCTTTCAAGTGAAAGGTAAAAGACTTACAGTCTCTCTCACTTTTTATGCTTCTTTTTGTTTATTTTAATGTTTTTAATATTTCATAAGCTCTTATTTTTTATAAAGAGGTAATTTCACTTATCAGTGCAAATAATTATAATTATTTCTAACAAAATTTAAATCCTGCTTAATACTGTGACTTCGTGGGTTCGTAGAATTAAAAGTCCCAGTTGCAGAAATTCAAAATGTTCTTTTTTTCCGTAGATGTACACGTACAGTAGCAGGATTCGTCATGTACACAATTACAATCTACCAAGGTCGTTGATCACAGCAAAGAGTTCACTTCACCAGTTCAATTACCACTCTCTCATTACGTCTCCGTTTACAACTGTTTACGAGTGCCACTTGTCTTCCTTATATACCACGACTAAAGTTACTTGATATTTCTGGAACAAACAATAAATTGAATGTTCAGCAAGACAATCAAGATTTCACTAGAATGTTCCACTTATATCTTTATTTGTTTGGCAGGCCTTTTATCTCCGTGCTATGTTTATCTGCTTAGGCAGGCTGTTTATCTCCGTGATACACTATCCGTCCGTTATCTCTCTGTGGCGCACTATCGTATAGTGACAGTGCTTAAAGCATCCCAAACCGGCTCTCTTTGTAGGCAAAAACTGTTCTTCCTCCTAATCACAATGTCATAAACTTCTTAGGAAACACCAACCGGGGTCAGAGGTGAAGAATGTTAGGCACGTGTTTACAGCTCAGAATACCCAGATTTGACGTTGTTTAAAGTAACGTTTAGAGGCAAAATATAAATAAATAAAGCAGAATTCACTGTAAGAAATCGTCATTGATCTTTTTTAAATAAATTTTAAATGATTAGTGTTTCCTATAACAATGCATAATGTTACAACTCTTTATAACATAACTGAAAAGATATATATTACCTGTGCTGTTATAGTCTTAGTACTTCTATTACGTACAAGAACTAAATGCGTTTAGTAAAACATCATTACAATAATAAAAGGGTTAAATTGCTTCAGTGTGTATGAATTTGCGAGGTGTATTTACCTGCAAATTAAACAAGCACTTTGGATATTCTGGTAGTTAATAACAATTTATAAGCAAATATTGCACGTTAGAGCTTTGTTTATTGCAATCGTGAGCCGATTTATCCTAAAACTATTTTCCTTTATTCTATGTGGTCAATTTCTGTTGATTTAGCAAAAGTAAAAAAACAAACCAAGGAATTTAAGAAAAACTAGTAGGGAAACTCTATTACTCTTTTTAAATTTTGGAAGCTTTTACAAGGATATTTGCTAATTTTACAAGCTTGAATAAAGTTAAGCAGTGTAATTTTTTTTTTGGGGGGGGGGGGCCTTCTGCTAAACACAATTTAAATAAACAATCACGTACATCCCGCATAATAATTAAATGTCATAAACGCCTTAGAACTCGAGTAAAGTTAGAAATACTGTCAGGTATATATTACAAGTATGAACGGAAATCCATGTTAGGTTCGATTCCCACGGCCTTTACATCTTAATTAAATTACGCAAGTGCTAAACCCAATAACTATTAAACACTAATAATTTATAAAACTACACTAACTACTCTAAGTAAAACACTGTGTAACTTCTGTAAATATAAGCTTAATTAACAGACATAGGGAGCACGTTTGCACAGTCTAAGCTAATTTCTGAGGACACATGAAAAATATTGCAACAGCGCTCTAACTTGGTGAACGTATTAAGAAGGACCAATTATATGTTTAAGGGTGGAAAACCCTTATAAGTGCTTACATGTGAGGAGGCGTGGTCAGAAGGGAAGGCTTTGAGGGCGCATGGGATGAAATGGACGAGGCTACTATAAATAATGGGTTCGCGACAATACTTTGGCATGCTTTACCTCTAAATTACCTATGCAACTTTCTAAGTAAGCTTTATAGGAACTGCTCTAAATGGAGAGCTGCGGCTTTAATGCAAAGTTAACCGTTGCGAAGGAACGACTGTCGTACTAATTTCTTGGGTTTGTCGAATAACTTTACATCACGCCATTTCTTCCTATTGTAATTTAACTATTGTAATTTAACTATTAAAAAGACGAAGTAAAAGGTAACTACATGACAGGAACCGAACCAGTGACATTAAAACATCAGAATTCGGCGTTACGGATTGAAACGGCAGAACAATTACGGAACCACAACTAGAGTAAGCTACATGATGCAAGGATGCAGTTGATCATTGTTCAGTGTTGCACTGGTAGGTGATTTGAACGAAATGTGAGAGATCTTTGAGGCATTTAATCTCGAGAACGCTAATAACGAGCTACTAAGAATCAATATTTCTATACTCGAGAAGCAATTCTAAAGACATTCGGGTCCAATAATTTCACCACCTTGTTTAAACACCAACTCATCAGCATCTGATGCCAATTGACTTTAACACAATTAACTACGTTATATTCAGCCCTGACAGTTGCCTATCTCAATTTGTTTATATTAGTTACGTCTACAATCGCTGAAATTATTTCGGTGTAGTTAATTAACATCCTGTAGATATAACTTATCTACTAGCACGTAGAGGAATATTGTATTCCAACCAAAATGCGAAGATTTCAATGATGACTAAAAACACCTTTAGAAAGAAATCCTCGAGTGCTCATTTATGTACTAATTTTTGTAAACAAAATCAAGATATACTTTGTTAAACTTACATGTCAAATCTGTTATGTTAAAAATATACGACAGAATGTTTTCAAACAATTCCATCGTCCCAAGCTCCTATTAACATGGAAATGTATCTCAATTATTTTAAAAATTTTGATAAAATTTCATATTCTGAATATACTTATGTGCTAAGAAGACATGACATCTTCAAAAATACTGCATATGCCCACTAAAACTTTGCGCACTTGGTGCATATATCAGTTTTTAATAAAAAAAAAGAACTCTGTAAACTATATTGATTGAATAGTATAAGTGCTGCATAAATATAAAGGCATGGTCAGCAATTTCTAATACACAGGCTCATCGAAGTTGCAGCAACTTCAAAAACTCATAGCTCAGTAAGTATTTGATATATTAAAACGAGTACTTTTTTCTTAACTTCAGCAACTCAGAAAGATACTTCTCGCTTGGAATGTTTGTATATGCTCTCCATTGTAATATGGAAATTCATTTGATGTCAGTAGTCAGAGACTTTCATTTCACTTCATCAGTTGAACGTTACGTTGGATAAGTCTGATAAAATTTATATGTATATAAAATATACATTTGTACACTTATAATTAATTATTAAATAAGAAAGACAAATAACAAGAATAATATAAACGTTCAAACGACAGTTAAAATAATAAAGCAGGATTAAAAGGACAGTAAAGTAATAAAGATTGTTTAGAAACCAGTGGTAGTCCAACGGACATATTTTAAACATAGCTTCAACCACGCCAGTTAACGACCGCCTTGGTGGCGTGGGGGTAGCATGTGTGTCTCATGTTAAGAGGTCCCGAGTTCGAATCTCGTTCAGGGTGAGTTATCTGGATAAGATTTCTTCGGGGATTTCCCTTTTCCTGAAACACGAATTTCGGGTAACTCTAAGCTCTATAGACCCTGGGTACATTTGAGAATCATTTCACCCATTCAGTTCATCGTCCGATATGACTTAACGTAAACCAAAAAAAAAAAAAAAAAACTCAGTTAACGTCACGCTATATTACTCCGCGTCTTGTAGTCATGGAGAGCAGACTAATATGCAACAAAATATTGATAAATATGAAATTTTGAAAGTACTTTATTTATAGTGAATTAACAGCAGAAGTGTGATCGGCATATCTCAAACAAATTGAAGAATGTTTTAAGCATTAAAACTTCATTAAATAAAGATAATTCTGTCTTTCTTCTAACCACCTATGCATACCCTGAAGTTTAAATCTCCTAAGCTCTTCCAAGCAAGCCTAGGAATAACACCAGATGCATGTGAGATTCTTCTTGACCAGACGATCGCAACAATAAACGACATCATTTGGCTGTTGTGTAGACATTCATCGGATAGTTTAATTCGACGCAACAGCGCTGAATCATCTCAGGAATGATTGTACGTATCCATACAAATAAAATTCTAGGGATGTTAAGTCGGGCTTATAGGAGGCCATTGAATAGGACCGAGCCTACCAATCCACCAATCAGGGATTCTTGTATGCAGAGCGTCTCGGACTAGCAGGATAAAGTGTGGGGCGTGCCATCTTGTTGAAATAAAGTTACTCTATTCTCTTCTTCTTGCAGGAAAACGTACTGTTCTAGCATGTCTATGTGAACAACAGAAACAAAGGGCCAATGACCTGAGCAGATAAACAGTTCAAACTCCTCTCCTTCTTCCCTCTTGCCTTCCTCTGGTGGTTAGACAGATCTCGTAAATTAGGTTGCTCAAGCATAGGAGAACACAGTCTGGATTTCGTTAAGCTTGCCAAAGTATCGTGAAATTCGCCCTACTGTCACTGTTGACCTGAGTGTACTGTGTTCAGTGCAGTTCTTCCCTGCAAGCGGTGCAAGAAAAACGAATAAACAATATTAAATAGAGACAAAGGCTTTGATGTACTGCACTCGCCGGTTTTTCTCTTTTCATTCTTGTACAAAATAATTTTCTACCTACCTCATGGTAATCGAAATAGACGTTTGTAGGAGTTGTATTATTTCAAATTTCCTTGTAAATACGATGAATATAGGGCATTACAATAGACTTCCCCAGTGATCAAATTCTTTAAGAGCTGACATAGTGCAAAGACTGTCCGTTTATGGTTGTTATATAATACTCCACACACACCTAAATCACCTGTACAATCCCTCATGTCAGCCTTTTGAGAGAGCTGGAAGACAGAATAATATGACACCACATATCCAGTAAATGTAAACTAAAAGAACTACTTGTGACGCAAAGGCGACCAGAACATTAGTTAACTCGATGTCTAAGTAGTTGAGAGAAGTCATTTATACAAACGATTAGCACACAAAATACTTGGAATAAATGTCTTAAGTTTCGTTTACACTATATATACGAGGGCTGTTCTGTAAAGAATGACCATAATTTTTACGGTCATAATTTTTCGTACTAAAATTCAATATTATTATATTCTTAATGTGAAACTAACGCGCTCTAGTAGTTTCATTGTTGCTACTCCTGGTTCCCGCCTTTGAGAACCAGGTAATTTCATACATGTTCAGTATTGCCTACCTCTGCAATGGAGGTAACATACAGTTAAAGTTGATGTTAGAGGAAGATCTGGAGCTTCTTCCAAACGCAATCACTGCTGATCAAACTTGGCTACATCATTTTGATCCTGAGAGCAAACAGCAAAGTTCAGTGTGGAAATCTCCTTCATCACCAACCCCTCAAAAAGCAAAAGTGGTTGCTTCTGCTGGGAAAGTTACGGTTATCTCATTCTTTGATATTCACGGAATGGTTTATCAGCATGTTGTACCTGCACACACATCAGTAACTGGATAATAATACAGGGATGCCCTGAAAACATTGGAGATCCATATCAGGCGCAAAAGACCACATTTCCGTGAAGCAGGCTGGTTGCTGCACCACGATAATGTGCGGCTGCATATTGCCAATGTTGTTGCTGAATATCTTGCAAAAATCAACGTGAAGTGCATCTCACCCTCCCTATAGTCCGGATTTAGCCCCACGTGACTTTTTCTGTTCCCTAACTGAAAGAAAAGCCTTTGTGGTAGGCATTATCCATCATCAGAAGCAGTGGTGAAGGCTGCTGAGGCGATTTTGAAAGATCTCTCACAAAATGGTTTTCAGCATGTCTTTGTAGACTGGCATAAATGCTGGAACAAGTGCATCGCATTCAGGGGAAACTATTTTGAGAAGGACCATCAAAATTATGAGGATGAGTAAAGCCACGTTGTCAAAAAGTTGTGATCATTTTTTATTGAACAGCCCTCGTGTGTGTGCATATTTTCACCCGAACGTCGGAATTCCCGATAGAACCGGCCGACAGTAGGGCCAGACGGGAAGCATTCAGGCTACGTCTACCCATTTATCTCGTGTCACTAAGTGAAGGGATGATTAGGAGAGTGGCACGAGCCCTGTACCGTCTCTTTCCCCTCCCACCAGACTTCTGGAAACCTCGGGATAATTGTGCTCGCCGCGAACCTTCCAGAAACGGCGATCTTCCCTTTATAAGGCCTGCAGTTGGCGAGTCAGCTGAGTTCTTGACAAGCAGCCGTGAGGAGCGCCGCTTGAGCGGACGGACTGGAAGACGGCGTACGTGTATCAGAGTTGTACGTAACTGTGAGCGTGCAATGGACCTGTGACAGACGAACTGGTGAATTGTAATTGTGTGCGCTACGTAATTCTATGTAATCGGCAAGTGTTCCAACTGTAATTCGGTAGAAATAAAGAACATTTTGAGTTTGTGCAATTGGACCTTTAATTTCACGAACCCAGGAAGTTACAATATTATATTGTGTATTTATAATCGGCAAGTATTCAAAATAAAGCATTTTAATTTGCATTTGAATGTTTATGGATACTAATGAAGTCTCAACATAGACTTTTTGGTTGAAATTTAACACCTCCTCTATTCACTAGAGATATGTTATAGCGAGTAAAAGGATTTGCATCTACTGCATTTAGTTTTTAAGGCAGTAGTACCCGTAAGCAATCAACTAACCTATTTTACGTGTGGAGATAGAAATGAGCTACCTTTGTTTGATTTAAACATATTTGTGTTACTGGAGGTCAGGTGTCCACAGCTGAGCCACCACTGAAGTTTATTTTTTGCGAAGTGTTTATACTAACCTAAGCTAACACAATTGGCTTGGCAGTGAGAGGGACACAACGCTACCGTGCACGCCCAATTTAACAGTTTTGTCACATGTTGTCACACTCTCCGGCAGCAAATGATGAGGCGGGCCATCAATAATGCTCGACCCCCTCACTTTGTCTGCAGGGAGACAAAAAACACGCCAAGTGCTCCAAGTTAGCGCCATTACGCATGCGCAGACTGTTCGCCGCTACGATAAATCAGTGGCGGTATGTTTTATGTTTGCAGCTTGAACCAACACTAGCCGAGACAACAGTCCATTTTAGAACTTGACTGACACAGCAAAAAAGATTTTCTCAGCAGGCACTCGACCGCGTCCTTCACTGACTGGAGTAGAGTTCGTTGTATCCCGCTAATATTCTGTAAGATTCGACTCAAGATCTTGATTTTCGAGAGTAAATCACGCAGTGAAGGCTGATTTCTCTTTACTGCAATGAACACCTTGGCTACGATACCTGCCACACTATAAAACTGAATGAAAATATTATGTAAAATGAAATGAAATGTGTAGTGTTTAACGCTTTTACTACATACGGCACCGCAGGCGATTACACTGATGATACATGAGATGAAGATGCAGCACCGGTGGAATGAGATGGTGGGGGAAACCGGAGATCCCGGAGAAAACCTGCCCCAGCGCCGTGTTCTCCACCACAAATCTCACTTTGCGGTCGCCTGGGATCGAACCCGGGCCGCGTTGGTGAGGGCCAAGTGGTCTAACCACTGAGCCACGGCGCGGCCATATACTATGTAAAATACACACACACACACACACACACACACACACACACACACACACACACACACACACACACACACACACACACACACACACGCTCGAAGTTGGAATTCTCCGATGTCATAATTATTGAAGAATTTCACCACTTACGAGATCAAACATTACATAACGCAACAGTGGAAAAAAGAAATTATCCGAAAAATAGGTTTTCTGAATTTGAGAACCATTCTATCACCTACAGTTTTTCCATAAATTGCATATTTTGAAGTATCAATATCGTATATAGAAGTAGTGCATGTATATGACACGAATCATGCAGAAATATAATACAGCATTTTGAACTACAAATGGTGAACAACTGTGCGCAAAGAATGTGGTACAAAAAACATGCAGTGACATCATTAATTCCGTGGTTTCTTGGTTGTCATGGTGTGGCCCTGGTAATCTTCTTATGGAGAATACCCGTGTGCTCACGGTGAAGCATCCAACAGCAATCGTCCATCACCCGAACATCCCACGTTCCCTGGTATCCTTGCTTCATCTGTTTGACATCCTCGTAGAATCCTGTACATGTTCCTAGCTTCAACTACCCACATTTGGAGGAAAAAAGGTAAACGTGGAACATTCTAGAACTTGTTCATAATTTTTACTTTTATCAGCATGTTCTCAACTATGTCGATATACTCTGGTCTACGACTGTTTCCCAATAAGTTTTGAATGACAGTAAAAGACAGGACAGCCTTCTCGCTCCATGGCATTCAACGAATGAAGAAAGTTTTCACTCAGCATTAGTTTCCAAATACCGGAACCAGTGTACACTCCCTTTTCCAGCTCAGCATTTTTCAGGCTTGTGAACTTGTAGCATAGATATGTGAAACAGTTGAATAGCAATTGATAAACTCTTCATTGTGGCTAGTTTGGTTTGCAAGAGTATTCTGCCTCTTTTCACCAGAGGTTATATACCTTTGATGTTTTAGTTTTCAGACCAACTGTCTCATTCACAGATGAAACAAAGTAACTTGGTATATGTATTTTGATTGTGGTCCTAGAAGCATAACTAACACCTTGAAATCATCATACACTATCCAATTGTGATCCTTATAATGAAATATTATTCAAATATGTTGTCATATGTTTCCCTGAAGTGCACAGAGTGGCGCACTGTTATTGTATAGGGCATCACTTTTGCCTTGAGCTCCTTATAGATGAGTCAATAAAGATCTGGAGCATATGGAACCTTGAAATGACCCAATAAACCTTGAACGTCACTACAGTGTACTAACAGTAGTTTTGAGCTAAATATTGTGCGAATATCGAGTCTCCTTTTTCTGTAAAATATTACGGATCCACCAGCTGCTATCATGTGTGAGTTATTCAGTCTTGACCTTAGGAACTTCATCCTTTGTCAGTCCCAGATCACGGACTAAATCATTTAGATCTGCCTGAGTGAACAGCAGATGTCTCTCATATGTGTCTACTTCATCCGTCTTCTGCACGGTATCTGTCATCACTCATCACTGTCGTCCGTATCAGATGCCTGCGGAGGCTGTGGAATAGGTATATCCGGGCCATGTGGAGCAGGACAATCGCTGAGCAAATGAACACTCAATACTTACCTTATTTTTATGTAAAAAACTGAAGCTACTGACAGTGAAACTAACTAAGCATTAACATGAACTAAACACCTTAGCAACACAACTTCTCTATTGCTTATCTGCTTTTAATGTCCTTCGGGACCGGTTTCGAAACGCCTCCTTTTCATTCTCACCCTCCTGACTGACTCTTGACCACTCCCGGAAGTTGAGGAGTAGCTCACTATCTTACTGCCCGCCTCGGTAGCGTGGATGGTAGCGTGTCTGGCTCACGTTCAAGAGGTCCCGAGTTTAAATCTCAGTCACGGTAAGTTACCTGGATAAGGTTTTTCCGGGGGTTTCCCTTATCCTGAAAGACGAATGTCAGGTAACTCTAAGCCCCTGGACCCCGGACTCATTTGGGCATCATTTTACCCATTTCATTGTCCGTCCGATATGACTTAACGTTGGAGGACGTAAATAATAATCAACCAACCGCTATCGTACTGCCATCTACCGCGGACAACACAAACTCATTGATGGCATCTATTAACGGGATATCAAAATTCATAACGCAATCTTTATTTTTCAAAATAAATATTTTCTACCAAACCATTAAATCTGTCGGTTCATTCAATTGTTTCAATAATTTAACTTCTGGGTTTAGTTCATATTTAAATGACCAAAATTGATTAGCCACTGCTGATTTATTTTTATGTTTATATTTAATACTTCTGAATTGCTCCTTCACTCTAGTTTCTAAATTACTTTTGGTGCTACCAATTTAAATATTGTCACATTCGAAATAGTTAACTTTATAAATATCATATTTTTTGTTATCTGAACATAGTTAGTTAGTTAGTTACTAACACTCCCCACATGGCAACCTTGGCCTTCGGGGTAACCTCGGGGTAACCTCACCCCACCAAGTGATGACCGGACCCATTTCTCAGGTGGAGGCACCCAGAGGGCGGTGTCCATTACCTCCGATGATAGGGTGATAGTGAAGATGGCGGTGAGGTGAGAGGACCTACAGTTTTTACCGTGGACTCCGAACCACGTTGGGCATAGGGGATACTTCACGTGTGCTAGACAGAGGTGAAGGCGTGGATAGGGCCGACTTAAAATCGCCAACCCCAGAGCCGGGAATCGAACTCGGGACCCTTAGAACGGGAGCCGCGAACGAAACCACCGCGCTACCCCGGCGCCCGTTATCTGAACATATAAATGTTAATAATTAAATTATAAGAGGGAAGCCAACGACAGTAAGTTGAACAAACATATTCATGAACATTATATGTCATATTCAAAAACATTATTCACTTGTTATATAAATAACTATTTTAGGACTACGTGACTTCTACAGCATATAAGTTGCATAGATATTAATTTTATCTATTCGAGTGATACATAAACTATGTAAGACTGCAGAAAAGAAAAAAAACAACTAAAGGTTCATATTTATGGGCGAGACTCTGTAACCCTAACAAAAGTTGAAACAAATAAGATATGCAAATTATAATGTTTAATAGATTATGGCTTTACGGATGACCAGTGTGCGTGAAAAACCTACATGAGACTCTGAATCTAGTTGTTCACCCTTCTTATTCAGCCATTTAGAAGGAAAAGACAATCTTTTGACGTGCTTATGTTTCATTGATGACTGTAACTGTAAAGCAAGAACGTGAGACAAATGAACAGAGCAGATCTTTGTCAGTGTTGCACAAGTTACTCTTTAGGCCTTATAAAATATCTACTTACTTTTTTTTGCGAAAACACGTTTAAGCAAAGAGTGGGAGGAATAAAACACCTAGCGGCACATTATAGACACTTAGTCCTGTGTTCATTTAAGTGTGTCAGTTGAGCGACTAAAGCAGTAGGAAATTGTCCTTTACTGAGACACAAACAAGGGTATAACGTTTGCTTTTTGTTTCGCTTTTATTGTTTCCACTTCTGTTTTCACATATTGCAGGGGGCTTTTTCTCCTCTTGTATACGACATGAGAGGGAAAAATGCGCTGTTTTCTATACTTTCCTCTAGGGGCATTGATGTTGATAATGGTGTTAACTTTTGGAGGGAAAAGGTGGGGGCGAATTTGTTTGGGGTATTTGTTAACTTTCACCCAGCACAGAGACGTTTTCTCTCTGTAGTGAATTGTTCTCCATGCTCAGTGGCAACTTCTATCGCCCTCTTGTTTATACCAGGTTTTCAGTGACAATCTCAATATCCTACAATGGTTACACACAAACAAAAATCACTATTCCAGTTATCGCATTTCAAACTGATACACCATCTCCCTAACATTGGCAGAAGAAAATAATGCCTTCAAAGCATAAACTCGAAAATATAACTGAATGAAAGTATGTTTGAAACAAACTTTTTGCCTTTAAATAAACGTGAGGGGAAACTTATGAAAATGAATATAGAACAAAACAAATAAAATCGGGCCTCACCATGGTGAGTTAGACCTCTTGGCTCTCACCAAGGTGGCCCCTGTGTTCGATCTCAGTGGACTGTAAAGTGATATTTGTGGTGACAACATGGGGTTGCTACGGGTTTTCTCCGGGTCCTGCTGTTTCCCTCGTCAGCATTCCACCAACTGCTCCATCATCTTTCCTATCCTTCTTGCCCTCATATATATCATCCTCTTCCTTCACCTTAACACCAGGTATTGGGCTGATCACCTATCCTAGTTCTCTATCGGATCAAAAGCTTGGGTTCCCCAGGCCCAACCTTTAAAGGGATAGAGTAACAAGAATCCCCTAAGACCACGGGGAGGTTAAAGAGGCAAAAAATAAAATTTTGCAACTCAATATTGTAATATACACTAATAACTAGTTTACGTGATCTATGTGCCATTCCAAAGGTACAGTAAAATCTGGTTTCTTCATAGAATTTGCAACCCGCCACTTGCTTGTTTAATAGGATTGGTCACATAAACTGTACTTCGGTATGGCTTCTCTTTATTGAAAATAATTCTGTATACCACTATGATAACGACAACAACTACCTATGTTTTTGACATACAGAGCACATTTTCTACATCTAGATCTGACTTTGTACACTTTTTAAGAAATAGAGACGCTATAAATATAAATGATACTAAATAATCCTGTCCCACTATAGCCCTGAGGAACCCACAGATATTAACGCCACTGCCGACCTCACACCGACGTAACGTGGAGAGATGAGTGATCAACCAACCTCTACAAAGAGGTGATAGATTATCATCACGCATCCTCCAATGGTAATGTTAGTTTTATTGGTCGAGATTGCTGCCTATCGCAGCTCTTCAATTTCTTTAAGATGTGTGGACAATGGTTTTAAGCCTAGGGTTTAAAATTCGTACGGTGTGGATAGAATCGATCACGGGAGAGCATTCCATTAAGGGAACGTTCCACTTTCCACGTGCAGGATGCAGAGGCAATAATGACAGTCAAAATAATCTGTAAAACTGGATGCTATATATTCAGGCGTTTAAAAGCCATAGTTATTAAGCAATAGCGAAAAATAATTGAATATCAGAATGGCTAAGCTCTTCACAATTAAAACCATAAATGACAAATACACTTAATGGCTTATAAGTTATGTTAAAAGAAGCTACTGGAATGAATTGTATACTTAAAGAGATTCAAACTTTTTATATAGTAGTAGATTTTCGTATATTTCTTAAGATTCACCAGTTATACAAAAGTAGAATAATATAATTCTTATTATAGTGCACCTAGAGATTATGCCTATTACAGATATACGTTTTGTTTATGATGTAAGCGTCTTCAGTATACAGCATTTAATAAACGTCTTTCGAGTAATTTTTTCCAAAATAAAAAGTTTCGAATAACTTGCTACTTTATTCAGGATGGAGTATTTTCTAAAGATCCTTAATACTTTTGTTATATATAAAATGTTGTATTAATTCTAAATTTTATTTTTGAAGTACGTTGTACATACACACTCTCACGCACACAAATATATAACACACGTACCACTTTCTAAAAATGCATTTTACGGATTCGGAGGTCCGTGAATTTCTCATGAAAACTCTGTTTCAGATTTTTTGTTAGAAACTTTATTGCTACTAAACGTTTCACCTCAGCAGAGAACCCAGCGCTGCAGTCGAATATGTTTTTCGTTTCACTCGAAAACATTAAACAATGCTCTTCCACTTTTGTACATATTAAACTGGATTCAAGCTCAATTGTTTTTTAAGTATTTGTGTGGGCAGTAAGACTACCCTTCTAATAAACAACGTGAAGAAGTGGAGGTAGAAAGGGAATGTTTGAGCTATAGGTACTATCAATCATTAATGCTATTCTCTAATCCTAAAGAAAATATTACAATGCACTTTTCCATTCGGGTGTTTATGTTTCATTACTTTTACGTAAAACTATCTGTTCTTCCTTAAATACCAGCTCATAAAAATCGGGTAAAAATAAAATATGGTTTACTAAACCATAACTTTAATAGACTGCAATGTACCAAGGTTTTAATTTGGCCTATATACCAATATTATATCAATTGGTTAGAGCAATCGCATGGAGAGCGGGAGATCCGTGGTTCAAATCCCGACTATGGCATTGAATTTTTCAGTTTAGCTTCTTCAAACCTTAGCCTACACACGGCTAGGGTGGAAGAAATGATTATTTCCATCAGTTTAACTGAATAACATAGTGGTTTAACTATGAAGCCTGGGACGTGTGTCTGTGTAGTGTTTAACGCCCGCTTTTACTACATACGGCACCGCAAGCGATGACACTGATGATACATGAGGTGAAGATGGAGCACCGGTGGAATGAGATGGCGGGGGAAACCGGAGATCCCGGAGAAAACCCGCCCAGCGCTGTGTTTTCCACTACAAATCTTACTTTGCGGTCGCCTGGGATCGAACCCGGGCTGCCTTGGTGAGAGCCAAGCGGTCTAATCACTGAGCCACGGCGCGGCCGTAGCCTGGGACTTAAGTACATACGACATAGTAAGTTGCCGCAAAAGTTGTGTGTCTAATTGCATATGAAAACCTCTAGTGGTCTACCGGGAAACATACGAGTCAGTTGGAGAATTTAATGTTATGTCGCCACGTTGGCCATAGTAGCTCAGTTGGTTAGAGGAACCACACGGACAGCGGGAGGTCCGTGGTTCAAATCCCGGCTATGAAATTGAATTTTTCAGTCTGGCTCTAGGCATTCAAACCTTAGCCTACACACGCTAGTGTGGAAGAAATGATTATTTCTACCATAATTTTCTTTGATGTTTATCAAATGTTTCTCTCCTTCAAGAACTAGCAGCACTAAAGCTGACATAAATTCTTCAAAATAACTTGAGTGATGATGATAATGATGATATTTTTTCTTTTATCTGAAATAACGCATTATCAAATAAACTCTTGTTTTATATAAATTAGTTGTTCTTACACAGTAACAATGTATAGGACAAGATTTTGAAGGGTAGAGTCAGACTGTCTACATTGCCTACACACGCTAATGTAGAAAAAATAATAATTTAAATCAATTAAGAAATAGTATGAAGCCTGCGACTTAAAGTACTTACAGCATAATAAGTCCCACGAATGTTGTTTTAACTCGTTGTATATGAGATCTCCTAGTAGGTTACCAAGAAAATACGAGTTAGTTGGAGAATGTTTCATCCTGGCATGCTGCCGTGGTAGCTCAATGTTTAAGAGCCAACGCAGGTAGATCTAAGAGATCAGTGGTTCAAATCCCGGCTGTGACATTGAATTTTTTTATCTCACTTACCCTTCGAAAGTCTTATTTTATACAAACCACAGAGTTTTGCGTAATTTATTTATGAGAAATAGAGAAAATAGCTCTGGTTTTGCTTTCAATATTCCATAATGTATAAATGCCAGAAGGTTCATTTGTTTTACCACGTTTTTCCTGAAGATATATAAGGTTGGGTTGCCCGGTAGAGCAAGGAAAAATCTTCCTCAGGGGTATCATATTTTACAGCGACATCTGTAACCTGTTACGTAAAGCAGTGAGAAGGGGTGGGCTGACCCCTCCTCCCACGTGGGTGTAGAGGAGGAAGGACGTGTTATGGCCGTATTCCTTCCCGACATTTCCTTGGACTTATGTGGTACATCCTATGTTTAAAACATGCTGGACGTTAGAGAGAAAAATGAATCAGAGGCGGCTCGTAAGAACAGATCTCGTTAGTGAAGAATAACTCACACTAGAGATTTCCACGGAACATGGTCTATGATAAAATAAGCTATACTATATAGTCACAGCATGTTTATTCTGTATAGGCACTAGTGGTTCATTTCATAATGTACAATATGTGAGTATGGCATCCTCTGTCTGGTCTATAATTCAGTTCATGTAGAACGGTATCTCGAGGATGTCTGCCTAGTAAACAAAATAAACTTCTAAACCAGGGGAAGACAGGTTAGTAGCATGTGTGACGTCAGCTCTGCTAGCTCTCACCGCAAAATATGCTCCTGAATGAAAGGCATGTTAGCTTGTGACGTCACCGCGCTGATTACTGCTGTCGAAGGGGAAGGAATAGTTTGATGTGTGCGGGTAGGAAAAACAGGGAACATATCGGGTGTTAATAATATGTACAACTTACATCTTGGGTGTCGTAATGTTAATACTGACTGCTTTAATTAGACAATTGGTCACGGTTTATAAACAATTACATTTTGCCTCTGTGTTATGAGCAAATATATAAAACTTCAAAGTCTGGGAAATCTGTAATCGTTTGCTGCATGATAGATTGAGATACGATAGGGTACTTCGGGGTTGGACTTTAGCTAATTTCATAACAGAAAAAAATTGTTCGCACACGTATGTTGAATCAAACATACACAATGTCCGTGTGGCAAGAGATTACAACCTTGGAAATCTGGTTTAGGGGACATTCTTGTAAAAATCAGCCACGTCTCTTGTATGTATATTTGTCCTTCAACAAATTGTTCCACTGTAAATTTAACAGTCCATTAGGTACGTGGCAGCTACATTGTCATCGAGTGTGCTACACCTGACTGAACCCTCAAATTCTGTACTCACTGCCCCATTTATATAGGAAACTTGGTACTACACGGATCTTGCCTGACGTCACACGCAGTGCAGGCCTCGCTCCCGACTGAAATATGCCACAACTCTCGAAGCTGTCTTCCTCTGGTCTAAACCTTTCACATCGTAGAAACAGATGACAGTCTGTATGGTTCGTGTCATACCAAAAGCTGTTCCATGCGTTGTTTATTTATGTCGATATTGAATGATGTGAACTGGGCATTATTATCGTATTGGCATAAAGCAACATTAATTTTACAATAGAGGCCCTCGGGAAGTGTAAATAAAAGCATATGTATCGCATGAATGGACATTGGTAGGATTCTGCAGAAACATTAGCATGTTTGAATATTTATTTCAGTTTACGACTTTAGGCCTGGCATTGCCTAGCAAATAATTTTATCTATATTTTCTGATTTATATCATTAGCGTAATATCATCAACTTCCTGGTTAAACATCCTACCACCTAGGCAGCCTCCCTGTGTTACTTCTTCCCCTTAGAACTGAAACTCTCTTAGAAAGATTAACTGTAACTGTAACTGTAGATGTTATGAGGAATAACATACGAAGGTAATCTCAAAAGGTTTCTACCTCAGGATGAAGATGGCAGCACTCGTAAATAAAAGCTAGTGAATTTCGTTTATTAATCTGCTGACAGTAACTCAGCAAAGTTTCAGCCATTTTGGACGCTCAGTTGTTATGTAACAGTCGTTTGAGTGCGTTGGTATGAGTGCTTTTATGAAAATGGACAAAATCGAGTATCGAGTAGGTGTCAAATATTTGTTTTTGATAGGCAATACGCCTACGCAAATCAAAGATGAAATGGATTCTGAGTATGGGGACCCTTTACCATCATTTACTACAGTGAGATTTTGGACAGCTGAATTTAAACGTGGCCGTAAGAGCTTGGGACACGAAGAAAGTTCAGGTCGTCCAAATACTGCAACTACCGACGACAACATCACCAAAGTTCACCAAATGATGCTAGACGACCGCCGAATTAAAGTGATAGAGATAGCAGAGGCTATAAACATGTCAAAAGAACGTGTTTGTGATATATTAAATCAACATTTAGACCTGAGAAAGCTGTCCGCGCCTTGGGTGCCGCGTTTGTTCACGTTAGACCAAAAACGTGTTCGAACGAACATTTCCAACGCTCTTTTGGCGCATTTTAGGCGCCAGACATCCGAGTTTTGGCACCGAATAATTACTGTAGATGTATCTTGGATACACCATTATACACCCCAAACAAAAATACAGTCCAAACAGTGGACTGCAAAGGGATAACTGGCTCCTAAAGAAGCAAAAGCTGTTTTTTAGAACTGGGAAAGTGATGGTGACTGTTTTGGGATAATTATGGAGTTATTTTAATCGATTATCTTCAAAAAGAAAAAAAAACAGCATTACAGTAGCATACTTAACAAGCTGAAGCCAGAACTTGCGGAAAATGGCCACATCTGCAGAAAAAGAAAATCCTGTTTCCCTAAGACAACGCATAGTCTCACACCTCAGCGGTTGCAACGGCGAAAATCCACGCACTGACCATCAGCCTTACTCACCAGATATAGTCCCCAAGCAACTTCTTTTTGTTCCGTCCTCTAAATTGCGCTCGGAGGACAGAGATTTTCGTCAAAGGATAAGGCAATCACCCTCTTGAACAATTATTTTGCAGAGGAAAACGCTGAGTACCATTTGGACGGGTAAAGAGGTGGGAGGATCGCCAGTAGAAGTGTGTAGAGTTACAAGGAGACTGTGTTGAAAAATAACAAATAAAAATTCTGAAAAACTGTCTGGTATGTTTATTAGATCGGAAACTTTTCAGACCATGTATGTAAACATACAACTTTTACATGTATGCTGTGAATCGATATTGTGCATCACAGCTGTACTATATCTGCATCGTCAAAATGTTTAAATGATAGTGAAAATAACCGTCGATTCGAGTAATACCGACATCAATACATCGGAGAATTGCTGTCTATCTTGTCTTATTAACAGTAAATTATTTACTACTCGCAGATCCTGGAGCTCCGATTGCACTCCAGCCCAAACTGTAAAAATGATTTTATCTTATCTTCATATTTGCTATAGGGACTGGATCCACATTAGTGCTTGTCAAATCTTAGTTGAGTTGTCATTCTAATTACAAAGGTCTATACAAAGGCGATGCATGGCCCGTAAATCACAACTCAGCTAACTTGGAAGACGAATGTCAGGTAACTCTAAGCTCTATGGACCCTGGGCTTATTTGAGCATCATTTCACCCGTTCCATTCATCGTCCGATATGACTTAGCGTTGAAGGACGTAAATTACAAAAAAAAAGATACAATCGGACTGACGGCTTTCTCATCGCCAACTTCTCTTGTAAAATATGAATTGCCGTTCCGATGCACCTATGTCCTCTACCACTTTGCAAACTGTCGTTCGACAGTCAAGAATCATATCCTAGAACTTTTCAATTACTTCTTCGGTAATCATATCTGCAGGGCGTCCTAGGCATTCCTCTTCAAAAACGGATACTCGGCCACGTTTAAATTTGTTATAAAAAGGGGCCTGCCAAACAGATACCTGTCTAACGCCCACATACGCAAGGTGGAGGTGGGCAATCATCCAACCGACACGGGGAGGAGATGTGCTCAGCATCTCGACACCCCCAGCCAAAAAGTTGGTTTTCATAACCAGGGTTACTTTCCTATCGCAAGCTCGTCACTTTCCTCACGCTGCTGAGTGGGCACCGGTCCTATATCCGAGACAAAATCCGCAACGCCAGGGGTGGATTCGAACCTGGGTAGATTTCCGTGCCCGGGAACCAAGGCATGATGGCTTAGCCCACTGCGCCACAGCTCAGAACTTAAAATTAGTTATACCAATGTCTAATTAATGTTGTCATACAGTGCGATCCATATAAACCTGAACCATTTCAATAGGCCATAACTTTTGAACCAATAATAGGACACAGGTTTAACTTTGAGAGAATATAATACACAATTGGGAGATTACATTACACCATTTACATCTCAGAGAAAATTTTGGAAGTGTCCTCCACCAGCATCTATGTATCATTGGTCCCATTTTCTTTGATATGGTTGTAGACTCTGAAGTTCATATGGGTAGTTTAAAGACATTTGTGGAGCATCTGGATGATATCGAATTGAGAGGCTATTTCCAGCAATATGGAGTAACGTGTCATACATCTAATGACACCATAGAACTTGAAACCAGTTTCTCTTATAATCGCATAATCTCAAAAGTTCTGTGCCCCCCTAGACCCCTGACCTAATCTCACCGTATTTTTTCTTGTGGGGGTATCTAAAAAATAGAGTGTACAAGAATAAGCCACGGACAATCGATGTTCTCAAGGAATCCATTCGAACCGAAATAAGAAACATTGGCGAGGATAGTCTCCGTAAAACTTCAGAGAATATAGTGAGACGGGTGCAAACATGTATAGATGCTGGTGGAGGACACTTCCAACATTTTGTCTGAAATGTAAGCAGTGTAATGTAATCTCACAATTGTGTATTACATTATCCCAAATTTACACCTGTACTATTATTGATTCAAAGGTTATTGCTTATTGAAGTGGTTCAGTTTTATATGGATCGCAGTATAGAAGGCGAAAGGTCTCTTTAAACATCATCCAGTTTCACTTTTATCCCCTCGTAAGTTTTCCTATCTACCTAAAAATAAAAAACTGAATCACTGAGCGATACTGTACCTTTTCCGTTTGTGTGTGTGTGTGTATGTGTGTGTGCGTGTGTGCGCGCGTGTGTGTGTAATTTACGTCCTCCAACGTTAAGTCATATCGGACGATGAATGAAATGGGTGAAATGATGCTCAAATGAGTCCGGGGTCCATGAAGCTTAGAGAGTTACCTGACATTCGTCTATCAGGATAAGGGAAAACCCCGGAAAAACATTATTCAGGTAATTCACTCTAACCGAGATTCGAACTCGGGACCTCTTGAACGTGAGGCAGACACGCTACCATCAACGCTACCGAGGCGGGCTTTTCCGTTTTAGGAAAAACCATTGAACAGCTTATTGAAATATCTGTAAAATCCAAACTAACCTATAAATCCAGGTGAAAAATTATTTTGAAAACATGTAACAAATGACAGTACATAATGCTAATGCAAACTTTCCTTCGCAACATCATATAATTTGAAACAGGCATACTTCTGGATCCGCCCTCATACATTTTTTAGGAGGAAATAAAGAGCTAAGAGTAAAACTAATTAATACAATAACTAATTAAAACTCTCTGCTAACGCCTGAGAGTAGAATTTCTAAATAAATTTTCAGCTATAAGCCCAAGCGACACAGACTGGTTGGAAGGCCAAAGAAACGTTGGAGAGAACAAATTTGATACCGGAACAGGTGTAGTCCAATCCATGTCGGAAGAAGATGAAGACGTTGGTTGAGATGAAACACATTTAGAAACCCCGGCCAGCTTCTAATTCGAGTCGAAAATAAGACCAAACAGCATATTTGGTAAAAAGTTTAAGTAATGTTACCGAGCTCATGTCATCTAGTAGAGTACATTTCCTCTGTCTAGACAGGAGGAGGAAATGTCATTCTTCCACTGGTGCGGTTTTATTATACTGAAGACAAGAAACACGACCAAATTAGCTCAGTTTGTGCTACAATGCTTCCAGTCGCCGCTGCTACACAGACCTGTCCCATTTATACAGCTACAGCTTCTTGCTGGAGCTAGCTCATCATAATATTTCCGGAGTGGTACTCCGAATGTAAAGGCTAATAAAGTTGTTTCAGATACTTTATTAACGACTTTTATCTTTCATAATTTTTATTTTTATTTTTTTAGTTTGGAAGAGCGGATCAATATAGGAGTTTGCTGTAGTGACACTGAATACTTGGACAGACACAAAGCTATAAACAAAAGGATACAAACAGTTTGATCTCGCTTTATTTTATTTCCTGTTGAACATCTGGCATATAATCATGATTTTCGTACTTTACTACCCTGATACTTTCATAACAAGAATTAGCAATATACAGGAAACCACGTGGATTTGATTGACATTTAAATGGGAAACTTTTGTCTCGTTCTTCAATGTTTGTTTATACTTCAACACATAAATGAATAAAATAAAATAAATAGAGAAAGAAACAAAGAATGAGAGAGAAAAAGAGAGAAAGAATGGGAGAAAGGTTGAAAACGTGGGAGGAACTGGAGGAAACGAGGAGAGAAGGAAGGGAGGGAGGAAACGAGGGAGGGTGGAAGGAAGGGAGAGAGGGAGAAAGGGAGGGAGGAAGAACCCACCCAAAAGTTCGATATCTGAATTTCATACCTTTCTAAAATTCCTGAATTAAAAATGTTCTGTGCTTGTGTATGTGCAAATTACTCCATATTAATTGCCCTCTTTGGAAGTGTCTGACTTTCTCAGAAATGACTTTAACAGTTCTATTTAATATATATGGAAGCTTTAGTGTGAGGGAGAATTATGAGAGCTCTAAGTGGTTTACCGGGAAAGAATGTGAGTCAATTGGAGAGTTTAATGTCACGTTGGCACATTGGCCTTTTTTTTTTTTTTGGTGTGTAATTTACGTCCTCCAACATTAAGTCATATCGGATGGTGAATGAATTGGATGAAAAGATGCTCAAATTGAGTCCAAGGTACATAGAGCTTAGAGTTACCCGACATTCGTTTTGAAGGATAAGGGAAAATCCCGGGAAAGTCCTTATTCAGGTAACTCACCCTGACCGAGATTCGAACTCCGTACCTCTCGAACGTGAGGCAGACATGCTACCATCTACGCTACCGAGGCGGGCACATTGGCTATGGTAGCTCAAGGGGTTAGAGCGACTGGATGGAAACTATGAGATCCGTGGTTCAAAGTCCTGTCGTTGCATTGAATTTTTCAGTTTGACTCACATTAAATATACTATGTTTAAAATGTGTTTCCGTCAAATTTATACCTTGATTCTTCTGATAAGCTCGGATATGCTCTACATTTTGGATGAATTTTTCATAAACGGCAAGCCGTAAAATGTGGACAAAACCTTATTACACAACAATGTGGATTTCTTTAATGCCATTTACGTCAAACACAACTTTTTATAAGTTTGAATTTTATAACATTAAGGCTTTCTCCAAGCTTTCATGTCCTGATTATGCAAGTAGAACGTAATTTCAAAGGTATCACTTAGAGCCTAGCTCTCAAAAGGTATGGCTACCGCTTAAACGTACGATTCTCTTACACTCACTGAATATTTAAGATTTAATCAGCCATTTCTTAAAATGTACCTCAAAGCATTTTAACTCGAATAAAAGCATTTGTAACAATTTTTGAGCAATTGGAAGAGAAAATTACATGAGTATTGCTAATAAGAGGTTTACATAAACGCTTTAATATTGAGAAATACAATAGATTTACATCGTAGTTATTATAAGAACTATTTATTCTAAATTATCAAATTATTTGATCTTAAAATAAACGTTTTAATTTAATTTTCTACGAAATAATAGAAAGGCTTACTTTTCTATGTGATCGTTGCATGGCATAATTTGCTGAAATTATTTAAATTGGGTGTTTATATATTTATTTACTCAACATTGTAAAATCAGTTTCTCAAACTATTTTCTATTTGATCTCCCACACATAATTTTGTTATATTGAAGCTGACAACGCTGAAGGATGGTACTCCTTTAGTCTGTACCACCCAGGACTAAACTTGTTTTCTACCATAACTGCCTGCATTCCAATAAAAAAGGTGAAAGAAAATCAGAGGTGTAACATTTTTAAGACTTAACCTGGACATTTTTTTATCCCAATGTTAATAACTCAACATAAAATGTATATTGTATATTTAGAGAGAACATTTTCTGAAAGGATTTGTCAAGTCTGTACAATGCCTTCAATTTCATTTAGCTGTATAAGTTGAGAGTGAACTTCATAAAACTGCAAGGATGCACTAGTTCAAGGTACGGTCCTCTACTCTCTGGAGTGTGGAGAAGTAATGGACAATGGACAGTCAAATCACTTACGAGCAATGACTTTCATTGAAGCAGGAGTTCCATATTTTGTAAAGGCATGGTAATAAAATATTGTCTTATTAGGAAATTCCGAATATGCATAATCAAGTATAAAATAAGTATCACGCGAGGCATTTACCTTCTTACCTCTTTCATGTTAAAATAGATGCCAGATTATACCAAATCCTGGTAAAATTAAAATGCAAACCTCAGGATGATAAAAAATCAGGATAAATGTTGGTATAAAATTGTAATGTTATGCACGTCTAAAGTGGGGGTTGATGTTTTACCTCCTCGATGTTTCGACTTTTAAATGGAGCGTATCCCCTACAAATACTATTTGGAGTTTGGCTTATTGATGCAGATAAATTCACTGCTTAATTCTAGTAACAGAAGTTCCCATTACTACTTAAAGCAATTCATTACTGATGTGAAGTATTTGAACTCTGAAGGGAAATCCCGTCTCTTGACGTTCAAGACATACCGAGTTCGAATCTCAGTCAGGGTGATTTATTTAGATAGTGTTTTCCAGGGTTTCTCCTTATCCTGAAATGAATGTTGGGTAACTGTAAGCTCTATGTACCTTGAGCTTATTTGAGCGTTATTTGACCCACTCCATTTATCGTCCGATATGACTTAACGCTGGAGGACATAAATTTAAAAACAAATTGGTGTCTTTACGATGTTTTTAAGGTAAGCATTCAGTGGCATAATAAGAATAGGTTATTTACATTGTGACAACCTGGCCAGGATGCTAAAGGATTAGGATGCCACGTGGCCAGATCGCACCTCAAGGGCTAATAATTCTGAGATATGCATACTCAGGAGAGTTTAGGATTTCTGTGTAAAGGTTCCATTACATTACAAATACTGGAAATACAATTTAGACATGAAAGGTTTACTACAATAATAGGAATACACAATTGGCCACATACCTTACAGAGAACGGATCTATTATGTGTTTCAAATGGGAAGAGTTCTACAGTCCAGCCAATCAGATGCCTTACCACACTCAGCGTTGCCAGCTTGGTACCCCACTCCTTTTATATTTCCCTTTCTCTCGCACACTCATACAACATGCAGGTCTGCTTGGCGCAGACGTAAGGGCAAGCAAATTATATTTTGCAAACTTTTATATTGATGCAGTTGCCAAAATCAAAATTAGAAATATTTTTTTTTGCAAATTATGTATATTTTAAAATACTATAAATATAATTATAGTTTATGAACTACCTGTTTCTCTAATCCGTTGGAACTGCCAGTGGCTCATCCATATCAACGTCAATGTCACATCCGTTAAGAGACAATTCGTCATTGTCACTGTCTACATCGTCTGAGTCTTGCAAATTTATGATTATAGGTTCCAAAATCTCGTCATGTGCCATTTCTTTCTTTCTTAAAATCTACATGCCTCAAGTAGTTTTCCCAGTTCTGTTCTGTTACCTTTTCAATTTCTTCGTGAACAAGTCCTTTAACGTCCGTCAGTTTAAAAGTATTATTTATATTTGCAATCCGCCTTTTTACTTGAGCCCACACCAACTCAATTGGATTATATTGGCAGTGGTAAGATGGGAGGCGTTGATCCAGCTGATACACTTTTTCCGCGATTTTAAACGGAAGTACTCTTTGCAATAACTCATTTTTAGTTTCTGTTTCCGAAAAAATTTTGAAAACCATGTACACCTTAAAAATAAATTTTCTAACCTGACTTCACAATACCTGCTTTTTAAATTGTCACTAAATTCACCAAAAGAAGCCATTGCACTATTTAACTCTTACTGTACTGTTGTGTAAAGAACAACTGAATGATATTGATCTGAACTCTCCAGAGTAAATAAACACTTCTTATCCAGCATTCATTCATAAACATAAGCATACAGCATTCCACAGGCTAACAGAAAATGAAGTGTTTGGTCTTTCTCGAATTTAACATCTGGACTTATTCACAGTAACTTTTTCATCCGTCATGTCAGTAGTTTAAATTTTAGTTCTGAGTAATTAAATGTATATGTACATACATACACACCAACCACTTCGAATAGAGCTTACGAACCATTCATAAACAAAGATATAAAGTGACCAGATACGTTCTGCCAGGGCAGCAGAAAAAATTGTTTCCTCTCGCTCGAATTGGATTATTCAAAGTAATTCTTTTATTACGTCATGTCAAACATGTGCGTTTCAGTTCTGAGTAATTACAAAAATACGTACACGCATACATGCCAAATTCATACAGTGCTTACGTCGCGATTTATGTTATAATACATTACTCTCCACTTTCCACATGGAACAGTTTCGGCAAAATCTGAATTTTTGTCTTAGCGCGAATAGTATTTCATACAGATTGCTTAGGTTGTCGCTCCTCACACACCACTTAGCAGGAATGCAATACGACAACATCGCAGGACTCCGATTGGCTGCTCACCTAGTAGCGCTCAAGGACAAACACCACCCATTTGAAACACATAATGGGTCCGTCTTTGACCAAAACTGGCACACGAGAGAGAGAGAGAGAGAGAGAGAGAGAGAGAGAGAGAGAGAGAGAGAGAGAGGAAGCTTTCGCATGCTTCATCAGAGGTAGGAGAGGTCACGTGACGTGATGTCACACGCACCACCATAATCAAAATGATTACTTACAAAAACACTATTTGAATTAAACAAAACAGTTGCTTGTGACAATATTGGTTACATAAGTATGGAAACTTTATAGGAAAAGAAAAAACATTCCGTTGTCATCTACAAAATTATTTTAGATGCATGGAATTTCGTGTCTTCTCTTCAAAGAGCTTGGCTTAAATCTGAAATTTCACTGTCGTGCTTTAGGCATGCTATTCTGTCTGTCTCATCTTCAAATACAAACACACTCTAACGAGGGCCCGCCTCGGTAGCTGGGTGGTAGCATGTCTGCCTTACCTTCAAACGGTCCCGAGTTCGAATCTCGGTCAGGGTGGATTACCTGGATAAGGTTTTCTCCGGGGTATTCCCTCATCCTGAAAGACGAATGTCGGGTAACTCTAAGCTCTATGGCCCCGGGCACATTTGAGCATCATTTCACCCATTTCATTCACCGTCCAATATGACTTAACGTTGGGGACGTAAATTAAAAAAAAAAGTAAAACAAAAACAACTCTAACGAGGCATTTATTTCATGGAGCTTTCAAATGTGTATTTTCTTTAAAATATCCATGTTTGTGAATGAAATGCAACGTTCCATACGCCCGACTCGGTAGCGTATATATTAGCACGTCTGTGTCACATTCAAAAGGTCACGAGTTCGAATCTCGGCCAGGGTGATTTATCTGGCTATGGCTTTTTTTCCAGAATTTTTCCTTATCCTGAAAGACAACTTTCGGATAACTCTAGGAACTGTGGACCCTGGGCTCTTTGGGCACTATTTCACCTATTTCATTCATGTTCCATACAACTTAGAGTTGAGAACGTAATTAAAAAAAAGACGTTACTTCACCAATAAACGTAACAAAATACACAATAAATTTATGTGTTATGCTCTACAAAATCATTAGATCTATTTATCATACAAGAAGCAATGTAAATGAGTTTACTCCCTCAGTGTATTTTAAACGGATTCGCAAATACAGTGTTGAATAACTGCATCTTTCATGATATGAGCAGTGAGGAGGAGCATTTGTATCTCGTCGTGGCCCAGGCAATTTTCCGCCACGGAGGTCTTGAGCAATTTCAGCTTGCGGGGCTGCAATTTAATTAAAAATCATCCCCATCCTCGAGTAAAAAGTTTCCATCTCCCCGGAAGAGGTGGTTGCAATGATCTATAACGTTATTAAAAGTTACAACATCAAACGTCGTGGAATCAAAAACAGCAGGCTGCCTCTTAATTAGTCCGGAGTACCTACCTACTTGTTCTTTATCAGCTCTTTATCTTCCTAACCTTATTACCAACCACAGAGTCTGGACATCAAACTTTTATTCACATTTCATTTACTTTATTGTTCTGTTCTGTATCAAGAATTCATCTTGTACTAATCAGCAGACTTTCAGCTATAGTAAAATGTTTAAAAGCTGTGAATTTCAGTACTCTTTGCATGGCCAGCACGAAAGCAAACAATGGCTTCTCACTTTTAATTAGAATAACTAGTTGAATATTCAAACCAATAACAAAGGAAATCTCGAACATTGAAAACACTTATTAATTGTTCATTTTGATGAAGTCTACCTTGTCTATGGAAACGGTTTGTATTTTGGTATTCATTTAGTATGTACATTTAAATATTGGCTTCAACTATTTGAGGGAATGCAATATTTCATCTACTTACCATAGATTTACAGCTGGGAAAATATTAATGTTATTAATGTATATATAAAAATAAATTGACGTTTGTTAGTCTCGCAAGAATTCGAGAACGGCTGAACCCTTTTGTCTAATTTTGGTTTTGAAATATTTTTGTAAGTCCAAGAAAGGTTTAAAGGGTGAGAAAATACCTGAAGTAACAATGGGCCAGGTTATTAACTTAATGTAAAAGTACACACGAAAACTTTCACGGAATACATACACCTTCTTTTATTCTCGATAAACAAAAGCATTACAAAGTGGAAAGATATTCCACTCCTTGTCAAAGTCTTCAAAGCTGTTTCACTTTCTATATTTTATTAAATAACGTTTATCTTTTGTTATCAAGACTGAATTGATATACCTTTCAAAGATTAGATACAAAATTAACTTCTTGTGCGTTTGGCCTTTGCGATGATGATAAATAAATCGCAATTAGAGTAGCTGAAAGTTTGCACAATTAACTAGGAGTTTCCCTGTTTCTCTCATGGATGATTATACGTCGCGTGTTCGCGCCACAGTAAACCATCATCTTTATATATTTACCACAAAAGACGGAAAACATTCGTTATCAGACGGCTTTAAATTGATTAATTTAATTGGCACTGTGTTGCATTTAAACTTCACCCCCAGTTGCAGAATAAAAACCTAACTAATCCGAATTTGTATTATTTACATAGATAACCTCATACACTTTTATTGACGGTACGAAGTTTGCTGGGTCAGCTAGTTAATTAATAATTACGTAATACTATTTAGTTTAGTAAATTTAGTAAAAAGTAATTTTATAAATTAATTAATTTTAAATATATGGATCGTAGAATTTTAAGTCCTGTATACAGAAATTTAAATTTTATTTATTTCAGCAAAAAGACACTTTGTAAACCCCTTACAGGCTATAAAATTCACGTGACATACACAACATGCCATTTTGAAGGTCCATCGTTGCTTTACCACACGTAAACAAACGAAATAATTCACTTACGGTACATTTTAAATAGCTGCACACAAAATTAACAGCTCAACTCGCAACTCCATTAACAACTCACTGACCCGCAACTCTCTGCCGGCTTTTGTACCCTCAGCCATTGTTCCAGAAACGCGTCGACGTTTCAAGGCTTTTCGTGGCGCAGGGAGAGAAGGAAAGAATTATCCAGACATTACTCTGTTTCTTTCTCTCACCGTTTCTGTCTCTCTCTCAGCAAGCGCCTAGCGCTCGCTTACGCGCGGGCCGGCAGCAGCACAATAATGTGTCGGCGACAATATTTCCTAAATCAGGAAAAATGCAGTCTCTAAATTGTAAAAGATAATAAACTTTCTTCAATGAAGCATTTGTGTTGCGGTTTCATAGGCATTTTAAACCTTTTTCAGCTATGGGCTTTCAAATATTCTTTGACGAAAATAGTGTATATTATTTATTATAAAATGATTTCGTTTTTCTATGTGGTTTTTTATATTTTATTGGACACAAAGTATTGCACATCAAAAAATATATTCAGTTTTCCTCAAAAGATTAACCTGAATTAATAATAAGATTTAAAAATGATTTTTCATAGGATTACCTTTATATTTTCCATAGAGTCACATTTGAATGGGAGAAATCTGGAAAATCATATAATATTGAAAACTTTTTCAAGCAATTAGAGAAATTCCCAACAAACCACACATATATGTATATCATAGCTTTATGTAAATTGTAAACATTTGTTCACGGGGTATAAAGGAAAACAAAGCTGAATGCAAATTATAGTGTCGTAATTATTAGTATTTATTACGCTCTATAGTTTTATCTTTTGACGCTATTATGGCTGCATTTGTTGGTCTGTTTCCCAAATAGAGGGCTAAAGGAGAAGCTTAGAAGCTTTAATGTAATTTACTTGTAACCCTTCGGTCAGTGTACTGAAATTTTAATTTTATTATAACCTATTAACTGACTGAATTATGGTACATTCCTTTAAAGAAAAAAATTACTAAATTCATAATGCATGTTAAAGGAAATGGATTGGGCTGTTCGACCCACATTAGCTGATATATAGTTTATAAACACAACTGCCCTACATTATTTACTTCAGGTTCATAACGGTATTATTCTGATAGAAATGTGACAACGTTTTGTTTAAGAACTGAAGGATTTAGAAATTTCATCAATAAGGGAATTTGATGTCTTAGACCATTTAAGTAATTTTGAAAATCTTATAATTGGTCATACAGTAATGATAAACGATATTCAAAATTACAATTCGGCATAGTAACTGCTTTAAAAACACTAAATATTATAAACAATTGATATATATTTTTTTTAAAGATATGAAGGTTCTTTGTAAAATAAAGGTTAAATAATAGCAAAGAGATTTTTGTTGTATTTTTAAGCCTATATTATTTAGTTTTAGTTCGTAATTTCAATTACTTTTATAGACCTTCTTAGATTATTTTAATCCTAAATTCTCTATCAATAACTACATATAACAGTTAGTCATAGCTTAAGATCAAGTGCCCATAACTATAATATTTTTATTAAGATCAGGTACAGGATTTTTCAAAACAATTACATCACAAGTAATAGACAAGAACAACGTGTATCCTCAAACATGTATATTAGAGAAGCAAGCAATGTCAACACAGTTTTAAAATTTTCATACTATTTGAAAACCACATAGTGTATATTTTTCGCAAGTGTACTTATATGTAAAAATAGACTTTGACAATTCTGTCATCTGTGGACAAATTTGCAGTTTGTGGGTTGCAAACAAAGGTTTTTCTATGTGTTAATAGCGAGGAACTGCTAATAAAATATACTTCGTAACATTTATCGTGTATAATTAAGTATTGTTAGGTATTTTAAATCAGTTTTCAATAATACTTCACAAATGATTGATCCCATTTGATGTGGAAGTTGGCAATAGAGCGCCATGAGATGATCCCAAACTGTAGTTTTTACGATCCTCAGTTTTATTTCAACGTGCTATTATGGATTGCGTTTGCCAACTTATTTTTGTGAGTGCCGTTGAAATTTCCAACAACTGTATTGAATGTGCACCCTCGATTGAGGAGCCACAATAAGAGAAGCGAGGTGCACCCCCGCACCCCCATCCCTCCGCCCACATGAGGGTGACCTATTGATCTGACCATGTCACTCACTTCAAACCAGCACACAATTCACGATCCTTATCGCGAATTTCTAAAAATGAATACAACAGCTTTTCAATAACTCATTTAAAGGGAACTTTTTTATTTCCTGATTAATTCTGTATATTGAAAATTCATTTCTGTTGGCGTTTGGAAGATTACTACAGGCTCACTCGAATTACACTGACTCATATGTCTGTATTTGTCTGGCACTTGAAACCAAACGTTCAGTGTTCTTTTGTTCACAGCTGTTGTGTGCTACTCTGTATCACCATAGTAACAGTAGAAAGTAGTTACTTTTTATTTCTGTACGTTCCTATTTTCTCTTTAAAGCACACTTTAGCAATTGATTCGCTTCGAACTGCACTTGATCACAGAAAATAAATACTACACGTTAGGATACTCAGAGGTGAAAATTGCTAATTTTACAACTTTAGTCTAGTGCATGGAAACACGTTCACTATAATACTTTTCTGTATTTAATGTTGAAAGAATCTGCTTATCACAAGATTGCCAAACCAAACTTGAGTGTCTTCGGACAGGCAGCCGTGAGCAACGTCATTACGAGTTTTCTATTGTTGAAGCTTTTCGAAATGATCAAAACAATCAAAACACCGGCCGATTGTGAAGTCAGATCGCTGATTCGCTTTTGAATGCGAGAAATGGTACGCCAGCAAACATTCATTGCCAATTTTATTGTGTGAGTCTTAAGGGGAAATAACAATGTGTGGCAAACAATGCGCGGCCACACACAGCCAAACAATTGAAGATCTCATCGCCATATTTGTTTGGGAACAGCTTTACAACCCTCCCTAGAATCCCAATTTGCCACGAAGCGATTTTCATGTTCCTTCATCTGAAAAAATTCCTAATGCAAAATACCTCAATGAGGATGTGAAACAAATGAAAAATTAGCTTTCATTATTGACACCATCATTCTTTGACAAAGGCAAACAAATCTGGTTTCCCTTGCGATATGTGTCTAAATGATGGCAGTGATTATGTGGATGAATAAAGTAAGGTCCTGAATGACAGTAAAAATTTTGAAAAAATAACTATTTGTCAGTTTAAACAAAAATAGCTACTTATTTTTAAAATATACCTCGCACAATATAAAACAATGTCTGATGTAATGTCCTAGTTGTTCTAGTTGCAAGTTATCGAGAAAAATGAGATTTAACAGATAGTAAGGACTTCCAGGGCAATTCGGATGTCAATTTACTCTAAAAAGAAACGCTTTCCCGTTACAATAATTAAAGGAAACAATATTTTTTAGACTATTTCTTATCAAATTGGCAAGGAGTTTAGCATGTACGTGAGTAGGAATACAGCAATAGGGCTTAATGATCACAGTGAATAAAACACACAATATAATTTCTTATACTGGTTAAATGAGATGATGAATGGACGTTTTGGGTCCATCCTGATATTCAGTGTGAGTCAAATTTCTTTGAGGTTTAGCAATTTCACATTTCAGGGTCCATCCTGATATTCAGTGTGAGTCTAACTTCTTTGAGATTTAGCAATTTTACATTTTCCTGCTGGTTTGACCTTCTGTAGTCTTATATTTATTCATTCTCAGATCTAACCTTTTTTTCATTTCCAATTGTATAAATTCGGCATTATCCAGCTAATTGTTTTAGGAAATTCATTTACTTTGTTTCTGAACTCTTTTCAACTTTCAAGTTTTAGAGTCAAACAAATATCCTTGCACACTTCAGTAGCATAGTGGCAGTATGTCTGTCTCACGTTCAAAGAGGTCCGAGTTCAAATGTCATCAGAGTGAGTTACCTGGGTAAGGCTTTTTACCGGGAATTTCCCTGATCCTAAAATATGAACGTCAGCTAACTCTGAGGTCTACAGGCCCGGGATACATTTGAGCATCATTTGACCCATTTCATTCATCGTCCGATATGACCTAACCGGTTAAGGGATATTAATTTTAAAAAAGTAAACATATATGTTTGTGAGGTTATTTTATATAATTTTATATTCAACAACTGAGACATACTTTTAAATTTTATTTGAACTGTATAGTCAATAAAACCACGGCGTCAGTTAGTGAGTAAATGGTTAGCGTGTAAAATTTGTACACCTGCAAAACAGGGCGCCAATGTAACAGATACTACATAATTAAACTCGACATGTGCGTGTTACAGAAGTGAATTTGCGTAGAATATGGTGGAAATGAGTAGAGCTTAACAGCATAAATATCACTAGATTCTAGTCGCTTATCTTAAAATAATGTGAAAATATCGCAGTTGCACTTTAGTAAACGTCCTGCGCCGTGCCGTAGCGGGCTAAGGCAGCATGCCTTGGTCCCTGGCTACGGAAAGCGACCCGGGTTTGATCCCACCCATGTGTTGGGGATTTTAGGTCCCGGGTATAGGACCGGTGCCCACTCAGCATCGTGGGGAAAGTGAGGAGCTTACGCTAGGTAAGTGGCCCTGGTCACGGAAACCAACATTCCGGCTGAGGGATGCCGAGATGCTGACCACATCTCCTCCCCGTATCGGTTGGTTGATCGTCCACCTTTGCCGTGCATAAGTGGGCGTGAGGCCGGCAGTCGGGTTGGTAGGCTTTGGCCCTCTAAGTGCTGTCGCGCCAGTGCTGAAGTTAACTTTAGTAAACATTTGTATATCGTAACCTCTAGGACATGACGCTCTAATTCCCCCTTCCCTTCACTGATTCACTGAAATGCCGCAGTAAATGAACCCTTAACTGTAGAACTATTGTAGAAGAGAAAAGGATAAAAAATATTGAAACAATATTATTTACAGGCTGGTCCCGTAGCTCTCAGTCAATAGAGCCCCTCTCCCGGCAGTGGGGATGCGGGTTTTTCTCCAACCAAGATAATTCCTCTTCTTCCCCAGAGTGTGGAGGTATAAATGAGAGTGCGAATGAGTGCGTGATCTAATTATTAAAACCCAACGAATAAGAGTTAATACCTTCGGTATGTTCCAAAGGAGAACGCCGCCGATATGACCATTGGAGTTAAAGGCGGTGTATAAATAGAACAAATAGAAAGAATTATATTTGAACTTGGCAGGCAAGAAAACACAAGACATTCTGGTAGATAGAAAAATATCTGCCGTAAGTCATTTAATGAAGATAGATGCAAATAATTGAATGCGTAACTAAAGAATGAAAATACATTAATATTATAATTTCTAAGAATAATTCAGACAACATGGAGTAATTGGAATTTAATTGGTCTTTCACACTGGCCGTGTGTAAGCTAAGATATGGAAAGATAAAGTCAGACTGAAAAATTCAATGCCATCGCCAAGATTTCAACCGCGGATCTTCTGGTTGCGTTCCAGCCGCTCTAACCCTTGAGCTACTGTGGCCAACGTGCCGACATGACATTAAATTCTCCAACTGATTGGTGTTTTTCCCGGTAAACCACTTAGGAGTTCTGATAAACACATGAGACAACTACCTTAATGGCGACTTACAACATGTAAGTACTTTAAGTCCCGGGCTTTATAGTTAACCACTATTAGGTCAATTATTGGAAATTAATTGTTCTTTCACACTGGCCGTGTGTAGGCTAAAGTATGGAAACGTACAGTCAGACTGAAAACTTCAATGCCATGGCCGGAATTTGAACCACGGATCTTCTGGTTGCCGTCCAACCACTCTAACCCTTGAGCTACTATGGCCAACGTGCCGACATGACATTAAGTTCTCCAACTGACTCGTATTTTTTTCGGTAAACCACTTCATAAAGCCCGGGCCTTAAGGTACTTACCTAAGTGGTTTACCGGGAAAAACACGAGTCAGTTGGAGAATTTAATGTCATGTCGGCACGTTGGCCATAGTAGCTCAAGGATTAGAGCGGCTGGACGGCAACTAGAAGATCCATGGTTCAAATCCCAGCTATGGCATTGAATTTTTCAGTCTGACTCTACCTTTCCATACAACATGGAGCAAGTTAAAACTCAAGCCTATTACGTATCCGAGGCTAAACATTCCTGTCTCATATAACATATTAGAATACTTATTTGTTTACATTCAATCTTGAGTTCCTTTGATAGAATATTCACTCTGGACTGTTGTATTTGAGAATACGTATATAAGTACGTAAGCTTTTTATATTGAATAATATTTAATTAATTTGTGATTTGTGTGTGTAAGTGTTCGGAACTCGAGGCCATTCTCTCGCTAAACACTAATTTGAAATTTGGAACTGTTGCGATAAGCCCTATGGACCAAGGAGCACTTCACATTAAATAAGAGGAAGTGATTAATTATGAAAAAAAAAATTAGTATCTAAACAACGGTTTCACAGTGTGGTTAAAATGTTGTGAGCACTTTGTATATTTGTTACATGAAATGGCAAATAAGTTATAGCGTTGAGAACAAAAGTTAGGATTATTGGATTTTAACATATGTATTGACTTAAGGTAGAATTTGCCTAACTGGAGATATTGACAAAATGCCGTAGCAACAGTTGCATAAGATTCTTCTTTTTATTGGCTCTGAGGCAAGTTTAAACAAAGTCACTGCTTATTTATTTGTTTCTCTCCGTCACAGTTTCTCTATCTCTCTGGTTTCCTTCTCTAACCGTATTTAACTTTCTGCCCCACATAGCGCTGCTGTTAAGTCAGAGACCAGTTATTTATTGCACTAGCTTGTTATCCGATATATCGGAAAAATAAGAGTCATCCGCCCTGTTCATATTGGAAATAAACACACCACCTGCTACACGCTGTTGCCATGGCTACCTTAGCGCATTTTTTCTACGCTGCAGTGTTTCTGTATATGCTTATAGTACTAGAAATTTTTATGTTAAATTGCAATTTTGAATATGTGACTAGCATATATGGCGTCTACAAAGCGGCACAAAGATCACGTGTTCAAACCTCTGTTGCTGTAAATTATAAGAATTTTATCAGAGCTTTCTTTACCCCACAGTAGCGGCCACCATCTCAATGTACAGTGTGCACAGTAGGTCGTGCAAGTTTACCCGTTGCACGCCGGAATAGTCTACCGTGCACTCCGTAGCCTTCAGAGCAGTGACGGAATGCCGATCTTGCAATTCAAATGCACAATTGACACTGCAACAATAATAATCCAATTTTAATATGAAGGATAAAATTGTTATATAAATTGTTTAAATTGTTTCTGTCACTATCATTAAACTATGTACTTTTATTTTAATAAAAAATGAACAATAAATTGATAACAAAACTATAAATAGAAGTATTTATAAACAGTGGAGCTTTGCAATCAAAAACACTTTTAAACCAATTCTCGAACTGCAAAAACACTTAAGCTCCACTAACTTTTGAAATTAGGATATGTTTCAAGGACACAGCGTCCCCATCCTCAGCTGATGTTCTACTGGTTCTTCAGGTGACCGCCTCCCTCTCCTGGCGCTGTTCAATGAGTTGAATGACGTAATCTACTATTGGAATTTCGAAGTTCATTGCTCTCTTTTTGTTCCTCAAAATGTGTATATTTTCCCAAACTGTTAATTCCCAATACTTTTTTGCCGGTACCAAAAGTTTTATGTCTTTGGAAATATTATGATATTTTGACCAGAAGTGATGGGCTATGGCCGATTTATCTGTCTGTTTGTATTTAATACATCGCATGTGTTCTTTTATCCTTGTTTCTAGGTTGTTCTTTGTTTTTCCGATATAAATGTCGTGGCAATCCTCACATCTTACGCTATAAATTCCGGATAGTTTGTTGGTTGGGCTTGTGTTTTTAGCGGGTGATTCAGCATGTTTCTCATGTTATATTTGTTATGTGGTACTAGTTGTATCTGAAATTGACGGAAAACGTTTTTGAATTTATTAAATGCCTTAAGGTGATACTTAAATTTGCAATATACTTTCTTTGGGTCGTTAGCTTTTAAAGTGCTAAAGTCCTTGACGGTTTTCCGTCTCTTATGCTTGTTTATCATTTTTTAAATAAATCTTGGATCAAAGCCATTCACAATTGCAACATAATTAAAGTGATCTACTTCTTTGGTATATTCTTCTGTAGTCAATGGGATGTTCACTAGCCTATGGATTAAACTGTGAAATACTGCATATTGGTGTTCTTTTGGGTTGGAGATGTTGTTTTTAATGTAGCTATCCACATGTGTTGATTTTCTGTATATGCCAAACTCTAAATTGTCTCCTTTTTTATAATTTTTAAATCCAAAAACGGTAACCATCAAGATGGTTAGAAGAACAGAACATAATACTCAGAAGTGTAATCTAGCGTTTTAGATTTTTGTTGTCTCTTTTGACACATATACAAACTAGTTTTTCAAAATTAGGTATCAATGTTTATGCAGCAGCTAGTCCAATTTGGCATTTTAAGTTCTGATCCGACTATTGAATTCTGCAGAATTCGCATATATATAGATCCGAACATAC
Organism: Mantis religiosa; assembly: GCA_030765055.1. NCBI lineage: Eukaryota > Metazoa > Arthropoda > Insecta > Mantodea > Mantidae > Mantis > Mantis religiosa. The sequence continues at coordinate 91,829,302 of CM060955.1, read as the reverse complement.
ACAGAAAAGGAGCGGCATTTCTATGTAGTAGAGGAAATGTATTTCTTGGAAAATGTGAACAGAAATCACTCAAACTGATTTTACTTTGGAATTTATTTTTCATTTGACGATTGCATTGCAAATCGATAAGTTCAAGTTGCAATTCAAATGGAACATTATCAACATCTGTAGAGTAAGGCTCAGCAAATATTTGGAACATTGGCTCTGATTGCACCACGTCTTGAAACCTTTTCTGAAAGTCTTTGTTCAACTCTCTTAATATTTGAACATATTCTTGCAAGTCCATGACCTGAACAAGCTGCTGAACTATTGAGACCTTTGGGAAATGTACCCAAGTTCTTTGAGGTTAACTGTCTTTCACATAAGCATAGCTTCATTTGGAATGCTCTGATACCATCACTTTCTATAAAAAAGAAACACCCTTCTCATGAAGGCATAGATGTAGGAGTAGATGTCCTACGTGTCACATTACATTCTCCAACCGACAATATGTTTACGAAAACAAACCGCAAGAGACGAGACAACACTACTGTCCAATTGCACGTCTCAAACTGATGTCGCACGGTACTAGTGGCAGTGCACAGTGCTACGACATTTGCTCTGGCACATAATCGATCCAGTTGGTGACCGCTGCCCTACAGCACATCTTGGATAGCTATTAGTTCCAGGTAACTCTCGGCTTGTTTTAGCTCAGGCATTCATCATTATACTTACACATTCAGAGTTAAACTTTAGGCAAATATATAATAATAATAATAATAATAATAATAATAATAATAATAATAATAATAATAATAATAATAATAATAATAATAATAATAATAATAATAATAATAATAATAATAATAATAATAATAATAATAATAATAATAATAATAATAATAATAATAATAATAATAATAATAATAATAATAATAATAATAATAATAATAATAATAATAATAATAATAATAATAATAATAATAATAATAATAATAATAATAATAATGATAATGATAATGATAATAATGATAATGATAATGATAATGATAATGATAATGATAATGATAATGATAATGATAATGATAATGATGGCGACGGCGGCGGCGACAACGACAACGACAACAATGACAACGACAACGGCCACGGCCACGACGACGGCCAACGCCAACGCCCACGCCCACGGTGACGGCAACGGTGACGGCGACGCTAACGGCGACGCCAACGACCACGACCACGACAATAATAATAATGGAACCATGGTAATCTATTACATCAAACTTTGGGAATTTCTAGGTTTGTTTATGTGGTGATTCCAGCGTTATTACAAACCTATGTATTAGGTATAAATGTTATGCGATGCCTTAATAAATTTCAGTAAAAATACTACTTCTGCATTTGATTTTCTGAGTTCGATAACTATACCTACCATAATATCAGGCTTATACCCACTAAATGCCTATAAAATAATACTGTTAAAACAGAAAGAGGCGGAAAATTAATACAAATATCAATAAATACATGTAACTAATAAAATAATGGAGTAACTTTATTAATTTCCAATTTGGTGAAACATATTAGATGTTCGGAAGAGTCAGACCGAAAAATTCAATGCCGTAGCCGAAATATGAACCACGGATCTTCTGGTTGCCGCTCTAACCCTTGAGCTACTATGGCCAACATGGCATTATATTCTCCAACTGATATACTATATACCATAAAACTCGGGCCTTAAAGTACTCACACGTTGTAAGTCGCCATTAAGGTAGTCGTCTCATGTGTTTATGAGAACTCCTAATTGTTTTACTGGGAAAAACACGAGTCAGTTGGAGAATTTAATGTCATGTTAGGACGTTGGCCATAGCAGCTCAAGGGCTAGAGAGGCTGGATGATAACCAGAACCTCTGAGTTTCAAATCCCGGGTATGGCATTGAATTTTTCAGTCTGACTCTATCTTTCCATACTTTAGCATACTCATGCCAGTGTGAAAGAACGATTAATTTCCATATTAGATGTTTGTTGCATCACAGCCATGTATTAAGTGGATCTGTTATGGTGTTAGAGTAAATAATTGTATAATGCTTAAAAACATTTAAAGCCATACTTTCGTTATAAGCAACTCTGAAAACGTTTTGTGGTTTTAATGCTCCTCATATAAGTCGTGACCTTCGGGAGAACCTCATTCCCTCAAGAAATTTCTGCATCCTGATACTTCAAAGTTCACAATTAGAACGCGACTTTTCCAGAAGACTGCAGGTTTATCATATGCCTTTGAAGTTCTTCGTATGAGCTAGTTGATCTGCATTGAAGGACTTACCAGAAAACGAGCAACGAACCCTCAGTACGAAAGCTGCAAATAAATTACTTCAAAATGTAATTTTTATATGTAAAGCAATAATCTATCTGAGGCAGGGGCAGAATTTCTCTAACTTATGAAATAAAATGTGTCAATTGGGTTGTGGATATTTATGTGTGTAAAACTCCTGAAGCCCTATGAGGAGAACTGTGGCCCTCGGAGGCAATCTAGGACGCTGTTGATGGATATCAAGTACCACTGGGCATGTCAACATGGCCAAAAAAGGGTCACACCTTTTATTGAGAACTAGATCTCTCTACAAAGGCTGAAAGAAAAAAAAAGGAATCGATAGGCTTTTTGATCTTCTGACTGATGTACGAGCTTGCCTTTGACACGTTACGTTGGGTCGTTCAGTCGTAGATGTACACTCATGGACATTAGTAATCCACACGTCTGTGCCTTTGTGGTAACATTCCTGTTCTTGGTTATGTAGATTTGCATTTCTCTTTGTACATTTATAAGAATACTCGATGCCGAATTTTCCACAAACTCAATGAAGAAAATAATTTAACATTGTAGAAACAGACACCTCATTTTAATTTTGAAGCTTAGCAGTCTCTTTTCGCAGACGACATGGTCCTAATCAGTATTATTTTCATACATCGCAAATTGGCAATTCCGTTTATATCTTGCTTTACAAGTAAAGAAAAACACAAAATTCATACTAACAACACAATATTTTCGCTGCTTGAAACTATTACAAGGGCTGTTGAATAAAGAAATCGCAATTTGTTTTGACAACGTACCTTGACTCATCCTCATAATTTTGATGGTCCTTCTCAAAATAGTCTCTCCCGAATGTGATGCACTTGTCCCAGGGTTTCTGCCAGTCTTCAGAGACATGCTGGAAACCATTTTTTGAGAGACCCTTCAAAATCGTCTCCGCAGCCTTCACCACTGCTTCTGATGATGGATAATGCCTCCCACGAAGGCGTTTCTTGGAGTTAGGGAATAGAAAAATGTCACACGGGGCTAAATCCGGACTATAGAGAGGGTGAGGGATGCCCTTCACGTTGATTTTTGCAAGATATTCAGCAACAACGTTGGCAATATGCGGCCAGGCCTTATCGTGGTACAGCATCCAGGCGGCTTCATAGAAATGTGATCTTTTGCACCTGATATGGACTTGTAATGTTTTCAGGACATCCCTGTAGTATTGTCCAGTTACTGATGTGTGTGCTGGTGCAACAACCATTCCATGAATATCAAAGAATGAGATGACCATAACTTTCCCAGCAGAAGCAAGCACCTTTGCTTTTCTGGGGGTTGGTGATAAAGGAGATTACCACACTGAGCTTTGCTGTTTCCTCTCAGGATCAAAATTATGTAGCCCAGTTCCATCAGCAGTGATTACGTTTGAAAGAAACTACGGAGCTTCCTCTAACATCAACTTTAACTGCATGTTATCTCCATTGCAGCGGTAGGCGATACTGAATGTGTGTAAACTTGCCTGGTTCTCAAAGGCGGAAACCAGGATTACCAACAATGAAGCTAGTAGGGCGTGTTTGTTTCACATTAAGCTAACAGAATATAATAAGATTGAATTTTAGTGCGAACAATTATTACCGTAAAAGAATTATGATCATTCTTTATTGAACAGCCCTGGTACAATCAAGTGATTACTTTATAATATATTGCAATGCGAGTTTAGTAAACGTTTAATACAGATGCTGGTCTAAGGAATCAATCGGTTAGGTACTGGCGTACTGTCTTAAAAGATGCGAGTTCAAATGGAGCTTATATCATATCAGTAGATATTCCCATATCAGTAGATACCTTGGCACATAAAAGAACTTCTGCGGGACTAAATTCGGGCATACCGGTGGCGTTAATGTGATTGTGATAACTGTTAGTGCTATTCGGATATTATATTACACCATTCCTAAACGTCTAGGCTAATAAATCCAGGGCCGTACAGTAAAACAAGGCATTTTTCCCTTTATTTCTCAACATAATCTCCACAAAGACTAATACATTATTTTTTATGTCGGTGTTCTATTTTAATTAAACCATCTCTGTGGTGCAATTTATCATGTTCCTCAAAACAGCTGTTTACCGCATCAATGACCTCCTCGTTACTGTGAAATCGTTGTCCTCCGAAAACATTTTTATGTTAGGGAACAGGTGGTAGTCAATGGGTGCTAGATCTCGCTAGTAGGGCGAAGTTCAAGCAATTCGAACTTTAATTTGCACATTTTTTCCCATTGCAATAGCTGAACGACGGGTCGAAGCGTTGTCGTGAAGAAACAATATTTTTTTTCCTTTGTAAATTAGGTGCTTTTTTCACGTCATCACTAACATTGCAATAAGCTTGCGCAGTAGTCATTAGTGATTCTTTTACCCTTTCCCAAGTAATCAATAAAATATTAACCCATGCATCCCAGAAAAAATCGCCTAACCTTGTTAGGTGACAAAATTAACTTTGCTTTCTTATGGAGTTCATTCATCTGGCGCAATCCACTGCTTTGACTGTGATTTACTCGCTGGAGTGTAGCGATGTTTCGAAATTTCATCCATGGTAATAAACCGCCTCAAAAATTCACTGGAGTTTTTACGGTAGAGCTCGAAATCCTTAACAGAAACAATTTTTCTTTGCAACTTTTGATTAGGTGTCAACAAACGCGGCACACATCTTGCACAGACCTTGTGAAAGCCGAAAACATAACTTAAAATATTATCTGCAAGTTCTTTTTGATATGTTTACAGCCTCTGCTATCTCAAACATCTATAATCTGCGGCCTTCCAGTACTAAACAATGAATTTTTTCAATGATCTCTGGTGTTGTGACTTCCGCAGGCTTACAGAGCGAGTACTGCTCGTACGTTTCTTTTTAAACTCAACTCAGCTTTTAATTATTGTATATGAAGAGGCAGAGTATTTCAATGTACTGTCGTTGCTTTCTTTAGGCGTTAGGCATTTCAAATTGAAGTATTTAATCACTGCTCATTTTTCCAAATCCTCTATTTTCGTGAAACCTCTACACTTGTCTTGTTTAAAATGTTGTGATTCTAAAACTAAACAAGTTATTGACCTGTGACTATGGAAACAAGCTAGTCTAGAGTTAAACTATACGTGTAACAAATACTCAAATTAGGAAACGTGAGTCACTTTATCGATTCCGCTAAAATACAAATTTCAACCTTGTGGACAAGATATCAACTATTCTGGATGATCATATCTGTTCATCATGATCTGGGGAGTAGGTTTCTCCGAAAATATGGTGTATTCCTCTGTTCTGCTGCTTTGTGGCTTATAGTTATTAGGGATGGCTTGATATACCATTTTTATCGATACCAATAAACGATATTTTCCACGATACTCAATAGTGTCATTCCTACTTCTAGTTTCAATACAAACTAGAATGTCGAGAGAACTGTGTAATGTGAATGAAACTAATTAGGAGCGTATATTTAATAAGACAAAATTTAAAACCATCAGTGTACTTATTTTTAAACTCTAATTTGTACATTTAAAAGCAAAATACCTTTTTAAACACTCCAACTTTGTAATTTTTGGTTAAAGAAATACTGCAGACGTGTGCAAATTATTAGACTCATTCGTGTTTCTTTACTTTGCTTCATTTTAACTCAAAATAATAGTTATTTACCGCCGTAACCTATTGCAATTTGTCTTAATTCTTTTCCTTGCTATAATATGAAGCATATTCAATGAAATTTCTTTCTTAATAATAGCTGGGAGATGTTTCTTTTATTTATACCTAGTAATATGGTGGTAGCTCTGAATTAAGAGCAGTCATTTTCTTCATGTCTGTTTATCCAACTGTTTGGTGATATTGCTTTCATTTGATGAATGTAGTAACTGAAGATTGTTAATATATGCCTTTATTGCGTTTTATGGCTAATATATCCTCAGTATTTATTATTAATTGATCTCAAGCTAGGTAGCATCGTGTATCTTATCCTTAGCATTCACATTGATTCAAAAGTAAGGCTATGGGTAAAACTGCTGACCTATCCCCAAGGAAAGTAGCTGTAAGTGAGAGTCTTTTTAAGGAAACTCTTTATTCACAATGTGCAATAGCTAAGATATTGTGTATTTCACAAAAATCTGTTAGTCGCATTAATCAAGCTTTAACATTCGGTAAGACGTTGATCTCACAAAGGGGTGGAAAATGCGGGAGGAAAAGAAAACTATCACCAAGGATGCAAAGAAAACTTGTGCAGGTGGTAAAACAAAATAGAAGAGCAACCAGCATTGACCTCAGTAATCAACTAAAGCAGTACAGAAATATCAGCCTCAGTAGTTCGCAGATTATGTGCAGCAGGTTTACCAGCACGCAGGCCTCGTAAAAAGGCTAAACTGACACCTGCAATGGCAGAAAAAACCGTTTAGAATGGGCTAAAGAGATGCAAAAACCATCAGTGGAATTTTGGAGAAAGGTAAATAGTATGAAAATTGTATATAACATAAAATTAAAATATGTACATGTAAATTTTATGGAAATGAAATAAACAGCCTAAACATTTTTTCTTTCATTTCTGGTTTTGTTATACTATCTTTGAGCAATTTTAAAACTGTTTAATATTAATAGAGGGTTTTATTGTTTCAGGAAATTTTCTCAGATGAATCCATGTTTGAAGTATGTGAAGAGAGCAGCCAATATGTGAAGACATATAAAGAAGCATTTTCCCCTGGTGTGTCGATCAAAGAGCAATGCACCCAACATCAAAAATGGCCTGGAGCTGTATGTCTGCCCATGGACCTGGAATATTATACAATACATAGTTGTGGGATCTATGGAGCAGAAACAGTATAACAGTGTATTAGAAACAAGACTATTTCCTCAAAGTAAAGAATGGTCACCAAATGGTGACTTTGTTTTCATGCATGACAGTGCTCCCTACCATAGAGCAAAATCTGTAACCCAGTTCCTCAAAGTAAACAATGTAAAATAATACCATGGCCGGGGAATGGCCCTGATTTAAATCCAATAGAGAATCTGTGGGGTATTGTTAAACAGAGACTGAAAAAATTGAATATAGCAACAACAGTTCAGTTTATTGAGGGCCTGATAAGCATTTGGCACAGAGATGAAGAAATTAAGGAAAAGTGCTCCACCCTTGTAGAGAGCATGCATGCTAAAGGAATGCATACGAAATACTAATATACGAAATACTAAGAGTTGAAAAAATATTTTTTAATATTATTTCTGTTAAATAAATAGGAAATAAACGGTATATGATAAAAATTTCACCACTGAGTCTAGTAATTTGCACACATCTATAGCATTCTCACTTTTTCCGGTCAAATCTACTTCTTTTCCTGTCACATATGAGTCCCACTGTACTGTAAACTGTTGCAGGTAGAATACATAAATATTTATCAGCAAATTTGTTTCTTTTTTAGTTTTGGAAATTTTGAATTCGGTGTCCAGAATCCAGTGCTGTAGAAAGAGGAGGTTACAAATCGTCATTGATATATACAGTGGTTTCTCCTTGGGAACCGTTAACTGACAGTGAATCTGACACACAATTGCCTTCTTATATAATGTTACTGTAGAGGTACCATATTCCTGGCATTTCCTCAGGCTTTGCAATGTACTACTTGCGGCAGTAATATTTTGTGACTTTAAAATAAAATAAAAATTGCAGAATCACTACTGAAGTATCGAAAAAAAACTGAGGGAATTTTCTGAAGTATCGTTGTATGTCTCCGTAGGGGAGGGGATCCGTCCCCTTCAGCTGCTGTGGTGCGGCCGCTGCAGACGCTTAGCACTCGTGGTACCTCTGACGTTACCAGAGGAACCTGGGTCCAAGCATTCGAGCTCCTCCCTGAATGGGAGTTGTTCGGATTGGGTTGGACTCGACGGGGCAATGTGTTCCCGACACCCGCGGGGGATCGGGTGCTTCCGGCCAGGATTCGGCCGCCCGGAAGGGGTAGAGGGTTGCTTCATAAGTCCCGCGTACTAGCCTGCAGAGTTAGTAGAAGGTGTGCTAAATCACCAGGCGGCCTCACCAAGGCTTTTCGGTAGTTTTCCCTGTGGGGTTGTCGCGCGTAATTGGCGTATCCACTTCCATCCCGTTTTGACCATGTTGTCGATGAGGAGACCTTTTAGGAAACCAGGCATTGCCCTATGGAAAGAGCCCCGGTGTTTTCCATCATTCCCGGGTAGGAGGCCTGGGTACTCAGAATTTTGGGTAGATCGTCTGCGCTTAGCTATCGTTGGATGTCGATACCACGTAAGCATCGTGAGTATCGAAGTGTCGCAATATGGAGAACCCAACCCTAGTTACTATTCATATCACGACAATAAGATTTCAATGTTAATATACTTACATGCCTAGAATATAAAGATACTTTTTAGTTAAATGTACACGGTTTTAGTCTTTCCTGTATCCTTACCTAGGTTTCTATTTCTTCAGTTATATTTAATTCGGGCATCATGTCTGTGTTCAATTACCGGATAAGTAATTAGCTGAGTATATTCCTTCTCATCCAACCTCTTTATAATTTAGTACATATCTACCAGACCTTGATCTGGACTTCGAATGAAAGCCATACATTCCATTTGTCATGTATCAATGCCTGTATCCATGTACTCAGACTCCTGACTTGACATCACCTTCTTCGCGATTTTCTAACATCAAGCAAAATGAAATTTCGAGGTTCGAGTTCATTTGATTCGGAATTCGTTTGAAATTAAAGCGGGTAATGAAAATTGCATTGATTACAGTATTTTAAGGCTGTTACGTCAATCAAGGTTTAATGAGGAACTAATTAAGTAACATTAAAGTTACCGTAATCATGATTGATCGCCCAAAAATAGTATGTTATATACGAGCTTTAACCACCCTCCGTAGTAACGTATGGAGATCCGAAGTGCGTATTTCACCAACCATTATGTTCTTAGACTTTCTACCTTTTCCTGGTTTTAAGTAGGTGCTGAGAAACTACAATGTCTTTCCATCGCACTCTACATTCTCAAATTTCGGGCGTGCTTCTATATTTCGTGGCACAGCAGTGAAATACAGATGAAGAGAATGCTTGCTTAAGGGAAGATTACCCCCTTAAAATCTAGAAGGTTGCTTGGTCAATGGGTCGTTCTTCTGCTTCTCTAGGCAGTTCCAACTGCAAGAGAGGGCACCGTACCTACATTTAGGATCTTCCATGCAGTCAAGTGATACCCCGTCAACATCCAAGCGTACCATCACACCGATTACTTTACGTGGGCCCTCCCGGTCCTTTACCACTGGCACATTTAACTGTAGTTGCCGAGATTCTAGACCACGACGTTTAGCTTAGAATGACTCTCCAGCCCATTGTATATCGCTTTAGCGACCATGGTTATTGGAATCGACTGCGTTGAGGCACCGCAGAAAGCGGTAAGAGAACCGGTTTAGCAAGTACAGCCAGAGCGGGGTAAGTAGCAAAATAATTTACCAATCAAATTTTTAATGTTTTCATGCTGTTCAGCTGAAGTATGTTTGATTCTGCAGATAGACTAGGGAGAAGCTTGGAACTCTTACAATTTGTTTCACATGAGGTGCCAGCTCTCGAAATATGCGCAGAAGTTTGGACGAGTTCATCTACTGTTGCTAGTGGAGGAAAATTCAGTTTTCATTTCCGGACGCACATGGTAACATCGAGAGGTTGATTATAACATAAGCATTTAAGTTCTTTAGCCTGCTCCCTGTGTCATAAAATTAAAGTGGAGTAACATTTCCTAATGCTAATTAGTATTATTAATTGCATGTGTGTGCTTGATCTGCGCGTGTAAAACATTTAATTCTTTATTTATTTTCATATTTTATTCATAAACATCTGAAAATGTCATTAATGGTAAGCAAACTGAAAGGAAAGATACTGCATTCACACATTCGTGAAGTAAGCATTGTGTATAATTACATGACAAAGTATGCACAGGGTGATGAGATCTATACTATAAATCACAATGTTCTAGATTTCCACGAAGTTCTAGGCCGGCTCCGTTTCCTTCTACCACCTGAAGACCGCTGTGGTATCACATTTGGTCACCTCTCTTCTTCCATCCTTAACACGTGACCATACCACCGTAGTGTTTGACTCCCAGTTCTTTCCATCACTGATTCTTCCATATCCATTATCTTTCTACTATCTCCATTCCTTCTCATCTGCAACCTGCATTTTCTGGCACTCCTCCTTATTCCATCCATTTCAACTGCTTGAATCTTACTTTTTTGACTCTCCAATAAATTCCAGCCCTCTGAGTATATGCCAATATACTCTCTACTATGACCTGAAGGATTCTCTTTTTGTTTCCATTGTTATTTCCCTATTCCATAGTACTCCATTCAACATCTTTACTGCATCTCTACCCTGTCTTATTCTATGATCTACATTTGTTCCACGGTTCCACGGTTTCATGAATTACTGATATCAAGTATTTAAATTCTTTTACTGAGTTAATTATTCCTTGGGGATGTCTCGTCCATTTCCATCACCAAATATTCAGTTTTACTCATATTAGCGTTCAATGCGCCTGACTCAAGAAGTTTCCTTACCATAAATTTCGCGTCTTCAAGATATTGCGCAGTGATCACTTGAACATTTACAAATAACAATGAAGTTACAGTCCCTTGTCCAATTGGAATTTCCATTCCTTGACATGAGTTGTTGAGATGTGCAAGTTGAGTGGCTATATTAACAAATTCTCTGCCCTCGTTGAGTAGCTCCCCACAAGCTCTCTTATTTACAGGAGTCCTTTGCCCCACTCTGGTCACAATAGCCCTTTGCCATAAATTCATTCATTCAATTATTGATTAATTAATTACTTATTAGAGAAAGCAATTAATGCGATTTCACTACACCTTACTGTGTTATATGCATCTTTGATCCAAAATCAAAAATTAGCGGACCAATTTCTCTTACGATTTTATTTAATATGACGCATTCAGCATGTTTTGCCAGGTATTGTAATATAAATACACTTCTAAATATATGTTGCTAGTTAAATTCTAAACCTGAGTACAAATGCTGTATCCATTAAACAAAACACAGACATTTCTCCCTATTTTGGGAGTTTTCACATGAGAAAGAATACTTTTGGTGAATTATAGACATCAATTTTCTATATTTTCAAATTTCATTACTGAAATTAAAAAGAAACATAAAAAGTGTGAGTTGAAAATGTTCGCTTGTGAACACATGTGACCAGGCACTACAAGAAAAAACCACTGCTCGCGCCAACCATACGATAACTTCCAATTTCTATGACAATGGAACGACAGAGATTTTTCTGGAATTTTCTGAGTGAAGAGAAAATATTACTATTTCCAATTAAAATGACATTGATAATTCGCGTTCTTTGAAGCAAAGCAATCAAGCACGGAAAACGCTGACTCTTTCCGGTTTTTAATTCCAACGGCTGAATTGTGGCAAAAGCGCGTTACCATCAAGCAAATACCTGAAATCGGTAATTGCGATCGCCATTGATAAAAACAAAACAGAATCTGGATAGAGATCGACATACGTATACCTGTTGTGCTGCCACCATTTCGAATTACAATTTTATGGCACGTTGTCAGCGTAACACCAAACACATATCGATGCTAACTAAAGTTCAGTTTAATGAGCAGGTACAACAGTCAGCTGTTCCTGTCGTTCAAAATTGATGAACGGCTTCTAATTGTTACACCACGACCAAGGTTTCTCGCATCTTTAGTAACACAACCAACAAGAAATACAAATTCTTATAAACATAGTATTCACAAATGATGAAGCTGTAGTTGTGAAAGGAGTAAAGAATTGGGACATCCATCTGTAAGATATCTGGTCCTAATCAATTATAAATTGTAAGATTTATAGATAACTATGTCTAGTTTTGTAGAGTATGCAATTTTATTCAAAACTAGCTGATCCGGCAAACTTCGTACCACAAATAAAAGTCTATATGAATAAATAAACATTCGGATTAGTTATTTATTCTGAAATTTGGGGTGAAGTTTAAATATAACGCAATTACAATTAAGTAAATCTATTTTGTGTGCATAAATAAGTAAAGATGATGGTTCTCCGACGCGCGAAAACTCTACGTGTTATTGTCCACGAGAGAAACAGGGAAACTCCAAGTTCATTCCGCAAAATTTCAACTGCCCTTTGAAACCTACTCTCTTCCTCGAGTTGATTAATTAACTGTTAAGGAATATATAGAAGATTAATTGAATGTTAAAGGAATATACACATGTATTGAAACACATATCCTGTGTGCATTGTCAAGTTTGTTGCGGACTCTGAGCGGTAGCATTTTTCTCCCCTAGGAAAGACGACCGCAACCATAAATTTTAAGGGTCGCACCCGGTGTTTATTTTCCAAGCATAGTTTTGACAGGAAGGGGACATCTTAGGTGGTCTAAAGTGAGGTTCTCGTAAATGTGACTCCATATGCGTTCTACCGACCAACTAATTAAAAATAATGAAATGAAGGGCAAAGTAAAGTGTCATATGACCTATCTGGGAACAGTTGGCCTCTGTGGGCCAAGCTGGAGAGTTGCGTTTTTTTGTTTTGTAATTTACGTCCTCTAACGTTAAGTCATTTCTGACGGTGAATGAATTGGATGAAATAATGCTCAAATGAGTCCAGGAAAATGGAGCCTAGAGTTACCCGACATTTATCTTGAAGGATAAGGGAAAACCCCGGAAAAAACCTATCCAGGTAACTCACCCTGACCAAGAGAGTTGCGTAATAGACCACGGGAAGAAACCGCGTTCATTGAAGCCAGTCTAAACCGTCGTGCGACGGCACCCGGACAGAAATCCCGTTCATTAAAGCAGTCGGTGGCTGAGGCCCAGTCTGAACCGTTGTGCGGCAGCACGCGGACAGAAATCGCGTTCATTAAGGTTATTTGGCTACTGTTGGCCAAACTTAACGGACGAGTTAACCAAAGATATCGCGTTCAATTAAAGGTAGTTAGTAGCTGGGTGCCAATCCGATGAGTCGTGTTATAGACACGGGAGTACAACCAGGCCAGCGCGAAGCCTACCATTCAGAGTTCGTCTAATTAATTTGTATTTAGAGAGTAATTGAAATACAAACGATCGTCACAAGAGAATTAACCTGTGTTTCTTTCCAAGTACCCTAATTGATCCCACCAAAACGCCCTGAATCAAGAGATCCTTGCCACAGATCTTATATTCATGAATGATAGGATAAATCCGAGAGCATCGACATTTTCAGATTATCACTGGAGAGGCTGACAACCCAAAGAGTCAAACCCCAGCCACAACATGGAGCCGAACTGAAGGGACACACACCACCGTGCAACACCTTGCGATTTATTTATGGTCACTGCAAAGGCCAAACGCACGGGAAATTGTAGACACTTAAAATAAAAACGTAAATACGTTGGTATCATCGTAATACTCGTGATCAGGATATCACCTCCTTTGTACTTCCACTTGATGAGTGTTGCCTTGATGACGTTGTTCATCAGCTTTTTCACAGTTAGTCTCGTTTCACTGAACAGTCGTGGTTTGTGAATGTTACGCAGCGTGATCACAACCGGTGGCGGCCGATAAAGGAGGGCTGCGGGACTGTAGCCCCCCAAAGCAAATTTTAATTTTACTGTTGTTGCCTTAATCGCTTAAATTGAATAGATTACATACGTATATATGTTATAAGTCATTACAACAAGTCCATAGACTGTGTGGCAAGCTCATATGGGAAGCCGCTTCTCCCTCTTGGACTGCCGGGACAACTCACTCACGTGCATATTGCTTCCATTTCCTCCTCCGCTTGCCACGCTTCACGTTTCTACCTACCGCGCGCCCCATGGCTTAGTGAACTCATTGGACTGCATTGCTTGCAGTCCCAAGAGCGGTGTAAGCGCAATTTCGTGCGGATTTTGGTGAAATCGACGTTTTTGGAACACTTTCACTGTGATTCAAATACATTTTTTTCCTGACAGTAAATTATAATCGAATATGTCTTTTTATACTGGTATCAATCGTGTGATTGTAACAATGAGAAATTCAGTCGAGTATTTAAGGTCGCTTCGTTTTGGCGCTTTAACACTCCAAGAGAAATGTAACATTAAAGTACGAGGAAGACGGATTTCATTAAACATTATTCTAAGTACAACAAGTTGCCCAAAAAAATATAATGTGTCTCAGTCCTGAATTTTACACGAAATATGAGGGGATATGTGGCTGTGAAATCCGCAATTCCCTGTTCTCTTTCCATTGCCTTTTATTTGGAATTTATGGCGATGCAGCCAACATTGCATGAGTTCAAAAGGGAGTTTCAGATTATATGAAAAATGTCATAAACATGAAATGTCCAAAAACCATGTTAAAAATGCTTAATTTTGCTACACTGGGGTCAATAAATATACAGACATGTTTAAGCCAAGCCTATAAAGAATCAATAGATTGTCACAACGATCAAGTCCAAAAAGCAGGGACACTCTTCCTCTTCTTCTTCTTCTTCTTCTTCTTCTTCTTCTTCTTCTTCTTCTTCTTCTTCTTCTTCTAATCATATAGGCCTACATCCTGTTCCTTCCAGAAAATAGGAGTCCTTCCAGTTTTTGGTCTTCCAGGAGATCTTCTTCCGTCTGCTGGTAAGTAGGCTCTTGCTATACGTGAGATTCTGTCCGATGTCATACGGGATACATGGTCATTCCATTCGCTTCTTCTTCTATTCACCCAATCACCTATTGCTTGAATGCTTAATTGCTTTCTAATATCTTCACTTCTTATTTTATCTCTTCTTGTTCTTCCTATAATTTTCCTTGAGACGTTCATTTCATTTGTCTCTAGAATCTGTTTCGATTTTGAAGTGTCCGCTCTTACTTCACAGGCATAGGTGGATATTGGGCGTATTACCGCTTTATAGATTCTAGTCTTGGTTTCTTTACTTAAATATTTGTATTTCCATATAATATCATTTATGCAGCCTGATATTCTCGCTGCTTTATTCGCTTAATACGTAACTTCATTCTGCAGTGCTCTCCAACTAATTAACTCAACACCCAGGTACCTTATTGTCACTACTTGTTCTATTATCTTCCTCTCTATTTCCAATTTACATCTCAAGGGGAATTTGCTTATGGTCATTGATTTCGTTTTTGTTAATGATATTTTCCTGTTATAGTTTCTACATCCAAGATAGAATCTATATAGCAGTCTCTGTAAGTCATCCTCAGTATTTGTCATCAGGACAACATCGTCAGCGTAGCATACAATGTTAAGGGTCACTCTTCTAAAGATAATCAACCGTGTGAAATTTTGTGGTTTTCATGCCCCTAAGAGGACATGAAGAGCATGGAGGGTCACAAAATCAAGGGATGTTCATCGGGTTGATTAAATGTACAGGATAAATTGATTCCCTATTTAAGAAAAAGAAATTCTATAGAAAAAGAACTTATAGAAAACATCCCGAAGTTCAAAGTGGGAGTGGTCAATAAGTTTGCTAAAAAGAAAGATCGCCGTTCATCTTCAAATAATTAAGCAAAGCTAAAATTCCAGTAATCAATGCAGCCCCCCAAGTTATAGACAACATGAATCACCACTGATTACAAAAGATCCTTACTTTTAATTTTAAATTATGAGGTGGGAGCCCAGTCAATTCTAATGGATTTAAGAAATCTGTGAATTAGTTGACTACGTCATCCTGGTTTATAACTGTGTTAAGTGATTTGTAGAAAAACAATTCTCCCGGAAGTAATAGACGCTCTGGAGTGCAATTCTGACATACCAACACGACTATTAGTATTACCTGCGTCTCGCTGCTCATCAGTGCGATCAGCATTTGAGGTAGCTCGTCGCACATTTGACTGACTTCTACGACCTAAGTCAGGTCGCCTTCTCCTTGGCATATCGAAAAGTTTCTGCGAACGTCGCAGAGTCACAACGGACTTCAATTAATTTGTGTCAGTTCAGTTCACATTCACGAATTCACAAACAAATTCACAAATTATAAAGAAGGTATCCACGGATTCCCAAATAGTTGACAACAGTTTTCTGTAATCAAATATGTATAGTATTACAGTGCGTCAGAAATTAATTTTCTGTTTAATCTTCGAAAGGTATATCATCATGCTACATATAAATATTTCAGTCTTGATAAAAAAAATAAAAAATGTTATATAATAAAATATAGTAAGTGAAATATCTTCGATTACTTTGGCGGGGAGTGGGATATATTTCTACTTCGTAATGCTTTTGCTTGTCGAAAACAAAAGAAGGTGTAGGTGTTCCGAAAAAGTTTGTGTGGGTACTTTTGTATATAGTTAATATCCCGGTCCGTTATTACTTCAGGTTTTTTCTCACCTTTTAAACCTTCCTTTGACTAACCAAACTTAGGCAAATCGTTCAGCCATTCTCGAGTTTTGTGAGATTAACACATGTCAATTAATTTTTATATAGTTAGATAATAATTAGATCATTGCAGAGAATAATCGAAACTACCTAAGGGACTTTCAAAAGGAATATTATATATGACTAGAGTTTATTCCTTAAATAGCACATATATATTACACAATGACATTTTACACAGAAATACTTTGTCATACGTCAGTAAGAGAATATACACTTCAACATGTATTTTGAGCAACAAAACAAATGCACGAAAACACTAAGTAAAAGGAATGGTACCATAATACCAGCTGATATAAATTTACATATTCGGCAAGGGTTAAATATAAAAAGTCGTCCATAAATAGTTCATTTATATTAGCTAAAATTACCCTTTTAAAAAGAGCATGGTTTATTAAGCCCTTACTAGGATTTATACACCACAATATTTGCAGTCCCTGAGAGAGTTCCATTTGTCATGAGTGGAGTTAAAACACCCTGGCCAGGGCATCAATTTAGTTTAATTCTTGAAGTCCAATATATAGATTATAAACATTATGCTCCAGTTGAAGTTTCGCAAAGACCTTCACCCAAGTTGCTAACGATAATAGTATTAGCTCGGTACTGATAATGTTGCTGTATAAGTTAAATTGAAACACATACCAAAAGAATCATTCTTTAAAACCAATTCTAGGCGTCAATAACAGTATTTTAAATGTGAAGAAATTGAAGACAATTAATTACGTGAATAATGTCACGGTTAATATACAAAAACTGTCTTTAAAACAGAAAGCGTTTGTAGAAAATATGCAAAAGAGCACAATTTACTTTTATTGAGATTCAATAATATCACAAAGCCACAATAAATATACGTTAAAATCTAGACTTTAGTTCCCTTGCGGACGTGATTTACATATACTAGAATTTGAAGCTGAAAACAGGAAAGCTTTTAATTTTATTTCATTCATTTTTGTTTGATAAAACGTATGCTGCACTTTTTCTGTTGCTTAATTAACTTCTCAAGGCATTTAAAATAGTAATTGTAAAGGAAAAATTAAGGGTTCAACTTTCATTTTCATTTATACTTTAGTTTTCTTAACTCCTATGTTTAGAAATGTTTGCCTACATAATCTACTTTGAAAAATGTATGAGGATGCCATTTTCCGTAGAGCTTCAGGAGCTTTTTAAAAACTGTTGTGAACCAAAATAAGACCTGAAGCTTTCCTGGCGACGAATATGCTCCCTTTCTTATCGGACAGCAAGCCAGGCGAAAAGACGATTAGATATCAACATTTCCGGAGTGTGCATCTCTCCCATCATCATGATATTTATAAAATGTTATAACCACAAACGAAATACTGGATATAACACAAATATAAACAAAGACGAAACACTATCAAAATTTGCATTACTGAACAAAAGACTGTTTTCAGTAAATTAAATGATGGTCAGAAGATGGCGTGAGTATAGAAAATTGTGTCAAAGAAACGTTATTACTTAACTTGATTACGAAGCTAATTGATCTTTGCTTCTTAAATCGACGGACTTCCATTTTAAGGCCGGCTTCCAAGAGGAGCTGAACTGGAATCCACCATCACAACTAAGCGTGCTCCTTTCAGAAGAAATCGCCAAAACATTCTTAATTCTCCGCTGCCAGTAACTGTTGCATATCGCCAAGATGATCGTCTCCCGAAAATTGGCATTATATTCGTTATCAAAGCAATGCTCTTTCAGCCCAGACTTCTCAGGTTGCATTAAACGAATGATCCGTTCATGTTCGATTATTCAGGTAGCGATGATCCTTCCCGGTTTCCTATATACGGTATCCCACATTCACAGGGAATGCGGTACACTCCCGGAACTTGGAAGTCTAGTTTGTCTTTCACTGGTCTCAAAAGATGTTTAATCTTTGGAGGTGGCTTGTGGATGGTCCTGATGTTGTATTTTGCGAGTATTCTGCTGATTCTGCCGGATAGATTGCCGGTAAGCGGGATGCAGGCTGTAGCGGTAGATCTATCTGACGCTTGCTGTATTACAAGTTTCCTTTTCCTAGCTTTGGTGATCGAGGCTTCAACGCCATATTTTGATTAGCCGTTTTGACGGAAGGTGATTCTCAGGTGCTGTAATTCCTGTTTTAAGGGGCTGGGATCAGGGATAGACAAAGCTCTGTTTGTACATACATTTAGAAGCATTACCATTGGCCTTTCTGATCTTCTTGTCAGCTTCGACGTGGTTTCTCTATTTACAGGAGTACCACTTCAGGGAGCCATCCAACTTCTGAAGGAGCATCTTCCTGCTGATATAGAGCTCTTCCGACATACCCTGACGTCCACTCTCATTTTGTTTGGTGGCACTTTCTATGAACAAGTAGACGGAATAGCAATGGGCTTCTCTTTGTAACCAGCTATAGCTAATTTCTATATGGAACACATAGAACATCAAATACTTGCCACAGCTCCACTTAAACCATCTCGTTTCTATAGATACGTCTTGTTCACATGGATCAGATATTTTGCCTGGCTCTTCTTGCGCATCTCAACAGCCTTCGACCTGAAATACAGTTCACTATGGAAATGGAAAAGGAAGGAACTCCTCCATTCCTGGACATCCTTGTTTCAAAAAAAACAAACAAACAAACAAAAACAAAAAAACTCAACAGTACACTGGGGCATGCTGTATATCGCAAGCCTACACACACCGATCTCTATCTGAACGCTCATAGTTTACATCATAAGTCTCAACGACTGGAAGTTCTCAATACACTGGCCCACAGAGCTTTGTCTATCTTTGATCCCAGCCACTTAAAACAAGAATTACAGCACCTGAGACTCACTTTCCGTCAAAACAGCTACTCCGAATTTGACGTCGAAGCCTCGATTACCAAAGCTAGGAAAGGGAAACCTGTAATACAGCAAGCGTCAGATAAGCCTACCGCTACAGCCTGCATCCCGTTTACCGGCAATCTATCCGGCAGAATCAGCAGAATTCTCGCCAAATACAACATCAGATCCATCCACAAGCCACCTCCGAAGATGAAACATCTGTTGAGACCAGTGAAAGACAAACTGGACTTCCAAGTTTCGGGAGTGTACCGCATTCATTGTGAATGTGGGACACCGTATATAGGACAAACCGAAAGGATCATCGCTATTGGAATAATCGAACATGAACGGGGCATTCGTTTAATGCAACCTGAAAAGTCTGGGCTGGCAGAGCATTGTTTTGATAACGACCATAGAGCCAATTTTCGGGAGACAGCCTCTTGACAATATGCAACAGTTATTGGCAGCGGAGGATTAAGGAGGCTTTGGCGATATTCTCTGAAAGGAGCACGCTTAGTCGTGATGCTGGATTATAGTTCAGCTCCTCTTGGAAACCGGCATTAAAATAGAAATCCGTCAAATTAAGAAGCAAAGATTAATACAGGTTGACAACCAAGTTATGTAGTTATGCTTTTTGACACAATTTTTCTATACTCGCGCCACCTCCTGACCTGGCATTTAATTTACTAAAACAGTCTTTTGTTCAGTAATGCGAATTTTGATAGTGTTTTGTCTTGATTTATTTTTGTTTTGTATCCAGTGTTTCATTTGTGGTTATAACATTTTCTAAATTTCCTGATGATGGGAGAAATGCACACTCCCGAAACTTCTATATCTGATCGTCTTTTCACCTGGCTTGCTGCCAGAGAAGAATATGAGCATGTTGTGAACTAGTTTAAAAATATTAAACAAGTCACATGAAATTCATTTGGGCCTTAACACACAGTGAAAAGGTCATAATATTCAATGCCGTTTGCAGAAAGCGTTTTTCTCGTAAACTAATTAACTTCAAAATTAACTATACCAACACTGAAATAAAGTGTGGTAAAAAGATGTATTTATTCGGAATAAAACTATACTTTTCGACCGATGCATTGAGTTAAAGCTGTTCACACAATTATTTACATTATTTTTATTATACAGAACATTTCTCTTTTATATTATAATACAAAATTCCTGTTTCTTGACGATTTAAATGTCTTTTCCAAATTAAATTTGGGTAACGTTTATATTACTGTTAATTACAAGGATAAAGCTTATTAAGTAAAACTAAACATATACACTTTCAGATATTTTTCTGTAACTACATCCTTTCATTCTAAAATTTGTATGTGTCTAAACCAGTAAATTATATATGGATTAATAACCAAAATTATGAACAGACTTATGAAGATCAGCTTAATATGTTTTATTTGAATTGAACTCAGAGCATCTTACTTTGACCAAGCGGCAGTCCTTAGGTCCGTTAACATAGCAAATTAAACACACAACCTTCTTAACTTCAGGCAACTTAATATATTTGTATGTATTCCAGAAACACACTTTATATAGGTAAGCACCGTTCTCTTCAATTCTATCCGCATAGTAAACGTCTTCCATTTCTTTTTGCTCTTGAGATAGATTGACTAGTGTAACTGAATGTTGAATATTTTGTGATCTAAACCTTCAACCGTTGACTGAGAAGATCTACATGATGTTACGAAGAACATAGAATACTTTCCACAATTGCCATGAAAATATTCAGTTTACCGTGCCTTCCACTTGTGTTGTCTCTTAACGGTTTATCTCATAATGTTTATAGGGGATACATCATCCTGAAAGCCGAAGTAAAATTCACGGCAAAAATTTCTTTTTCACGCTTACGTATTTTGTTGCAAGCAGTCCAAGTACATAAAAGCCTTTTCTTGTGCGGCTCATATCACCACTTTTTTACATTCTAATTTAATTTAATCTAATAATGTAACCGTAGTCAATGTTTCAGTCATAAATGAAAAGAGACCCGTTCTCCAATTTATTAATGTTTTATAAACTTAAACGCTATGCTCCGTCTGACATCACTGTCTTTTCAATATAACAAGGAATATTACCCAAGTTCCATTAGAGCATCGTTTTATCAATATTTTGTCTTGTTTGTCTTCTTTTTTCATATTTTGTAGTCTTCTGCGTTCCTGTAAGTAAATTAGAAATATATGTATTTTGTTTTCTTGGAGACTACTGGTACTTTTTGTTTTCGGCTTGAAACTGTATTTTCCGAGTAGTTTTTTTAGTTATTTAAACATTGCTGATGTGAATTATTCCCATTCTTGAATATCATTAGTTTCAAGCATTTTCTGTTTGTTTCTCTTGTCTTGTTGCTATAAAGTCCTTATAATTTCATCCAATAGAAGAGGATGTGTAAGGTTTTTGCTTTCAAATGTTATTACATTTTCTCTAACGTACCCATATTTAAATCTTTGCAGTATCTGCAACCAATCAGAGCCTATATTATTAATAAATACCTCTATATCCTAATATTACAAATTTTACACCTTATTTCTTATTATGTTGGCATTATGATTTATTCAGCGTGAGCCCGTTGTGTTCCAGGCATTTCCCATTATTTATTTTGGTCTAAAAAGGTTATTTATAATTTTAAGCTGGATAAATTTATCAAAATATCTTAATGTTTCACCATTTTCTTTTAAAATTATTTCCCTAAGTGTGCCCATTATATTTGCTATTGGATCATAATCTATTCCTGCACTCAACTCTCCTAATAGTAGCATATGATAGTCTTCTATCGGTTTTAAATCCAACAATCATTATTCTTTCATTTGCATACGTTTATCTTTTTTTATTTTTCACTATTAAGGGTAGGTACTCCATTAACTGTATAATAACTCCTCTACATATTAAGGTGTAATTAAGTCATTTGTTCTTATTAGTTTCTAATGTGTTTCTGTTATTACACCGGTAAATTTGTCGTTTTTGAAATTTTCTACATCTAATATTATTAAACCGTAAAAAATATATTTTTTGCCAACTCGTATCCTTTACTGTGGACCTGTTGATATTCTTTGAGTACTATCCGGTTTATTCCTTATCGGTTTATGATATGATCTGTTATGTTTATTGTGCCTATTGCAAAATTATACAATTTGCAACTTTTGGCTACATTTATTTGTGTTTACCTTGTTGCTACCTTGGCTTGCATGACACCCTCTTCTTCTGCTCTGCCAGGTAGCTGTTAACCTCCATACCTCCTTGGTTACTTAATTAGACCCGTTCTTCCCCCTTCTCTTCCTTTCTTACATTTTTTACATTTCTGGCCCATTTTTCTTTTACCTTCTGCCAGAACTCACCAATACTTCTTACCTTCTTTTCCTCCCTGCCCGTTAACATTTTTATAGCTACTACCCTCTTCTCTACTTTCTCCCATTTTTCTTCCCAAACCTCTTTTCCTCCATATTGCAACCTCATTGCATTCTGTTACATAGTGTTCTATGCTTTCTTTCCCCCCACACAATTCACAAATTCCCGTTTCCCTACCTCTTATACCTCTTAGAAATATTATTCCTGTTCTCATCCATGCTAACCCTTCTCTCTCTTGCCTATTGCAGTAATCTACATATGCTTCTCGTCCCCAATTTCCTTTTATTTGCTTGTAAAATTATAATGATTTCATATTTTCTACACTTCCCCATATTTCCTGTCTTTCTCTATCTTATATTCTGCATTTTACTAATTTACCCACATCGCATGTATTCCTTTCCTCTAATCTCCAGATATCTCCCATTCCTATGTTTTCCATCGATTTATGATTTAATGACATTCTTATATTGATGGGTAACCAGCCGATCACATAATCCCCGTCTGGGATACCGGCCAAGATGTAAGACATCTATTTTGTTTGAGCTAATCAGTTTTATGGGGTCGAAAATTAGTCATACGTAAATAACTACAACTTCTGTAAAAGTGATTCCACTATATGTAGATAGGTAATTGCAGTTTTCTTGGGAAGAGTCTATAAGTCGCAGGTTACTGAGCCACGTTATTGCTCGCAAGAGTTCATCATTGGAGACACGTCACCAGTTTCTGATCTTTTGGAGACTTTAAATATTTCTAAACCAAGTGACAATTTTTGCTTTTATCGTCCAAATGATTATTATTCTTACTTTTGTAATAATGTTGGGTTCTTTTGTTAGACTTCACACCTGTGGTACATGAGGTTTAAGTGTCAGATGTGCGTTTTGTAAATCTACAAACGATTCCTCGAATTCAAACGTATTTCCGGGTTAAATAATTTAATTCCTAAATTCCTACACTAATATTAACAAGTCCAAGGGTATGTAAGTCAACGTTTTACATACGGTATGTTAAGAATAAAGGTCGACATAGATTGGATCGTTACTAGATGTGGGAAATTGCAACCGTCATTTTTCTGTCGAAGTTTAATCATTCATGGTTAGAGATACTTCTGGTCCCTCAGTTTGGACGAAATCAATAACAGTATGGGTTCTAATGAGTCCAGATGTGTTCTTAGCCTTTTTTGTGTGTTGGTATTATACACGGTTACTAATTAATAGCAATTTGCTACCCACATATTGGATTGGAACGTAGTGCTACAGAATGCGTGGGTTTGTGCCCATCCATGCGAGAGTGTAGATTAGTCAGCACTGATACTGACTTCCACACAGTATAGTGAGGGTTATGGGGAGCTACGGGAGTTAACCATCCATGGGTATCGAAAATCAACAGTTCACATCTCCGCCTATCTCTCTGAAGAAGTTTGCCTAATGCCCTTACCTGATCTTATTTTATATACTTCAGTTCCTGAATTAAACTTTGTTGGATGGATAACTAAAAAAAATAACAAAAGAAAAGAGTGACAAGGTCAGATTACTCCCAAGAGATTACCCTAAATACTCTTAAATCGCTCCATATGTATTTTAGAGAATTCGCAAAAGCAATAACTGTAAAGAATATAAAGAATGCGAGTCAGTTGGAGAATTTAATCTCAGGTTGGCATGTTAAGTACAAAGTGAACATTTTTTCCAGCACCTTGCTTCCAATGAATGTTTTAATTCATACTAACCAATAAAACAGGGTGAGTTAATTTTAATAAGTAATTTATACTGTATTCGTCCCATAATAACAGTAAATTTTTGAATTGTAAATAGTACCAGAACGTCCAATAGACTAATATTTGACGATGCAGAAAACGAACTCATTAAAATTTCCACAATCCAACTTGTTACATATTACTAGGGTTATAAAGTTGAGGACCTATAAATTGTCTAAAAAGGACCTCTAAAAAGACCTAAAATATTCCAAAGTGACCTAAATATTGAAAAACGGCCATAAGGACGTTTTACTAGGTTCAGTGGCCACGTTTTGTTTCAGAAACTGCGAAATAGCAGTGAAGTCAACTACCCACTTCTAACCAGGAGGTCGTTGTCACGATGCTGTTAAAATAACAGGATATTTAAAGAGGGTTTACTAAGTTTCGTCTGGTTTAACTTGAAACATGACCTACATAGCACTACCCCTCCCTGTGACAACACGTGTGGAAACACATTGCTTCTGCTGTCCGCGACTGCCTAGTCTCCGTCAGACAGCGACAGGTACTGCACCCAGTGCAAGGCTTGCATATTTACCAACTGTGCCTTATGTTGTTTGACATATGCTATCAGAACTGGTATTGTACGACATAACTAAGAGAAACAAAGAAAAGTTCAAACGGTATGCAATTGACTCCATAATTTAATTAAATTGACGTACCTTACGCCCCTATCACTATGATCTGAGCGCTTTCCGACTAATATGGGCACCAATGAAAGCAGATGTGACAAAACATAAGGTGACATTCAAAGTGATATTTTCAACAATTCAGTGCTAAAAGGTTTTCCAGAAATTTGTAAGGCTACCGGTGAACATGTGAAGGAGGTACAAGAGATATACTGGGGAAAATACGCATTAATTGCTGTTTTGGACAGTTTCATTATAAATTTAGAAGAACGTGACTCTCCAATAAATCCATAACAGACGGTATATCTATACTGCCGCAACCTACAGTAGTCTTTAAAGCGCTCCGCTTGAAAGTATTAAAGGGATAGCTACAATATAATCATGCGGAGTCAATCGAAATATTGCATGAAGTAATACGATGTGGGATTAAGCAGTCATGCGTTATACCTAAGTGGGCAATAATGTGTTCTCTCTGTCTGTTCCTCTCTCTCTAATTTCCATGTTTCAAGATAAACCAGACAAACTGTAGCTCCTGTGCTGGTGTTAATGACTTGAATAAAATAGAAAGGATCCTCTCACCTTAAACTTCTGTAGCCAAACTTAGGAGTTCATATTAGAAATTTGAACTTCAGCTAGACTCTGTTGAACAAGCAAAAGATAATCAAAATAATTCAAACTACATGGCCTAGGTCTTTTGCTCTACTTTCCTCGCTTGCTTACTAGCTAACTTACGGAACGCCAGTTGTCTGTGCGTATTGGTACAACCCATTCCACACCCCGTAGTATCCTAGCTGGCGTGCCCCAGGGTAGCATTCTTGCGCCTCTTCTTTACAGTCTATACACTGTTGATATGCCTGAACTTCCTGCAACAAGTACCGCAATGTTTTCTGACGTTACTGGTTACTGACGTTACTTTATATCACACATTTTTATTAAAACTGCCGCTGCAACGCTACAATCTTCTTTGGACATTTTCCTGCACGCTTATCTCTCTGGCGTGTCGTACTTAATCCAAGCAAGTGTTTTCTCAAGCTTCTCACCTTGTGCCGGCCAGCTGCTCCGGCAAATATTCGGTTCTATAACACTGAGGTCCCTTGGTTACCTTCAGATTGTGCCGTCAAATATCTTGGCGTCCATCTTGATCGTCGGGTAATATGGAGTATACATATCACCAACAAACTTAATTAAGCTTATGCTGGCTTTCATAAGTTATATACCATCCTCAACCGCAAGTTCTCTCTTGGAGTTGAATGTGCGCTGTTAAAATACAAGAATATTCTACGACCACTTCTTCTATATGCCAGTCATGTATGGGGATGTGCTTCACCTACTCACTCACCGACTCCAGGTGTTTCAAAACAGGATACTGCGATTGTCTGTGAACTCCCCGTGGTAAATCCGGAATGCACAGCTACGCAGAGAATTGGGCATTGTCAGCATAAATCAGTACATCTTTATAAATACCGGAAGATTCTTTGCTCACCTTCCTCATATATCACGTGCTTTGTTCTTTCAACTGGGACACGCCTGGATGATGCACCAAAACTGAAGGCACGCTTGCCACAAGGCATTTCATTTCTATAGTGTTAATTCTGTAGTGCTGAATTTATGTTATTAATATTCCCAAAAATCAGTTAAATTTGCTTGAGAACTCCAATACGATTATCCTCTTTCATTGTATTCTTTAATTTTTATTCTGTATCTGTAGCTCTACAATTTGTATAGCAGTGACTGTTCTGATCAATTGATAAATAAATATTTAAAAATTTCAAGACAAAAATACTATAGAAAATACCTTCAAATAAAAATAGATATAAAGGCAGAAAGGTAACAAGGCACCTTTAATTAAAAATGGCTAACAAGGAAAAAATAAGGAAAAATATCCTCCATTTTCTGGCCTTTACTTACCTATAGTTAACTTATATTGGGCTTCATCTTCAGACACAATTAAAAAATTGACTTTTAAAACCTTAATTTGAACCTTCGCTCATATTGCATAATAAAAATATTAACTCATCGAGGACAGTGAAAAACCAGTGCTCACAAAAGGCCTATTTGACAATTATTGGCAAAAGGCGAGACAGCTACATTTGGAAGTCAACTCGCAAGATTATATAGGAACGGTTTTGGCACCTGAGGATGGGATGACCACCAAAATGATGATCCAGCTAGGTAATATCGTAGCCACTACTGGCGCTATCAACATAAAACCAACTAAATATATTATAAAATGTAAACTTCACGAGGTAGCTACTCATTACGTTTCAATCCGCAAACATTTTTATAAAAATAAGCTTAAATTAAACATATAGAGTAACACTTTATTTTAAATAAACATTCCATAATGGTAATTTCATTGCTTTAAGCTTGCAGACATATTTTAGTTGTTTTTGTACAGTTATCTTCACTCACTCACCTATGACAAAGTGGAACGTCGTCTTATAAAGAAAGCTAAATACTGAACGCATGTAGGCTTCCATCACTGAGAGCTATCTTCCGTTACACAGTGCTCCCTTTATTCGTCCAATTTACCGCTTCTTTCATCTTTCCTCGACGCTGCTATCGTTTCACTTTCATTCACCTCTCTACCTACATGGGACTGGAATTCCGTTACCGTATAACACCAATTTTCAACCCACTTTCCCACTGTTGTGCTGCTGTGCTGTCTAGAATATGTCTAGAAATATTACAAGTATTAAAGAAACGGATATAAAAAGCCGAAAGTTTATGTTTTGAATCTCGGAAGTGGTGGCACTAAAGCTTTCTGATCTAATTGAACACTATTTATTCTCATAAACATGGAATTATGAATCAAACTTATAGAATACGTCTGTGTTATGGTACAAACTAGAAATTCATAAACATAAGGATATAGATCACATTATTTTCAAACACAATTCTTTATTGAACTACAGTTCACGCTTGCATAGATATAAAATACTCATCCTCCAAACCAATAATTGAAGCCGGCACCTCTGAATTCACAAGCTGGGATGCTAAACATCGAATTACATGACAGTGCAAACTTCTTTTCTTATTAAAATTACAAACATACGTGGTTCTAATTCAGGGATCTATATTGCTACTTTGTGAGTTCGTGAAATTAAAAGTCAAGTTTGCAGAAATTCAAAACGTTTTTTATTTCCTTAGAAATACACATTTTACACCTCTTATAACAGCAGAAAGACGTAACACACACGTGCGCAATCTTCAAGTCCGTCTGCCTCACGCCCACAGGGCACCTCGTCTCTCAGCTCCTGCCGAACTGGCTGCTAGCAGTTCTAACTCACCATTTATACACGATTAGCTGTTTCTCGAAGGCTGGCAAAACTTCCCAAGCTTCACGGACCCTTGCGATGGCGAGGGAATTGTCCAGACGTTTCTCTGGCGCTTCGTCTCCCCGCCTCGTCTTTCCTCGCAAATGATTAGCTCTGCGCACCCGCGCTGGCCGGTCTGGGGGTGTGGCTTGTGTGCTATCTGTCTCTTTCATTCCCCGCTTCTATTTCTCTTGGTGCTCGTGTATATTGCCTCAGGACAATATCATCAAAATGGCATCTCAAACACTCACCATTCATAGCAAACCTGTATTTTCTTTTGAGATGCTTCTTTTTCTAAAATGCATTTTCACAATTATACATTAAGCAATCATTGGTATTACTACTACTCATGTAAAGTATTTTAAGTATAATATCATTTGGCAAACAATTGCAAATATAATTCAAATTAACTCCCATGTATTTGATCCTCAGTAAGTAACCACACTGCATAAACTGGGACAAACAAAGCGGTCCTCCGAACTTAGTTTGACAAATCCTGTCTCCCTTGGTCAAATTAAGTCATCAAAATCAAAATGTTGACTAGTTCACCCAGCTGATTTATGCGTAGTTACTGAATGCGTTCTATAAATAATAAGGAATGAAAGTAAGGACAGTGTTTAGAAATCATGAGCACGTACAGGAATTACTAAGCAATCGGCTTAGAGCTATCTACGCTCAAAATATTATGTCAGTCATGAAATTACAAACAGCAGAGGTGAAGGGTTACCGACAATAGCTGAGTGCTGACCGTTAACGCTAAAAGACTGCGACGGTTGTGGTGATATGATATTTGCAATGTAAAGTCTAAAACTGCTCAGTTTTATTTCCTCTTGTACTGGTTAAATTGTTAATGTCCAAGTTTTTAATTATTAGTTACTTAGAAAATTATTTAAATAGTCAATAACATTTTCAAACATTTTAGCTTCCCTTTGTTCCGCAATTATAGTTGGTTGCCAACAAGCCCCATATGGCAGCCATGGCCTTCGGAATAACTGCCCCACCAAGTGATGTCTGGACCCATTTCTCAGGTGGAGGCACCCAGAGGACGGGTCCGTTACCTCCAATGATAGGGT
Source organism: Mantis religiosa (assembly GCA_030765055.1). Classification (NCBI taxonomy): domain Eukaryota; kingdom Metazoa; phylum Arthropoda; class Insecta; order Mantodea; family Mantidae; genus Mantis; species Mantis religiosa. The sequence goes on along the minus strand of CM060955.1, from coordinate 91,799,740 downwards.
GACAGTGAAGATAACGGTGAGGCGAGAGGACCTACAGCTTATACCGTGGACTCAGAACCACGTTATGCATAGGGAACACTTCACGTTTGGTAGACAGAGGTGAAGGCGTGGATAGGGCCGACTTAAAATCGCCAACACCATAACCGGGAATCGAATTCGGGACTCTTAACACGGGAGCCGCGAACGAAACCACTGTGCTAACCCGGCGCCCGTTCCACAATTATTTAATAAGATAAAGGCTACATAGTTTTCAGATTATTCACAGGCCTCTAACGTATATACGAACAAGGAAATATGGTGACGTTAACGAATATCAAGTTTCCTACTGCCAGGTCACTAATTTACCTCTTCTATCATGAACAAATGCAATTTTTTCTGTTGTTAATTATGAAATATCGATTAACCGATTTAGTTCTTCCTGTATAAAATTATTAAAATATTCTGCAAATTATATGAGTTATATGATGCGAAGGAATGGGGCTTAATAAAATATTTTGATATTGTTTTTGCATAGTTGTATCGTTATAACCAGATTCAATTTTGGTCTATTTTACTGTGTTATAGTTAATATTTTAGACCATCTACAAATACATTGCTTGGAATGAAATGCACTGTCATTTGTTTTACTTTATATTGTACATTCTGCGAGTAACATCATTTCTCCAGCTGTTAATATTTTGGTAGTTCATAAAATGAAAGTATACTTTAGTCTTATTAATCATGTATATCCGAAGTAATTAGAATTTATAATAGTGTATAAATTATTGCTTGATTTTTGAAATTAATCTATGTATATACAAATTAAGTTTATACTCGTATTTATGCAATGTTAATAATAGCTGTTTATTATATATAATAGTTTATAAAATTTCAGGATGTTATATTATTTAAGGTGATGGTTGAGGTAGGTTTTGAAACGTGTAAGGGGTCTTCGTTTTTGAGAAGCATATAGCTTAATTATTGAAGTATGACTCCAAAAGGAAAATTGGAAAAACGATACGGTTGTGAGATGACCTATTTTGCCTATTGTAAACATATTTAGTTTGTTCAGCACGACCTTTTTAGGTGGCTTTAGTGAAATATGAATATTTTTTTACCCCTCGCAGAACCAAAAGAGGTTGTGAAGTTTTCATATAAGAAAAACTAGATATACACACCATATTTTCCCGCCTTTATCTTTTAAGGCTACGATGTCTTATACAGATAATTGAAGCACTGTAGAAGTTTGCAGTTTCAATATAATAAGCCCGGGCATAATTTTCACTACATACAATATTATAGCATAAATCTATATGTCACATAACCAACACAATAAATAAGGGTCTATACTCGTTGGAACCTAACACTTACGTGCCCAATATTTTGTAAAAATTACTCAAATATGGTGCGATCCATATAAACCTGAACCATTTCAATAGGCCATAACTTATGAACCAATACTATGATACTGAAATTATGGTTTGACAGAAGGAGTCATGAGAGATGTCGAAGGAATGTTGGTTCTTTGTGACGACCAAGACCAAGCTCAGTTCAGTTGGGGAAAGTCTGTAACAATGACATGAATGAAAGGAGCAGTGTCCTTAGAAGGTTTCTAAAGGAATTGTCACTTGACGTATATGAATAGGGAATTCTTTGGATCATTTACAATGGCGACCAAAACAGCCACAAAGGAACTTTGGTTTGAAAAAGGAATTTGGAGAGTGAAAGTTATATAACTACACACGCGCAGCTGTGGTAAAGAGAGGAGTCTGAGACGTCAAGCCTATTAGAGCGGTCAACTTGTTCTGTCTTGAAAATTTGTCGGGTCATCAAAATTTATCGAGAAATATAATTAGCATTCAGTCACTATACACCGAGATTGGTAACCCTCGGTCGGCAGCTTCCATTTTGAGGTTAGAAAAGAAGCAGTGAATAAATAATTTGGAGACGGGCATTCCAGTGTTGTAAAATTTCCTTCTCACACCCATCCACGCATACCCTGAGAGAAACCTCATTGCTCGCCGACTTATTTGCTCAACCATAATCATTTTAGTTACAACTTGGCGCACAACGTGGAGCAGTGGTATCCTGTGATCTCCACCATCTTGATTTTCGTATCAAACTGGCGTTCCAACGTGGAACTTGTGTACACCCATAATCATATTTCTTACAACTAGGACACACTTGCAACTTTGTCAGAATGTAATGCACAATTTGGAGATTACATTACACTATTTACATCTCAATGTTGGAAGTGTCCTCCACCAGCATCTATATATGTTTGCACTCGTCTCATCATATTCTCTGAAATTTTACGAGATGATATCGAATTGAGAGAAGGTTATTTCCAGCAAGAGGGAGCAACGTGTCATACATCTAATGACACCATGAAACTTGTAATCAGTTTCTTTGCTAATCTAATAAATTCTAAAGGTCTGTGGCTCCCAGATCCCTTGACTAACCTCACCGGATTTTTTGTGTAGTATATCTAAAAATATAGTGTACAATAATATGCCACGGACAATTGATGTTCTCAAGGAATCCATTCGAACCAAAGTAAGTAACATTGGAACGGATACTCTCTGTAAAACTTCAGAGAATATGGTGAGTCGAGTGCAAATATGTATAGATGCTGGTGGAGGACGCTTCCAACATTTTTCTGAGATGTAAATAGTGTAATGTAATCTCCCAATTGTGTATCATATTGTACAAAAGTTGCTCATATGTCCTATTATTTCTTCAAAAGTTATGACCTATTTAAATGGTTCAGGTTTATATGGATCTTATTGTAGTACCTCCAGTTTTGTGGATAAGGGATTGAGAATATGACTATGGGTTTTATTTGAAATTTAGAAAAACATCTGAAATGTTTGCTTGAGTCCTGAAGTTTAAATGTGCAGAGCTGTGACCCAACTGACCAGGCGGTGTAATTTTAAGCCTAATAAATTGAAAATTATGGATTAACTAAGTATATGGTTAGGTTTAGGATTAGTATTTCACAATGGAGAGGTATATCTCTTGGATAAACCAGAAGAAGGGGATAAAATTAAGGAAGCCACTGAAGGCTACAGGCCGCAGCCTACGAGGTTCGGAGAAAAGCTGTTTCGAAGGCCATCTTGCTTTGCTTTTACATCCGCACAAACCATCATGTAAGTTAAATGACGCCTGAAGGGAACTTCTCCTTGCTTCCCGATTGGCGTTCTGTGCTTTTCATTAAATGGGACTGCCTCCCGTCACTTTGTATCTATCAATGTTATACCGGATGGCATTGAAGAACACACCACTACCCACAAGGGCGACTAGAAACTCACAACTCATAATATTATAGTAACATTACGTCAATAAATCCGTAACAGCAGATTCTGTTACACAATTCATCACAAAGAGGACCAAGGTGTTAATAGAAACAAACTGGCTAAAAAGTAGGTCTCATGAGATCTTTGCTTAACTCGTGGTTATTTATTTACTCGTGTATCCTCACCATGAACTCCTTTATTGGTGCCATAGCCGTCTATTTTTATCTCACGAAAAACAAGCGTTGTGGATAAAATATGCAGGAAGTAGTCTATTTCTCATCCTTGGGTGCGCTTGCAAGATCGGAAATGCGAGAGGATCGAACTAACATACGGTCCATTCCATGTATGACGTCACAAGCACTAGCTGTCTTCATGCATAAACATCTTGTTTCAGAGAGAAAACAAATTCGCTACTGTCTCACGGTGCAGCACGAGGCGCAGACCTGGCCAGCTATAAACTCTGTTTAAAATCAGATAGCTGCACACATTGCCACCTTAGACACCAACCGAACATTTCCTACACCTACAAATAGCAAATGTCTATGTGTACAGTTACACTATTTACCTTGTAATTAAAGGAAATCTTGCATTCCAAAAGCTAACGTGTATCCATCTTTAATTTTCTTAGTGTAGTTATTGAAATTCTCTTTACATTGTACAACTTTCTGTGGTTTTGTATAACAGCTAAACCATAAGAGAAAGAAAGCCCGCTACACAAAAATTGTAGATCAGAAAACGACTTTATGATGTCGATGTTAGATTCAGATTAGTTTTGGATGCATATATTCATGATTATTCTCAACAAATCATAAACATATTGGAACATAGGTTTTATGTTGGTGTTTGAATAGTAACTTTTGAGATACTTAAAAACCAAATTTATTTCAAGTGGAATCTCTTACCTGTCGTTGTGAAGATATCCGTTCATTGATTTAATTATTGAATAAATGGTTAACCTTAAGAAGTCTTTCTTTCTTTTAAATTACATCCTCCAACCTTAAGTCATATCGGATGATGAATGAAATGGGTGAAATGATGCTCAAATGCTTCATAGAGCTTAGAGTTACCAGGCATTCATGTTTTAGAATAACAGAAAACCCAGGAAAAACCAGAACCACATAACTCAGCCTGAGCGAAATGGGAACTCAGAACCTCTTGAACATGAGGCAGATTCCTTACGATCTACGCTAGCAAGCCAGGCATTTTAGAAATAATTTTGTGACTAGTTGTCATGCAAAGAGCATGGAATTCTAAACTGAAATACATCAACCCACTTTTGAACATTTGACTACAGCTTCAACACAAAATTCGATCTATACTGGCTCATATAATTATTCTATTCTGTATATAGACTATCCATTTTTTTTAAAAATGATAAATATATTTCTTTAACCTGACATATACACTCATAGCATAAGATCAGCTTCGAGAAATGCAGTGTCAGGTTTGGGATTGGAGCCACTGTGCCGCTACTTCACCTCAGAGTTATAAGCAAATGCACATTCTACTTCTCTCGCACGATTCATGTAAAAGCTAATTCTTGGATTTTCCTACTCCCTATTCCTGGTATTTATTTTAAAACAAAAAAAAAAGAAATACTAATAACAATAGCTATATAAGAGGCGAGAGTGTACAGAGGATTGGTCTCATTTTTTACGCCCATCTACAACGGAATAATCCGTAATGCACATAATTTATTTTGATGTATACGATAGGGATCACGCAGTTCCCCCCCCCCCCCTAAAGTATAATCCTCTTACACCATTGGGAATACACCTAGGGCATTAAGATATTCTCCACTGGATGAATTCAGAATAACGAAATGTTTCACCCTTAAAATGTTGACCTGATTAGAGCGTCCTATGTTTTTCTACCTCATTAGTAAACATTCTCTAGAATGTAATTTCGAACGTTTGATTTTTCATTTTGAGCATTTGAGGAATTACTTTAAGAATTATCCTTTATTTTCGCCGTTTTGCTTGATCCAATTTAATTAACTCCAAATGCTGAAATAATGTTTATTATCCATGTTCAGTTTTTATCATTCTTTCATATGATTGCGTATTTTTCCACTTGTTGTGGATATTAGTAAACAGTTGATGAATAATGCCTTAAGTTTAATTATAATTAAATGAATTCATATACATCCGTGCTACTATAAGAACACAATCTAAAACAAAGCCCTTAGACACTGTTGGATAGTTTAATACTTTCAGGCAGTTTTATAAGCATTGAAGGCATTTTTACCTTCCCTATTAGGTACCTAGTAATTAGTGTCGTTATTACATTCTATCCAAAAACTGCCATATCCAGAGTTAGGCAAGAAATCTAAAAAGGAATGTATTTTGATAGAGTCAACATGAAAAGTTCAATGCCATGGATCTCCTGGTCTCCGTCCAGTCGCTCTAACCCACTGAGCTACCATGGCCAATTTGCCGTCATGACATTAAATTCTCCATATGACTCGTATATTTCCCCGGTAAACCACTGGGAGTTGTATTCGAGATACACCGTTTGTGGCAACTTACTATCGTAAGTACTTGAGTCCCGGGCTTCATCATTTAACTCTTATTATTTTAGTTAACTGACGGAAATTAATCATTTCTTCACACAAGCCGTACATAGGCTAAGGTTTTTGAGAATTTAATGTTCTTTATTTGCGTAAAAATACACTCACAATAGCAGTATTACATCACATACACAATCTACTAAAGTCGATGGTCACAACAACAGCTTCTGATTACACTTGCTTACTTCAGCTCTCGTTACAACACTTCACAGCTGTTTACTACTACTGCTCTGTATGTGACTCATCTGGCATGTCACAATCTCTTATATATCCCTCCATTGATAATTTCTAGACTGTTCTAAAACAAACCAGAAACCGAAAAATCTCTACCAATCAAGAAGTCACTAGAAATTTCTATTTACCTCACTTTCTGTGTCGGTAAATCTTTTATCTCAGTTAGCTTTATTTGCCGGCTTTTTGTGTACACAAGCCGCGCTATCGTACATAACGGGTTTGCGACAATATTGACTCTTTCAAAAACCTTAGCCTATGTACGGCTAGTGTGAACAAATGATTTATTTCCATTAATTAAGAAAAGTATTTTTAGACAAAAGTTCTCTCGGTGTGTATGCAGATGTGGGAACAAGATAACTTGAAAAGGCGTGTGTGGGGATCACCAATATTGATATTTAAATTCTATATATTCCAAAGATGGGATATAAAGGTTTTTAAAAATCCCCTATCTCTTGGAATTAGCCTTTAAATGCAATAGTTCACAAATTCTTCCAATATCTCAAAATGACACTATCACTTTTTTTCCTTCTTTTTTAATTTTACATCCTCCAACGTTGTCATATCGGACGATGAATGGAATGGGTGAAATGACGCTCAAATGAGCCCAGGGTCCATGGAGCTTAGAGTTACCCGACGTTCGTCTTTCAGGATAAGGGAAAACCCTGGAAAAAACCTTACCCAGGTAACTCACCCTTACCGAGATTCGAACTTGGGACCTCTTGAACGTGAGGCAGACTCGCTACCACCACGCTACCGAGGCGGGCACTATCACTTTCATTCCACTATCAGGTATTAAAATATTTCTGACAAATAAAGCTCATATTTGGATTGGCAAGAGCCTGTACCCTAATCGCATCTAACTTGAATACTTTTGTATAAAACTGCATCTACCTTCGAACCACACCCTTCATTTTAGGTAGATTTTTATGACGGCAGCCGATTTCCAGATATCAGTTAATGTCAGTTTCAGTTGTTTAATACTTTGTTACTTTTATATGAATCCCTATCAGTGTTCACTTGTTTCCGGCGAGTCGTGGAAGGAGTATGGAGTTTTGAAGCTATAGCAAGCTCCTTTAAACACCTGACGATAGACAATGTTTTCTGTATCCCTCTTATACCTACGATATCTGTAATAATAATCTAAAACATTCGGAAGTGCTTACCTAGACAATGTAAAGCAGGTAGAACAATTATCTTCATTAAGAATAGCTGTTATATAAAATACATACGTAAATAGACAGCTTAATGTGACTATAACACCTGCAAATTTCATTTTATGTACCACTTACCTATATAAGATATCAGAAAGTTTTGTTTTCCAACCAAAAAAATGTGTTTTCAACAGAAATATTTGACGACTCCCGAGTAATGATGATGATGATGATGATGATGATGATGATGATGATGATGATGATGATGATGATGATGATGTCGAGGAGGAGAAGTAGGAGGAGGAGGAGGAGGAGGAGGAGGAGGAGGAGGAGGAGGAGGAGGAGGAGGAGGAGGAGGAGGAGGTCGAGGACGAGGAGGAGGAAGAATGGCCTTGGCAAAGGCAAGGGCAAGGGCGGTGGCGCCCTTGACAATAACAATAATAATAATAATAATGACAACAATAATAATAACAATGACAACAACAATAATAATTATTATTATCATCTTATCCTTCTTCACCACCACCGTCATCATCATGATAATGTCAATAAATCTGATATATTATATTTGTTTACTTTGTTAAATCACTGCCCCATAAAATATTCTTATATTCCTATTTTATGCAACTACTTCCAGTTAATCCAGATAAGCAAGTTTCCACATTTAGTTGCAAAGTGATAGTAAGACTTTGAAAGTCTTCGTTTTGGCTTGACTTTGAAAGTCCATGGTCTAATGTATCGTAAAGACAACCGACATGTCAGTTAAGAAAAGTATTTTAACAAAAATATTTATTTAATATGAATTCTGGTCTGTAGAGAAATCCTCATTCCTTCTGCATACAACTTTGTCTATTTCGAACGATTTATAAATTGCACAAAGGAAATTTTAAATGGAGAACGCTTCAAAAGCCTTTACGATAGGATCTAAAATATGTACTTAATTTTTCACATACTTGTCTTTAACATATTTTAATGAACCCTTTTTCCATGTTTATCAAACTGAATAAAGATGGAACATTTAACTGTCACAGTTCAAAACAAAAAGAATAAGTGAGTGAGTCAACATGTAAGTCATTTGGGCCGTAATGGAGGACTGGTGACGAAATTTCTATTTAATTTCGGTATCTGTAATTGTTTATATGTCTGTGGACAGCAAATCTATGAGAAAGTGAATCACTGCCTGGTAGGAGATATTAGGCTTTTAAGTGCATACATAGGTTCAGGAAAAACTCTCATATTTTTACAGTTATCCATCTGTAAGAATTTATATATGTATCAAAACTTTTATTCACTCAATTTTATGAATAGCCACCGTAGGAGAGCAGGTAGGTTTGTCCATCTCATGATATTTAGGCTAAACACCTTACTGTTGCTACAGATACAAAATTCTTATTTTGTGGTCTTTGAAGAAAGGTTATTGATACATCGATTTAAATTGAACAAGTGAGATAACACTGTTTTCTTCTGAAAACTTCCTAATAATTTGCAATAAGAAACATAACTCTGCACGTATGTTGTTGAAATAGTATAGCCCGCCTCGGTAGCGTGGTGCTAGCGTGTCTGCCTCACGTTCAAGAGGTCCCGAGTTTGAATCTCGGCCAGGGTGAGTTACCTGGCTAAGGTTTTTTCCGGGTTTTCCCTTATCCTTAAAGACGAATGTCGGGTAGCTCTAAGCTCAATGGACTCTGGGCTCATTTGAGCATCATTTCACCCATTTCATTCATCGTCCGATAGGACTTCACGTTGGAGGACGTAAACTACAAAAAAAAAATGAACTTATGTAACTTAAAGGGTTTTAATGCTATAGAGTATTCAATTATAAATAATTTGAAACGTAATTGTAAGTTTTTACATATTACTTTTGTATAAACAGATCATTTTGCCTGGTTAAGTAAAGTTAAATTATTAATTATCGGAATATAAAATGGATGTGAAGGGAAAGGCCCTTTTATACGTCTCTGCCAAAAAGGTGAAAAACACAGAACTTCTAACTTTGTTTAAATCACTCTTTGGTACGCTAAACCCAAAATTATTTTAGAGGCTTCTGTGACAAAAGGAGAAAATACCACTTGGGTTTTAAGGGTCCATATCAATCTCCTTTTTGTTATGCTAGAGAGAAATACCTCCCTTGTCCATGAATTGTGTTTCTCACTTCTGCAGCAACTCATAGTTTACCTTCATTACCGAACTTTTGAACTTCGTCGTTTTACAGCCGTTAAATTACTGTTTTATGCGCACGGGTGGTTATTTTGCTGAAGAGACTAGCACGTTTCGCTGTTAACGGCTATTAATAAGTCACATAGAATGTGCCCTTTGTTGACACCGGCTGCCCTTCTTACGTGGCCAGAAAATTGAAGCACGATAAATGAAGGGTGTGGATAATCTTTCAATGACACAAGGAAAAATCATCGAGCGCGTGACACTTTATGCAGGTTAAATCTTAACCATATTTTGGACCTGACATAGTCGTGAGGTCCACAACACCTCTGTCAATATATCCGTATAAGCACAATTGTAAATTATGTGACTGATGATATTGCATACTTTCATATTCACAGAATACAGTGGCGTAGTATTTAAAGCAAAACTTTAGGGTTTAATTTGTTAAAATTTAATTCTTTTATTTCAGATTGAAAGATTAAAAAAAAAAAAAAAAAAAGTATTCACTTATCCAAAATCTCCCTTAACTGAGTACTTTAGGCAGCTAATCAACATGACTTCAATCCTGAGTTATTGTTTAATATTCATTCCTTAGAATCATAGATTATTCTATCCAGTCCACACCACAAATAAATAATCTTTAGATGATTTTGCATCACTCACTCAGGATCTTCACGCATTTCAGGACACTTTCTTGAACCAGACTGGAATATTCCTTGTAGGTCCCACTACACGGACCACCTAATATATTTTTACCATACAGATATTTCTTACTTTGACACATTTAGAAGTTTTCATCACTGTTAGCTACACATATGAATTATATCCTGTCAGTTTGATACTCTCTGCCCTTTGTATCAGAAATTTCATTGTCGCACACCATACTTCAGTCGCAGCAAGCCTACCTTTAAGTTTCTGTGCGAATTGGCTCAAAAAGCTTACGAGACAGGACATGTGCCCACACAGAATCGTGAGAAAGTTTCTGTACGAATTGGCTCAACAAGCTTACGACACAGGACATGTGCCCACACGGAATCGTGAGAAAGTTTCTGTACAAATTGGCTCAAAAAGCTCACGAGATAGGATAGGTGCCCACCAGCATCGTGAGAAGGTTTCTGTAGGAATTGGCTCAAAAAGCTCACGAGACAGGACAGGTGCCCACTCAGCATCGTGAGGAAATTGAGAAGCTTACAGTAGATAAGCGGACCTGGTCAAGAAAGTCAACTTTCCGACTGGGGGATGCCGAGATGCTGAGCACCTCTGCTCCCCCGATCGGTTGGATGATCGCCCAACTCTACCTTGCGTATGTAGGCGTGGGACCGGTATTTGGGTTGGCAGGCCTTGGCCCTCTATGGCTGTCGTGCCATGGGTTATTCCCTAAGGTAAGAAAAATATCCAACTTTCTCTATTCGTGATAATTTACTTCATATCTATTTTATTAAGAATTCACAACGAAGCTAGTTTTTCTACCTCCATAGTACAAGGCAGTTTCTTTTTCAGAAACGGTTTCCACTGCGTATGTTGTTATTGAAGGGGTGGGGGTGCAGCACATTGAGGCGATAGTCAAATCTTGAACAACAGGTCCTATTGCCACATATATCTGTAAGGTATGAAGAAGGTCAAGAGAATGTACATTTTAAAAACTGTTCTTTAGGTGTTATAACGTTGAAATAAAAATAAAATTACACATATCTCGTAAATACCTGAAATTGAAAATCAAACTTACCAGTTTATGTCAAGATATTGAAAATAATCATAAATTATTTAAAAATACCATACACATTTAAAAAAATAATTTAAGAAGATTCGTGTATAAAAAGAGTATTGAAAGGGTATGAAAGACCTAATGTAACAGTTTTGCTTAGATTAACTCTTTGATATATATGAAAATATCTTACAAGAGACACGAAAAAATTAGTATTTCGTTGAAAGAAGCACATCGTATTTTTGTTCTTCTGGTGCCTGCCTATAGGTAAGGGATAGGGAAAGTACATAAATGTGCTCTACTGGGAAGAACTGCATGAACGCGTGCCGGTTTCCTTGTGTGTGTTGTTTTATTCTTTTAGATTGCCTGTTCCCTTTCCCCCGCAAGAAAATGGATTTTACCATCATGCTGGTGAAGGGTGGTTCTGTTTTACGTCGACCGTTACCACAAGCTGTGTAAAAGCAATACCTATAGCGAATAAATTTTACATTTATTGAAAATATTAAAGCATACATCACTCAAAATTGTTTGCGTTTTGGGTGAGTGGAAGAAACTGGAGGGAGGGTTTTCGTTTTGTGTTTAATGTATTCAATACAGATACCCGAAAAAAATTGAAGTTAACTTCACACTCAAGCCGTAATATTCTGCTTTAAAACTTGCGATATTTTAATCATAATTGTTAGAAGCGTTTTTGAGGAAATTAAAAAAAGTGTATATTTAAATATCTGTTTTGCGGTGGGACTTTCCTGAGAGGTTTTGTATATTTAAATTGCAAGACACTGAATTTAAGTACTATATAATAAATAAATGCATATTATGGGTATGCTTTAGATAAAACTGAGCAGAAGGTTAGGTACGAGGGCTGTTCGGTAAAGAATGATCATAATTTTTACGGTCATAATTTTTAACACTAAAACTCAATCTTATTGTATTCTTATAAATATTAAAAACAGAAGCATTATTAACAGTGAAGTATTCTTCATATTTGAGTTTGATTTATAAGTCACTATGTTTAGTCACCAAACAGCTGAGGATGAGATCGAATGATCTTGAAAACGTTTCAATTATACAACAACAAGTAAGTGAAGTTTGATGTAAACATAGTGACTCATAAATCAAACTCAAATATTATTGTATTCTGTTAGTTAATGAAACAAACACGCCATAGTAATTTCATTGTTGGTACTCCAGGTTCCCGCCTGTGAGAACCAGCCAAATTCAGACATGTTCAGTATCACCTACAGCTGCAATGGAAGTAACATGCAGTTAAAGTTGATGTTATAGGAAGATCCAGAGTTTCCTTCAAACGTAATCGCTGCTGATGAAACTTGGCTACATCATTTCGATCCTGAGAGCAAACAGCAAAGCTTAGTGTGGAAACCTCCTTCATCACCAACCCCCCAAAAAGCAAAAGTGATTGCTTCTGCTGGGGAAGTTATGTTGGCTCATTCTTTGATATTCATGGAATGGTTTATCCGCATGTTGTACCTGCACACACATCAGTAACTGGACACTACTACAGGGATGTCCTGAAAACATTGCAAGTCCATATCAGGCGCAAAAGACCACATTTCCGTGAAGCAGGCTGGATGCTGCACCACGATAATACGCGGCCGCATATTGCCAATATTGTTGCTAAATATATTGCAAAAATCAACGTGAAGTGCATCTCTCACCCTCCCTATAGTCCGGATTTAGTCCCATGTGACTTTTTTCTATTCTCTAACTTGAAGAAACGCCTTAGTGGGAGGCATTATCCATTATCAGAAGCAGTGGTGAAGGCTGCGGAGGCGATTTTGAAGGATCTCTCAAACATGGTTCCCAGCATGGCTTTGGAGACTGGCGCAAGCTCTGGGACAGGTGCATCGCATTCAGGGGAGACTACTTTGATAAGGAGTATCAAAATTATGAGGATAAGTAAAGATACGTCGTCAAAAAAGTTGTGATCATTTTTTATTGAAGAGCCCTCGTATTTTATTTATATATTTATTTATATATTTATTAAATATTATTATAATAATTATATTATGGTATCGGGAGTGCCTAATACTGCACAATTGCTACATGTATCTACCTCGCGGACACCTCCTGAAGCTTCATAATAATTACAGTGCGATGCATATAAACCTGAACTATTTCAATAAGGCATAACTTCCATTTGAAAGCTCGTAGAATGTAGAAATTTGTTTTAATGGTGTCAGTGGCACTAGGGGAATTGACAACACTAACAACTGATGACAGTTGACAGTTTTAAATGTGCAGTCATAACAGCAATATGCAGTACTCTCTACGAGAGTGTGCTTACACTTTGAAAATGCATTGGAAGACAAACTTCTTGGTAACAACACCACGGAAGTTTCGAGGAGAATTTAATGCACGCGATGTTCCGATAAAGGCAACGATTTTATCGCTCGTAAGAAGACAACTGGTATAGGTACTCATTAGTGAGAGTGGAAAACATAGACCGCCACTGGATGCAAAGACTGTTACAAATGTTCACATAAGGCTATTGAATTCTCCAAACAAATCGCTGATTCGATTGAGCCAGGAATCAGGGTATTCATATGGAAAATGTCAAAAAGCTGCGAAGAAAGTGGGATTACGACCTTACAAGTGCATAAGGTGCATCAACTGAAAGAGGCGGATTATGATAAACGAATCAGTTACTGTCGATGGTTTCAGGTACTCTTATTCCACGTCCAGACATTCTCTCCGTAACGTGGTTTACAGATGAGGTATGGTTTCATCTATCAGGCTACCTAAACACACAAAACACCGGATATTGGGCTGCTGTAAACCCCCAAGTGATCCACGAAACCCCACTGCATGATGAAAAGGTTGGAGTATGGTGCGCGGTGTCAGCTCCCATTTTCTTTGATACGACTGTAGACACTGAGGTTTATATGGGTATGTTCAAGACCTTTGTGGAGCAGCTGGATGATATCGAATACAGGAAAGGTTATTTCTAGAAAGATGGGGCAACGCGCCATACATCTAATGACACCATGGAACTTGTAACCAGTTTCTTTAATAATTGAATAATCTCAAAAGGTCTGTAGTCCCCCAGATCCCCTGACCTAACCTTGCCGGATTTTTTCATGCGGGAGTATCTAAAATATAGAGAGTACAATAATAGGTCACGGGTAATTGATGTTCTCAAGGAATCCATTCCAACCGAAATAAGTAACATTGGTGAGAATACTCTCCATAAAACTTCAGAAAATATGGTGATACGAGTGCAAACATGTACAGATGCTGGTGGAGGACACTTCCAACGTTTTCTCTGAGATGTAAATATTGTAATGTAATCTCCCAATTATTTATTATATTCTCCCAAAGTTGCACGTGTGTCCTATTATTTGTTAAGAAGTTATGGCCTATTAAAATGGTTCATATTTATATGGATCGCACTGTACATCACTCACTCTATACTGTTATGATCAGTAGTTCACTCGTATTGTCGTGAAGCAGTTGTAATATTAAAACAGCAAATTATGATTCGTTGTTATTTTTTGGAGAGTGACAACGTAATGGTAGATAAGAACGTGGAATTTATCTATTTCAGATTTCTATAAAAGACACCTACATAAGAATCGACTTAGTCGATATTTTTAACTATATAGGGCGCTGTAAGAGGGGAGTGTCGGACGTATTTTCTGTCTGGTTATATAAAATATCGTGTTTACCAAGAATTACCTCTTTACAGAAATCACATTCAGGCGTAAACGCAGCTATGACATTTATAACATTCCGTAAGATCGGAAAGCACTATTGAGAAAGTACCAGTTAGGTGCAGAGCTATTTAGGCATCTTTGAGTTTCTGTTACATCACACTTGAAGCCCCTGCACGATCAATGAGTAAGCCAACCCACTATTTAGTATCTATCCGAGCCACCCTATGATTTGTGTATGTATTTGTTTTATAGTCTCATACAACCTCGCACCGAATTTAGTAATCATATTCCTTACGATAAAAATAAACGTACCATTGAGGATGAAGGACCGCGCCGTGGCTCAGTGGTTAGACCGCTTGGCTCTCACCAAGGCGGCCCGGGTTCGATCTCAGGCGACCGCAAAGTGAGATTTGTAGTAGACAACTCGGCGCTGGGGCGAGTTTTCTCCGGGACCTCCGGTTTCCCCCACCATCTCGTTCCACCGGTGCTCCATCTTCATCTCATGTACGATCAGTTTCACCGCCTGCGGTGCCATGTGTAGTAAAAGCGGGCGTTAAACACTACACACACATTGAGGATGAGGATGATGATAGCACTACAGGCCATGCAGGCCCTTGGCCTCTCTAACCACCCTCTTCCATTCTACTCGGTCCTCTGCTTTTCTTCTCCAGCCTTTAACCCCCAACTTTCTCAAGTCATCTTCTACATCATCTACCCATCTTTACCTGGGTCTTCCTCTTCTCCTTCTGCCATTAAAGTTCCATGAATATCTTATAACTACACTGGTTTCTGGCATTCTCTGCACACGGACAATTCACCTTATTCTTCCTTGTTTAATTTTCACTACTATATTTGGTTGTCCAAGTTAATCCGCATTGTCCATCCGTCCAAGAGTTGCATAAAACCACTTCCAACGAAAAGGAGTGGAAAATGTTTGGCTGTACACGATTTTGAGGATTTTCAAAATAAATAGGTATATTTTTTTTTTCAATAAATTCTCCGAGTAAAACTGGTAAGCGTTGTGTCCTTCATCTGTTATTGGCAGTAATGCAAATAATACCTTATTAGGAGATGGGGCTCAAAGTGGTTCTTTAGGAGCCACAGGAAACAGTGACATACGTCTTCTTTAGAACAATAGTGTGAATACTATGAGAAGAAACCAACGCTAACAGAAGAGTGGCATAATGTTTTCGGAGGGAAGAAATTTATAAGGATTTTTAGAACGAACATAATTATTTGTTTTCTCAATAATTTTCTGGAAAAAAAAAAAAAAAAACATAATACTATATGATATTATTTTGCTTTAATTTAATTAATTGTAATCAAAACCAATGTTTTAGCAAAAGTATCAAAGCCCAGGGCAACCCCGAATGTTTCTGCTAGTACAGAAAAAACAGTCGCTTCAGCTGGAGGGAAACGCGCCTATTGTTTCAACTACAGATAAAATACACAATTTGAGGCAAATGTTCTCCATTTAAAATTTACAGTTGTTTTGATACCACGTCCTGAAATAATAACAAGATGCTTCATCGCTCATCAGGTCCATTTCTAACTAGAATTGTATGAAACAAGGCAGCCAATCTATGTTTATATATTTTAACCGCCACTACTTTTAAATTCCTACTTACATTCGCTACTGTTTGCTTGAATTAATAGAGAATGTACAATAACTAAATCCAAAAATTAGATGAGGAAATATTACAGATAATAATGCTTTGAAACTCTAAATAAAAACATTAATAACCATTTTCAGGGAAAAGTGCATGTGCGTGCGTACGTATGATAAGGTAGTGGTTTGATAAAGTCTATTTATATATTAGATGTATATTTTCATTCAGGATTCCTTGATCACCATCTCCTAAAAGAATAAAGCCTCAAAAAGCTTATTTCGGTCTTAAGAATTTAATGTTTGCTTTGTCCATCTTTCCTTTGCTCAGCCAATGTTTCTGTTTAATATAGATTTATAATATACCAATTTTGGGACGCAGTAATCGTAATCTTCCATTCTATATACAATCTGTCTCTAATTGTCTGTGTATTTTATATTGTCAGTCAATTTAAAAACTGTCGAGCTTTATTCTGATAAGTTATTTTACGTAACAAAGTACTGTCCACCCAATACAAGAAGGCAAGGCAGAGGAATGCGTAATGTAATCACCTTTATTTTCCGAGTAATGTATATGTCCCCCCCCCACGGATATGATAAGAGTTCTCCGTTCATCTAAAATACAGTGTTGCCACATAGCTCACCCATAATACCTAACACTGCAGTTACTGAAAATAGCATTATACCGCTCGCAGAAGTTAAATACATATTGTCACCCGAACGTCGGAACTTCCTATAGAGCCGGCCGGCATTAGGGCCAGAGGGGAAGCATTCAGCCCACTCCTACCCATTTGTTTCATGTCACTAACTGAAGGGATGATTAGGTAAACGGCGGGAGCCCTGTACCGTCTCTTTTCCCTCCCACAAGACGTCTCGAAACCTCGGGATAATTGTGCACGCCGCGAAGTTTCCAGAAACGGCGATCTTCCCTATATAAGGCCTGTAGTTGGTGAGTCAGCTGAGTTCTGGTTGAGCAGCCGTGAGGAGCGCCCAGTGAGGGAATGGATTGTGTACGCGCATCGGAGGAGTGTACGTAACTGCGTGCAGAGGACCTGTGACAGACGAACTGGTGAATTGTAATTGTATGCATTACGTAATTCTGTGTAATCGGCAAGTGTTCCGATTGTAATTCGGTGGAAATAAAGAATATTTTTGGGTGGTGCAATTAGACTTTTAATTTACCGAACCCACAAAGTTACAATATGAACGTTGGCCAATGCTCAAGCGGAGCGCTGTTGTCAAGCGTAGTACGTGTATCGTAGAGGTTCTGTACATAAGAGCAGTTTTACCCGCCAGCAAAGGTTTTGACTATTCTTCCTGTAATTAAACAACACATTAAATATTCCTAAACCATTAAAATCTTACCTTGACATACGTCACAGCAGTGGAACAGCAAGCACGGTTTCCAATCCAGTAACTCGCTTTCCAACATATTTGGTCCTTCCCGGAGATTCAAACACAGGTACGCTCCCTTTTTCTAAGGATGAAGCTGCTGCACTACAAATTTGTGACACTGTGTGCACACTACCTACACCACAAGGTTACAGAGTTAATTGGTGGGATTTACTATCATATATCCTGAATTGGAGACCTTTCTTAAAAACTTGTTCACATTAAATGTAACTTTTCTGCCCTGAGAATGAACCACTTTACGTTTGTTGATCGAAAAAACACTTGTCCTAGCTTCGAAGGACATGTTCACACACTCGTATCACAAACACAGGAAAACAGATGTCTATGATAATAATGAAATTTAATATTAACAATATTTCAGCTCGAATTCAACACACGACTTAGAGACGCCATTCACTTTAACAAAACAACACCCCTATTCTGGAAACGAACTGAAAATTAACTCTGTTTCAAACTTTGTGACTTCTGTTTTCATAGTAGCTGCATTTATTCTTGAGATATAGTGAGGAAAGAATGTTGTTTTTCAGGCTTATCTGTGTCGAATGGATAGTTTTGGGTAGCCATAACCATGTGAAGATTAAACGTGCATCGCTCGCGTTATAAGTGTCGTACAGGCAGGATTTTTGTACGGTCATGATCAGAAAATAATATTCTTTCTTATTATAAGATTGACGTCTGTCATTTTTCAAACATTTAACCGAGCGTAATTAATCAATATAGGTTCTCAGTTTAGGTGCGAGAGATGCTTGTACCACATTTGGCAGCGCTTGCCGCTCCGGCAAGATTTGGATTGGCTGAAGTTTTCAGTGTGGCCCGCCACCATATGCCTTTAAGTTTTGTGAAGACTATAGATCTGGCAGCATGTCATATGCACTCTCATATACTCATTTTGTAGTAAACAGGTCTACTAGCAGAGCAGATAAACAGTTGAAGCTCCTCTCCACCTTCAGGCCCCGCTTGTCTTTTTGTGTTGGGCAGATATATATGCTCTTCAGAATTCCTTCCTTTTTCCGGCAACAATTTTTTTCTTTACTTTGGCAAAGTGTACAGCATTCTAAATCGTAAAACCTGTGCACAACGATTACTTCATGTAATTTTAGTTGACTTTTTTCCTAGTAATTTTAAACCTTCGTTTATTCAAAAATGTCTTACAACTAAAATATTTACGTTGTATTGTACCGTCTCAAATCAACGGATAATATTTGTTGGGAATTGTCATTTTTCTGTTCCAATAAAATGAACACACAATCAAATTCTACCAAAACTCGCAAATTGAAATATCAAAGGCGGGAGCACACACGAGGCTGAAATCTTGCTATAGATCCAGGACCTCGACTCTACGCCACTAAACTCTGTGTAAATGTGGCACGAAGCGGGAGACAGTGATATCACAGTATATTTACAGAGTCAGAGAGAAAATACAGGAAGATATAAGCCACCAGACCTTGACGTCGCGATGTTGATATCCCTGCAGGGGAAGCTTCTACTGTCGATTTCTAATCTGTACCGTGTCATTCCACTTGTGCTTAATTATTATATAGTTCAAACACGGCGGTTTCCCAGGAGTCCTACTCTCCACTCCGCTATGTAACGACTCTTCAGTTCCGGGCCATGGAGTTAAACTCCCGTATAACTCCCTGAGAGAACGTCTTCAGCAAGTGAAATTCTCTTCCCTTCTTTTTCATTAACACGACGTTAAAACATGACCAGATTTTAGAACAGACCTCTTGCTTCATTTTGAAAGTCTAAAACAAGCAGAAGGAGAACGAACTGTTGCGATTTCATTTGGTTACTGTGCAGCATGGCATGTTATTTTTCATCGCTATTATTCCATAGCAAGCAATCAAATTGCTAATTTAATAACAAGAACCGAGCAGGATGGTTCACGTGATTTCATCTGTGTCCCGCATTCTGGAGGCCCGGGTTGAATCCCGTGGCCGTCCTACCTGACTGATGGAACTATTCAAGCGCTTTCCAGGGTCACCAAACAAATGCCGGGTAGGTTAATTACTTACATCCCCCGAATTTATTATTCCTCCATTTCATCTCCATTATTACTTCACACCATCTCTCATCTGGTGGTCTCTTTCAGGTTAGAAGTGTCGGCGGGTGTCTCGGCGCTGCATGGCAGGATGACATGCTCCTGGTTAACATTTCCTCCATCGGTAGGATGATTTCCGGCCTGCCGGCCGACCTGGTGAGCCGTCTGTAGACCACGGCGGGGTGATAACTTGTGCTGGCCTGTCGAAGGAGTTTCCAACTGGTAAATAATAGGGAACCCTGCCCTCAGCAATGTCGTGGCTCGAAGGGTCGGTCGCCTTCTGTCTCCTCTCGCCTCATCCACTTAGAACTTAGTTACAATAAACCACAGGTTCTGGTGCCCAATCCCCTCTGTAGTAATCCTAATCACAAGAGGTTCATTTGTGGCTTAATCTCTGGAGGTGACACAGTGTACTGACTATTCTGAAAATTCAAGTTCTTATTACTTACAGAAAATGCAAACTTTTTAAAATTACAATAAAACTACTTTTTGAGGTCTTATCAAAAATATAATACGCTTTCATAACTTCTGAATCACACATTTTTAATACCTATTGTTTCTGCTAGCTATTCGTAGAAATCTGGATCTCTTAGCTATCCGTTTTAGTTAACCCAGATAAGCATTAACCATTAAGCATTGTAGGCATAAGGGGTAATATCATGGTTTTTTTCCCTATAGGAAGAACAAAGAGCAAGATTAATTGCTGGTTATATGTTTAAAAGTTTAGCACTAAGATTTAAAGTTCCATACTCCTCGCTGATATCGCGAAAAATATGTGAACAGAGGACTTTAAAAGCAATATGACGTAGTAAACAATTGAAACCAGTAATTATTGATATCTTGGACTAATGCTACGAAATATTATATTAAATAAACTTGTTTTTTTATTTAATCTTGTTTATAGTCGTTTTAACTCTGAAAGCCACATCGCGACTTCACTACTTTTAAAACCATTTAAAGAACATCTGTTGTACAATAAAGTATACATAGTTATTGAACACAGAAGTATAAAACTCAATGCAAGGGGAAACATAATCATTTTAACATAACGACTAACTGAACATTATATATGATTGTACATATTTATATTTTTAATAAACTTGTTTTGAAACATATGAGAAGATATGGCATTCTAACCAAAAGTTAAACATCCATATTTCATCGGAAATACACGTTTTGAAACATTCTAAACATAAACCGTGGGTTTGTGTGTCTATGTTTGGATAAGTAGGAAACTCTAAAACGAATAATTGAATTTGAATGCAAATGCTCCTCGTCTTCCAAGAATGCGACACGAAGATTTTCAAAAGCAAAGCACCATTCCAATCTATCTTTACAAGGAAAATATTTAAAAACTGTTGGTTTTATCAAAATGGCTCCAATAATTTTTATTGAATTACTATATGCTTAACATACTTTTCATGAAAAATGAATGGTACCTTTCCTGTGAATACCCTCTGAAGCCCTCTTCCTTCGAGATGATTTTCGCATTACATAAACAACTTTAGTATATCAAAAAGCAGATTCGATTAAATAATAAAATGCCAGAAATTGAGCAATTACATATCTACCTCCTTTCCGGAAAAGAAGCTGGATTTCTTACTTATAATGAAGTAATACAATCGTATTGCACACTTAACTGTTTCAGGTAGTTAATTTCTTCGTCCCCTAAGGTCGTTCCAACACATCAAATCACTACCGTCCCCTAGCGAGCATATTTTGAAAGGCCAATCCGATTTCCTGCCAGTTCCAATCATCCGCGCTCATCTTATGTAAATTTCTTTTTTTATTAAAATATCTTTAAAATATGGTAATTAAATCAACATTTTTAACAGCTGCTTTTGAGAAAATCGAAATTCTCTAAAACATTTTAATATAAATGTTGTAGAGGGTTATTTCTTTCCTTGAAATCGTTGTGCTGAATCCTTAGACGTTGCTGAACTTAGATACCAGGTTTTAAAACAACAGCTTTGTCCCTAAGCTGTGCTGTTACAGTCACATGCGCTGACAAGCAACGCAAAGAAGGTTCCTGAAAGGAATGTGCTCTCTTACTCAGTGGGACAAGGACAGCGAATGTGTATGACAAGGAACACATGCTACACAAGGAGTAGAACCGTTAAAAAAAACATACCCCTATTCAACCTGCACAATAAAACCGAGAAGATTCATTCACAAAACTAGAAGCTATCAGAATGTTTTTGAATAGTCTGTAAACTGTACTGACATTGAGTGTCATAAACCTGTCCAGGGAGGGTGCGGGAACCTTCTGCAATCCCACTGCGTCTGAGGCCCCGGAGACTTTCTCTCCTGTGGAGGACAATAAACATTATTATTTTTTTTTTTCATCAAGGAATTTCAAACGATTCTGGGTAAAACCTCGGCATCGAATACTGTACAAACGACTGTATTTACTCTCTGGTGACTCAAGTAGTAGGTGTGACGTCACTCCCCTCCTTTTTGAGTAGATGAATAGTCTTTAAGCGATAGACGCTCTCTCTGAAACTGCCAGCTGATGGGGTAGGATGATTTTGTAGGCAAGCTCCACTTCTGGACAGGTAAACGGCCGTTATGGCCACCTTTATAAATTTGTTTGTTGTAGTAAATATTCTTATTAAGTGAGTTCCACTTTTAATTAGCTTTACCCCAACTTTTTACCAATGAACCATTATATAAAAGATCCCATCCTCTCGCTAAAGCATGTAGTTTTGCTCTGAGTGTTTGCTCCCGAGTGTTCGGCCTCACCACGTGTTCCTTAATTATTCACAAAGTAAGAACAGGTCGTCACAATACTTGGTAGAACCTAATATATTTTCTACATGCTGTGTATAAGGTAGAGAAACAAAGAAAAGAAAGTTTAGAACGAATGTTCTCGAATGTAGAATCGTTTGAGCTGACGGGGCTTGAACTCAGTACCTGCAGTAATACACCGAGGTTATATTTTTTCTGGAAATAGAGTAGCGGTGAGCTTGAATGTACGACCTACGCAGCTAAGGAAGAAAGTGCCTCGCCAAATTTAATTTTAGCACTTCTTTCCGGCGATACCCCCCCCCCCCCCAATGTTAATATTAATGCCGGCACATTCCTTGCCAACTGGTAGCGCACTAAACCTCGTCTCATTTACATAGTATTTTTCCCCTAACGATCCTTTCCGCGGATGATAAATCTCCCAAGTACAGTTTTATGGCCTCTTTTTAAAAACTTTTTTACGCCAAGTAAGCGCCATGGCCAACTATAACCGAATCCTTTAATTGCAGGAAATTCTAATTAGGCACATAAAAATTGTTTGCTTCATGAGGTAGCACAAGAAATCCAAAAACGTGACGCAACAATTAAGAAGGCAGTTTTTTTGTTCCAACGAGAAAGGAATATGCTACAACATTAAAAATCCTTGGGCGTTATTTCTAAATAATTTTATAACTTGGTTATAAAATTGCCTTTGTGATTGCTCTCTACTGAACGGTTTATTAGCTCTTCCATTACAGTCGAGCTCCATCCATCAAAGTTCAGTGCTTAACGTGTCATGTTTTTACGCTAACACGTGTCACTGACGTAATTTTCGTGAAACGACTTTTCTGCCTTTGATGACCCGCAGGAATTGTTTGCACATTGGTGGGAACGGAAAACCACGATAAACCTCGATGATGCATTTTGTTTAATATTATTAAGAGCAGCCACAATCGAGGTTTTGTTAAAGCTATTAACAAATTAAAAAGGATGCTACGTCTAAAATCCTGTAGATCATTACTTATTTTTTATTCAATCTACAAACTATTCCTACGAAATATTATTTTTGTTAATGTTAGCCAAGATAAAATTTTACAGGCGGAATCAGGAAACACAAACTACGCTCAAATATTTAAGGTCGCGAACCCGGTCGCGATAGCGCGGCTTGTGTACACAAAGAGTCAGCAAATAAAGATAGCGCAGATAACATACGGATAGTGTATCACGGAAATAAAGGACTTGCCGAAACAGATAGAGTTTCACGTGTGTATGGTACCAGTGATAGAACATTAGACTTCTTATTTGTTCCAGAAAAGTCTCGAACTTATCAATGAGGTACT
The DNA here is from genome assembly GCA_030765055.1 of Mantis religiosa. NCBI lineage: Eukaryota > Metazoa > Arthropoda > Insecta > Mantodea > Mantidae > Mantis > Mantis religiosa. Next base: position 91,775,848 of record CM060955.1, on the reverse strand, counting down.
TAAGAAGGCGACGACTCGCCAAGAGTCAGTCGTAAGCAGTAAACAGCTGTGGAGTGTTGTTGTAACGAGAGCTGATGTAACCAGAACGCTGTTTGTTACTGTCATCGACCTTGGTAGACTGTGTGTATGTGACATAATTCCGTTATGTAAGGATTGAACAGAGTGTATTTCTACGCAATTAAAGAACATTTTGAATTTCGGCAAATTGGACTTTTAATTCTTCGAACCCACAAAGTCACGATACCTATGACTAGAAATTAGAAATCCTGAACTAATAACGCTAGCCCTTTAAGATTTATACCAAAGATGTAACTTAGAGCACATATGATACAGCCCAAATTTTATCAATTTCACTATGATATTTAGGAAAATATGCGCATAATTATTTATTCTTGGTTACGTCACCTAAAATCTCTGTAACGACAAAATAACTCAAAATCTTGGTCTGATGTTTTAACAACAGGTTCCCAATACATCCATTTTTTAAATTTTTCCTAGGTTTCTCTGTGTCTCAATAACTTTAGGCTCCAGAAATTTTTAAACCTATGAATATGTCTTTTTTGCTTTGTGTTTTGCCGTAAAGAAAGGGTGCTTAAATGCATCTCACAATAAAAAGCAGAGATATTTCTATTCACTGGGTCTCTATGAACGTGTGCAGCAAGTTTCATTAGTCTAACATCAAAACTGCCACGCAAGGAGCATCTTAAATGATGAAAAATGCTGAAATTTTAAATATCCAGATAACAAGGATAAAGAATTAGAATTCATATCTAACACTAACATTCACCTTTCAAACTAGATTAGAGAATTTAAAAATGGCTTGCGGATGCTATCTAAGCGTTCTTTGGATTCAGGAAGGCTTACACTATCTTACAGACTAAAAGGAGGAAGAGGGAATATTTTGAAAATGTCCATGAAATTTCAGTCATACATATTCTTAAAAGCGGAATCACCATAAGCTCTTCTTTTTTCTTTTCTTTTCGTTTTTTTAATCAAATCATATAGGACGATGAATGAAATGGATGACACGATGCTCAAATGAGCCCGGTGTCCTACTACCTAGAGCTACCAGGCATTCATCTTTAAGGATAATGGAAAACCCCGGAAAAAACTCATCCAGGTACTCACCCTGACCGAGATTCGAACTCGGGACCTCTTGAACGTGAGGCAGACACGCTTATCCTGTCTTTCCGAAACATTGAGAGAAAAATCTCTTCCTGCTCAACTATTGGGAAGTTCAAACAAATAACAACGAAATTTGCCAAAATACGTGATGTCACGAAGAGTTATTTGACAATATTATACCTTCTCATGGCAAATTATTGTCTCTTACGTAAATCATCATCAATTTGATGTTAAAATAAATCCGAGTTTGCCACTTGTTTGTCAAATTAATTAAAATCCAAATAAAATTGCTTCCGTTATTTTTATAACCTTCAAGCCGATCACAAATGCACGGCTATCGCTATGCCAATAGTGATGAAACTTTAAACTTTTGTTACCCATCACTGTATCAGTACTTCAAAGAAATTGCAAGTATTTAAAGCATAGTTGTGCAGTCTTCTATTTACAATGTGGGAATTTATACGCGCTATATAAATTATCCGAGAGGTTACATATTGAATTGTATTCGTGATGAGTGATTGGTAAAGAAGTGGTAACTGTCTAGTTAGAGGAAAACATGAACCTCCTTGCAGAGGTAAAGTGTGCTATGTAAGATATGATGTCGATGAAACAGAACTATTTAAGCCGAAAATTAATATTCCAGTATCTTGAGTGTCAGTTGTCAGGATTTCTACAAAATAACTCTACATAACTAGAGATTTCTGGTACTTAAGGAGCTTTAAGAAATACTAATTTTAAGGCATGTCTAAGTCTATATTTAATGCTGTAGATAAATGTTGATGGCAAATAACTTAGGTTCACCATTTACATCATCCTGGCCAAAGTATTCGTTGTTTGTGAAGTGTATAACTAAATGAAGGATAATATAATAAAATACATTTATTATAATCATTATGGAATTACCTCAATAATTATACATTAGCAACATTTGAAGTTATGTACTAATGAGAAGCCGTAAGTTTGTTTTTCATTATCACCCAAACTTGTTGGTATTATTTAATACAACAATACGACAAATAATATGAACATATTTTAGCAAACATGATATACTATTTGCAATACTAATATACCAGTAGTGTTATCCGTAATTTAAATTGGAAAAATAATTCAGAGTACTGTAGAGCTTTGTGCAGGTTTAAAAATGTCAAATATACTTTTGTTTCCTTAAGTTTCCACAGTCTATTATACGCACTCTCCCAAATGTTGTCATAATTTCGAATTTGTGATGATAGAAGTTGTTTTACAACTTATAGAGCCTAATTGTCTCATGCACTTCGGTAACACTTATTTTTAAGGACAGCATCTTTATCACCTGGATCATTAGATACAGCACGAGAAACAATGACTGGCCGCGCCGTGGTTCAGTGGTTAGACCACTTGGCTCTCACCAAGGCGGCCCGGGTTCGATCCCAGGCGACCGCAAAGTGAGATTTGTGGTGGACCACACGGCACTGGGGCGGGTTTTCTCCGGGACCACCGGCTTCCCCCGCCATTTCATTCCACCGGTGCTCCATCTTCATCTCATGTATCATCAGTGTCACCGCCTGCAGTGCCGTATTTAGTAAAAGCGGGCGTTAAACACTACACACACACACACACACACACACACACACACACACACACACACACACACACACACACACACACACACACACACACACAGAAACAATGACTTAGCCCAGCACTTATATTATTACTAACGAAATGATCCTCAAATGAGTTCAGGGCCAATAGAGCTTATACTTACCCAAAATGTATTTTAGGATAAGGGAAAACATCGGTAAAAAGAACTTTATCCATCTAATTCACCCTTACCGACATTCGAACTTGGCAGCTGTTCAACTCAAGCCAGGCACGTTATCTGCGGCCGTTCTCCTTTGGAACATGTCGCAGCTGTAAACTCGTATTCGTTGGGTTTTAATCATTAGATCACGCATACATTCGTACTCTCATTCATACTTCCATACTCTGAGGAAGATGAGGAATTACCCTGCTTGGAGAAATATCCCCACCCCCGCCGCCGGGAATCGAACCGGGGACCCCTAGCACAACACGCAGGTGCTCCACCGACTGAGCTACGGGGCCAACCCTCTCCTGTTTTGTAACCAAATGAATAGCAAAACTGTTTCGAAAATATTGATACCTCAACCAACGTGACTACATTAGTGACAGAGTATGCAGAAATGGTGTATTTTAAACTTAGACCAAGTGTGATATCTAATGCACGAGGGTTGTTCAATAAAGAATGATAATAATTTTTTTATTTTCATAATTTTTTGCACTAAACTGCAATCTTATTATATTCTGTTAACTTAATATGAAACAAACATGCCATAGCAGTTTCATTGCTGGTGCTCCTGGTTCCAGCCTGTGAGAACCAGGTAAGTTCAGACAGGTTTAGTATCGCCTACGACTGCAATGGAGGTAACACGAGAGGAACAATATCCGACTTTGAATTTCTGCTTTCTTCTCAAAATGTCTTCAGTTGAGGCCTATACAATGTTATAGAAGGCCTATGGAGTGTCTGTTCTTCCCTACAGCACATCTCGAAGGTGGTTTAAAAAGTTTAAAAAGGAGAGACAATTAATTTGAAAACACGGTGGCTCAGTTACGGATTTTACGGAAGAAAACATCAACACTGCTGCCATTAAGAGAGAGGATCGACGAATTACTCTAAGATCACTTTCTGAAATACTGAACATTTCATTGAGTGCCACCCACACGCTGGTGACAGAAACATTACACATGATACGTGTTTGTGCGTGATGGGTTCCAAGACTGTTGATTCCCAAACAAAAGGACATTCGCATGCAGGTCTGCATGCATTTAAAGTTGATGTTACAGGAAGATCCGGAGTTTTTTCAAACGTAATCACTGCTGATGAAACCTGGCCACATCATTTTGATCCTGAGAGGAAACAACAAAGCTCAGTGTGGGAATCTCCATCATCAACCCCCAAAAAGCAAAAGTGGTTGTTTCTGCTGGGAAAGCTATGGTCATCTCATTCTTTCATATTTATGGAATGGTTTATCAGCATGTTGTACCTGCACACACATCAGTAACTGGGCAATACTACAGGAATGTCCTGAAAACATTGCTAGTCCATATCAGGCGCAAAAGACCACATTTCGGCGAAGCAGGCTGGATGCTTCACCATGATAATGCACGGCCCCATATTGCCAATGTGGTTGTTGAATACCTTGCAAAAACCAACGTGAAGTGCATCCCTCACCCTCTCTATAGTCCAGATTTAGCCCATTTTGACATTTTCTATACCTAACTTGAAGAAACGCCTTCGTGGGAGGCATTACCCATCATCAGAAGCAGTGGTGAGGCCTGCGGAGGCGATTTTGAAAGATCTCTCAAAAAATGGTTTCCAGCATGTCTTTGAAGATTGGCAGAAACACTGGACAAGTGCATCGTAGGGAGAATATTTTGTGAAGGACCATCAAAATTATGAGGATGAGTAAAGGCACGATGTCAAAAAATTGTGATCATTCTTTATTGAACAGCCCTCTTAATTAATATATTTCGTAAATAAAAATATGTTGTATGAATCGAAAAACGTATAATAGAGCAGAATACTAATGGATAAAGTTCGACTTCCAAAGATTTAGCGTAACTATAACGTTTAACCCTTTAAAGCATGTGGCTTCAGGTGGCAATATTAGGCTTTATTCACCTTGAATAACGTTTTAATGAGGTTCTTTTGTTGTTATAATATTGTACTGGCCTTTGTCAATTATACACACAACGTTTCAAGACCTTTGAATTGTAAACATTATATTATTTTTACAATTACTTTATAGTGTTTTAGTATAAAAGGCAAAATCCAAGCAACTGTAGTCAACATCCAAGCGTGCCACCACACCGATTATCTTACTTGGGCCCTCCCCGTCCTTTACCACCGACACATTTGTGTGCAGTTGCCGAGATTCGAACTCAAGGCGCTTAGCTTTGAATGGATGTGTAACGATCATGGCTATTCGAATCTTTTGCGCTGAGGCACCGCAGAAAGTGATATGAGAACCGGTTTAGGAAGTACAGCAAGACCGACATAAGCAGCAAACTACGAGGGCTGTTCAATAAAGAATGATAATGATTTTTTACGGTCATAATCTTTCGCACTAAAATTCAAACTTATTATATTCTGTTAGCTTAATGTGGAACAAACACGCCGTAGTATTTCAATTGTTGGTACTCCTGATTCCCACCTGTGAGAACGAGGCCAATTTCGATATGTTCAGTATCGCCTACCGCTGCAAAGGAGGTACAATATGCGGCTTTGAAATTCTGCTTTCATCTCAACGTATCTTCAGTTGAGGCCTATGAAATGTTACAGGAGAACTATCTGTTCTTCCCTACAGCACAGCTCGAAGGTGGTTTAAAATGTTTAAAGAGGGGAGACAATTAATTTCAAAGTAAGGTGGACCCGGCGCTCCAATTACTGCTCTTACGGAACAAAACATCAACACTGCTGCTGCCATTGTAAGAGAGAATCGACGAATTACCTTAAGATCTTCTTCTTCTTCTTCTTCTTCTTCTTCCTCTTCTTCTTCTTCTACCTCACGGCTTTGGATTGTTTAACCCGTTCCGGCTCCAAATTGGTCTGCCCATCTTTTCTTCGGTCTTCCCTGGTTTCTTCTTCCTATAGGTTTATAGTTTAAGGCTATTTTTGGTATTCTGTTATTAGTTATCCTCTGAACATGTTCTTTCCATTGATTTCTATTTATTTCAATAGTATGGTTTATTTCTTCTTCTTTTAATTTTGTCCTAATATCCTGACTACCTTTTTTATCAATTCTGGTATATCCAGCTACCGCTCTTATGAATTTCATTTATGATGACTGTATTCTCGTACTATTTCTTTCTGTTAGTATCTATGTTTCTGATCAATAGACCAGAGTCGGTATTGCCATTGTTTTGTGTAGTTTTATTATAGAGTCCTTTCTTGCTTTATTTTAATGTTATTTTTATTGTGCCTGTTATATAGTTAAATTTATTTATTTTCTCTGTTATATCAACATCCCCATGGTACGAGACTTTACATCCTAAATACTTAAAGTGTGATTTCTTCTCAATTATCATCAACATTAATTAAATATATTAAATAAATTAAAAATAATAAATTTTGAATTAACCATCATCTATTATTTAAAAAACTGTTCAAAGAAGTTCAAGATATTGACCATCTATGACCTGTCGATCTATAAATTTATTAGTTATTAAAGATAAAATTTTATAATCTACTGTATTGACAATCTTATCTAATACTATTTTTGATCTTACTGGATTAATTTCTTTAAATGCCATGGTTTTGGATTTATTTGCTGATATTTTCATTCCATATTCTGTAGCAATTTTATCTATACTATACAGCATTTTCTGCAGGTGATCTTCAACTGTGGCCATTATTATTTGACCATCTGCATACAACATAGTTTTCAATTTAGCTCCTGATACATTAATGCCTCCATTGACTTTATTCGACCAAATCCTTACTATTTCGTCAACAAACAAATTAAATAGTGCGGTTGATAAAGAACAACCTTGTCTTACGCCACCATTAACTATTAATGGTTCTCTTTTATTTATATTTATTTTTGTGTCAATGTACATACGTTTTATAACTTCAATTAGTTGTAAAGGTATGCCTCTATTATTTAAGATCACCTTAAGATCACTTTCTGAAATACTGAAATTTCATTGTCTGCCACTTTTCCGTGAAGTAGGCTGGATGCTGCACTACGATAATGCGCGGCCGAATATTGCCAATGTTGTTGCTGAATATCTTGCAAAAATTAATGTGAAGTGCATCCCTCACCCTCCCTATAGTCCGCATTTAGCCACATGTGACTATTTTCTATTCGCTAAGTTGAATAAACGCCTTCGTGGGTGGCATTATCCATCATCAGAAGCTGTAGTGAAGTCTGCGGAGGCGATTTTGAAGGATCTCTAAAAATGGTTTTGCAGCATGTCTTTGAAGACTGGCAGAAACGCTGGGACTAGTGCATCGCATTCAGTGGAGACTATTTTCAGAAGGGCCATAAAATTATGAAGATGAGTAAAGGTACGTTGTCAAAAAAAAAATGTGATCATTGAACAGACCTCGTACTTCGTGCAGCAAAGAGTTAAGTGGTATTAACTATAGTAATAGCAGTAATGATGATGATAATGATGATAGTGATAGAGAATGTCTGTGCTTGCCTCCGGCATTTCCCGGTTTGTTTTCAGCCCATTTGGCAACTTCGGTCTGGATTATAAAATGAGTACAAAAGAGTTATGATGTGTTTTGTCTGGACCCTCTATGAAATAATAATAGATAGAGAAGGTTACTCATTATGTTTTAACATTATATTTAATGAAGGTAATCAGAATTTGACCCGACAACGCTAAGCACTGTGGCCAGATAAAGCAAACAACATTACGGTGGAAAAAGCTGACTAGATAATAAAAAGTCCACAGAGGCATATAACTGATTTTAACTTGGTTTGTGAACACGTCCGCTGATGAAACAAAAACCTGGTACTGCGATACAGAAAACATATCGCGGGCCCCTCCAAAACACAACTTGACGTTATATTCTATGCAAACAAAAGTCATTTGTCATGAAACACGGACACTGTCTGTTTGTTGAGTGAAGAGAGGTGAGGGGGAGAGGGTTATTTGGAGTGGAGCTGACCGCAGTCTGGACCAAACTTCTCTCCCTGCTGACGTAACAATGCATCTCGCCCTTGAACTTGTTATTCAAATGCAGTTACTCCGGATTTGTGTCGTAATTTTTATGATCTTCAAATTCTGTACCATCTATTTTAGTAAGTGGAGAAAGTATCGCATTTCATCCCAAAATTCAAAACAGAAATTGCAACGCGGTGAATTCAAAAAGTTATCTAAAAGGCATGTGTGTCAAGAGCCTAACTAGAAATCAAAATGAATGAAAAATGGCAATCTTTTGTCAAGAAAGCTTTGCCTCCAAAGTACATTTTATATGCAGAACTTGCTTTCTGAAAAGCAATGATTGATCAAAATCCAATAAATCGAGCGGAGTGACTCAGTCGGTAACGCCTGTGGACCACAATTGTAAATGGGGTCCTATAAACTCACCTAGAAACTCCATACGCTTTCTCCAACCTGGCGAGAAACAACTCAATACTACAGCAGTGTTAAAAGGTTAGAAAACTGCAAATTTCAAGCCCATAAATGGCTCAAATCTTGGCTCCAAGAAGATATTGGCATATTTGAAAGAACTTCACAGGCGTATGTGTGTTTATGTGTACAGGTTTTATCTATGTCTTTCAGTATAACTACATGAAATTGTACAAACTTTCCTCAGAATGAAGATAGTTTAGTAGGCTATTCCTCTATTCCTTGAAACTTCAAAATACTTATATGTCATGTAAATATTTAAGAAATTGCGGCAAACCCGCATACCAGTGTTAAATTGACTGGGTTCTAATTGGAGCTATGAGTTCTCTTATCCTCAGGTGAATGGTTGTAGGAAATGGATTTTAGTGGTTGTTGGCTACTCAGTCGTATTAATAACACTTTGTTTGTTGCAGAATTTTTTGGTGTAATTCCTACTAAGTTTGCTTATCGACTTGGATGGGTGACCACCTGTTAGTAAAATTCCTAACATAAATTCAATTTTACTTGAAACCCTAGATTACTTGTTTAAAGTTAATTCCGCGCGGTTTCTATTTCTGCTTTATACGGCGACTACTTTGCTCTAATAAACGTTTAATGCTGCTTCCACTTACGCTGGTTGCACTATTCTTAACTTCCCTACATTTCGGACTTTTAAATCTTCGCTTCTCTTCTTAACGCGCATGAACACGTCCTTCCTGTCGTAGTATCACTTTATAAGTAAATTTTTCTTACTTCAAGATTCAGTTCGAACCTTATTCTGACGCCCTCTCCAATTTTATCACATGCCGAAACTAGCTCACTCTTCTTAAATGTTACATTATTATTGGTTTCTCATTTATTTCGAATTTTCGCATTGGTTTACAAAACTCATCTAACTCATTGACGTTCAGCCCACCCTGAGTTGGGGAACGGCTACCCTGAGTTGTTTGTAACGGTATACATCGTTATCAAATTAGCGAAGTAAATCTCTTTAGCGTTCATGCTCAATTGCATTTTGAAAGTAATTTGTCCCAAAACATTCCTGGCTGAAAGTATTCTATAGTTTTCAGACATTGAACTTTTCCTAGCACAAAGAATGTAGCGGTCCTTCCTTCCTGTCTCTCCGACGTGTGCAGAGTTTTACAAGAATATTTTCTGTTTCCTGCCTGGATGCTAGTATATATGTTATATTAAATTATATTCTTCCCTTCCTATTGTTTAAGTCAACCACTATTTTAATCATTACTCTATCCATTCTAATTTCATATTATTATAACAAGATTTTTATATTTGTTTATCAAATCATTTTTATTAATTTATCATCTTTTTAATTATTTGATTTCGATTAATTCGCCGCCTCCTCATCGCTGCCTGATACTACGGTTACAAAATATATTTTAATAAAAATTATAATAGGTGTTTTTGAGAAAATTGAATATTTCGAAACAAATGCTCCATGTAAGATTCTTTCAAAATGAAGTGAGTTTAACAGGAGGTTCACTGCGGAGTAAATAATATCTGCTTCCTACTATGCAAATAATGTAAATATATAAGTATGGTATGTTAACAAAAAGCCATTGGAGGTATTTGTTTCAGTAAATTGAACTTTACGACAAATGTTTATGTTAAATTTTATTTGGAGTTACGGAAAATTGAAAGTCTTCACATAATTAATTTTTTGGAAAATGTTGAACCTAAATAACAAGTAATTATTTATCTTTTGAGTTATGGCGTACAAAAGCAAACACATTACTAAGGACTTTGTTTATAAACATTTTTGTGTATTCAGTTGTCCTCAAAATACGTATTTGTTTTGAAATTTCGACATGAAAATTTAATACATCCTCTTAGTCAATATAAGTGTCAGAAAATTTACAAACGTAACGCCTATGTGAAATCTTAGAGAAACTGTGAAATATTTAAAGAATTTAATGCCAAGGTGTATCATAAATTACTTGTTATAGGTATTAAAAACCTTGATGTTTATTTTCTCATGAATATTTTGAAATGCTTTGATTAAAATTTGCTGTTTGGGTTAATGCTTTGAGAAATAAAACCTGTATCTTGCTTTCACAGCAATTAAAATTGCATCCTGTTCCTGTTCGATACAAAATGCTTTGTCATAGAACTAGACGTTTGTATGTGACTGCATCAGTAGTATACAATTTGAAGATTTAATGACACTTCAGCATTATTAGTGTCAAATTTGTCATTTAAACTTTGGAGCAACTTCTCAGGAAATGCTTTCCGCCCACTCATTGGGTTATTAATTTTCCGGAGGTTGGTAGCTGTAATGCTGGCATGTACGTCGACGACCAACAATAATTGTAACATAATACACAAACCGCCTGTCTGCCGTTGTGTTGGAGAAGGCTCTTGGAAATAATGGAAGCTTCTCGCTGAAAATATGACAGCCAGACAGACAGTGAGAGAGATCGAGGAAATGAAACGTTTACAATGCATTCGCTTGCCTTCTCAGTCATATCTGTTAACAGTAATGCGTTTTTGCCGAGATTGTGAAATACTTTGGAGTGGATCAGGTTGCCATTTTGACGTGACTTTCTTGCTGGAAGAATGAATCGTTGTTTAAGGGATATCAATGTACCAAATATACAGTTGGAAGCTTTGAAGTCTGAACAGATGAGAATCGAGACCGTTTTATTTGTTTAATGTTTATCTAAAAAGCTACAGCCAGAACCGCCCAAACAAAAGAAACCATGGTGTTATTTCCGCTGTCAGGAACAGTTTTAATGGAGAACTTAAAATTTGTGGAATAGAAAAATAGTCAAGCAAATTAACGTATATACACAACCTAAGCAAAGAACACACAATTTTTTACAATCTGCATAATTCGCTTTGCCTCTGAATTACATTCTTTTAAGTGGTTTGTTTATTAGTTCGATTTCCAATCCATACGACTGACTCCTGATAAGCTAGCCACGTTTTCTTTTATATCTCCACTCATTGTTCCAGAAATTAGGGAAACGTTCTTAAACAATCAAGACGTCAAAAGAAGACGAACCTTCCAGACATCTATCTTTATCTTTCTTTCTCTGTTTTGGCAAGCTTTTATCTCCGCATTGCACTCTCTCTTTGCGCGCGCCGGCCGCGTCCGTCGCAACAATGCCTCACGACAGTATTATACACCTATTATTCTGCCCGCCTCGTTAGCGTAGATGGTAGCATGTCTGCCTCACGTTTAAGAGGTCCCGAGTTCGAATCTCGGTCAGGGTGAGTTACCTAGATAAGGTTTTTTTCCGGGGGTTTCACTTATCCTTCAAGACGAATGTCGGGTAACTCTAAGTTCCATGGGCCCTGGACTCATTTGAGCATCATTTCACCAAATTCATTCACCGTCCGATATAACTTAACGTTGGGGCGGACGTAAATTAAAAAAAACTATTATTCTGTATTTTATGTGCAGAATATTGGCAATAAATGATGACACCTTAGTCCTAAGCTTCTTTATGCACGGAATAAACTGAAACAGTTTATTTTTCGAGTTCTAAGCGCATAAGACTTATTAAATTCAAAACCCGGGAGAGATGTTTGCTATTCGGTGCACCACAGCGCAACTTTTCCACTGTGAGAAACCTCAGGTTGTTTAAACAGTACTCTGGTATGTAAAATCCGTTGCATACTTGTTGGCTTTTATATATCCATATTTTAAATTAAATAACCTTGTTTCCTAGAAGTAGCCGTTTCGAAATATTCTTTACATAGTGGAGCAGTTCACAAACTGCAGGCCGCAGACCCTTCACTGCCATAGGTAGTGTTGCCAAATCGAGTTTACATTCCCGTGTATTGCATTTTTATTTATCGTTATAACTTTCTGTATCACATCGAAAACCCTGCTTTTCAAGTTTTAGAGCGTTGCCGCGAAGTACGAACATTCGGGAACCGCTGGTTTATTGCGTTTTCTGCAGCTAAGTTTTATGTTGATGAAACATTCCTGTAAAAATTCCTAGTGTTCGTTATTTTTCGCCTGATTTGATTGCTAAGAAAAGGAAGGTACTTGTTACCTATGTGTACTTTTAATGAAATGTGCACTGTTTCAACAGCTTACATGTAAGTAAGATTAACGAATATTTCTAGGAAATCCTACACTGTAGTTAACAAAATTTGTGTAGTAATAGAAATGTTTCGTCTCCATAACTGAGATAGACAGTGCCTGGTATGTGAGTATAATACGTTTTATAATTGGACCAACTTTGCAACTAGGTTTTTACAGAAGTATAGAAAACCAGCTGCTAATTTACTCCAGTAAAGATGTTCTAATGTCTCTGATTGGTTAGAAATAGATATAAATCCATTTCTACTGGATAGAAGCTGAGTAGCAACTAACTCTACTTCAGCCAATGAAGGATGCAGTAAAATTCTATTCGGTAGGTATTTGTTCATACCTAATTTTAACCAATCAGAGTTATTAGAACACCTTTCCCTTCCCAAAGGGGAATAGGTGTTAGGAGCTGGTTCCGCTTTACCGCTGTGTGCATTTTAGTTATGTCTATGAAATGGACTATATATTATATAATACATTTAAACTTATAGTCCATATAAATCTTCAGACTATATATAGCCTGAAGGCTTTTGCTGCGTACCCACACGCTAAGGGTTTTATCACAGGTGGGAATTTTTTCGGGTATTGTCAGATGATATTGGGTTAATAGGTTGTGTCCTGATATGAAGTAACGTTTCTGTGATCCTCAGGATGAAAGGAAAGAATGCAAAATCCTATGCATCCTGGTGTATTATGTTTCAAATGAAATTGGGTTAAATTTTGCTGCCAAACTGCTTTGATTGACTATGTGGAGCCCAGCTCTAGCTTCTGTGTGGTTTAGCTTCGTTATTGTCACGGTTACCCAACGCCATGTATCCATCTCTGAACCGGCTTCATGACTGTTATTGTCTTAAACCCACCGCCAGGGAGTTTCTACTTGGTAAAGTGTAGTGACACCTCCCTCCGTACTGTAGTGACTCCTTGGGGTTGGCCGTCCTCTGACACCTGTCACCTCATCCTCTCTACCGGGTGTGCCCCACTTGGGGCATAGATACAAAAGACCAGTCTAGTCTAGCTACCAAATCCTCTCCGAACAATTCAATCCGTTCCAGTAAAATCCGATGTGGAAAAGTAATAGGAGTTCCCTTAATTTGCTTAGTAATTTTGAAGCATGTCTTCGACTCTACGGTATTTCCCTTCCTAGTCAACGGTACATATAACAGCTAATTATTTTTAAGCATGAGCGAGCTTCCGTAAATTATGCTTTAAACCAACGGTTGCATGCAGACATTTTCTTTTTCATACATATAAGTTTCTCTACACTTTATATTGAAATATATGTTTCTTATAATCTACCGAAGTTTTCCTTCTTCCTTCGAAATTAGCAACACTGCACCTCAATTCACAGATGATGGGAATTTATGCGACTTCAGGAGGAAGTCACGTTTGTTTCACATCAAAAGCTAACGTGATCCCGAAAGCAGCTAGATATGCGACATTTTTAGTGATACTTGGTTATCATAATAGATTTTTTTAGTACTTATGGGAACTAATCAAAAGGAAATAAATACAAAACACTTAAAGGATAATTAACTATTAGGCACCCGTTTCATTAAAGCGGTAGTGTAGGGTGAATGGATCGATTGACTTGACAAGCCAGTAAAAAAATCTATTCACTGTCCCGGAAATTAGGATGTGCATATAGGTACACATCGCAAATAGCAAACTGTGGTGAAACTAAACGGTTAATTAATAAATCCAGACAAAACAGTCAGCTGCTACTATAATGTATAGATGTATCTTAGTTCGCTTGACCTAGAAATTGATAAAATAATAAAAGTACGAAACCAAGAAAACCGCAGCTTGTAACTCATCTTACTGTAACATAAGGGCACTATGAGGTCGATAGGTTTCAAAAACTCCATTATTTTGTTTTTAATGTTAAAAATTTTTATAATTCTTCAGCTTTAAAATTATATATGAATAACATAGGTTGTCAGCTGGTATTAAAGTCCTTTAATTCGTCAATTTATACATGGTGGCGTAATGATACGCCCATTTCCTGAGAATGGTGCTTAATCTTTGATCGTGATTTCCCAAGACCTTGATTTTTCATACTTTAGGTGCATGTTTCTCAAAAGCTATAAAAGATATTGACACAATATTTGTAGTGGTTATTTTTCAATGTTCCTTGAACACATTCGGCTAACAGTTATATTTATGTGATTTACAAAATGAATGAAAACAAATATTCAGTCCCTGAAAATATTATCTTCTTTTTTTACTAAAAACTAATTAATTTTTCATGTGCATAATATAAACTATATGCGATTTTCATTTAGGCGATATTATAAAGGTGTACCTTAGGTTGTTTAAGATAACATTTGAAGCATGTAGCTTTAAATTCCTACAAGTAAAGTGCACCTGAAGTATAGGGCGAAATATTTTTTTCAGGACACACGGTGTGATTTATGCCCCTTTTTCATGGACCTATGTTAACAGAATCTAAATATTATACAGTAGTTAAATGCGCACAGCCTTATATAGTAATAAAAATGAATTTCAATTTCTCATAATGTTTAGTTTTCTATATATTCAAATTTTAATATTGGTAAAAATGGTCTGAGTAAAAATAACCTCCCAGTGCCTTAAAGTTTTGTAAAAACTTACAATTTACAACTTACATTAGTTGTTTAGAACGCTTCTTATAGCTTCAATATAGTGGAAACGTAGAGTCAGACTGAAAAATTCAATGCCATAGCCGGGATTTGAACCACGGATCTTCTGGTTTCCGTCCAGCCGCACTAACCTTGTGCTACTATGGCCAAAGTGCCGATATGACATTAAATTCTCCAACTGACTCGTATTTTCCCGGTAAACCACTTAGGAGTTCTCATAAACACATGAGACAACTACCTTAACTACGTTGGCCATAGTAGCACAAGGGTAGTGCGGCTGGACGGAAACCAGAAGATCCGTGGTTCAAATCCCGGCTATGGCATTGAATTTTTCAGTCTGACTCTACGTTTCCACAATTTATCCTACACACGGCCAGTGTGAAAGAATAATTAATTTCCAGCTTCAATATAGTTTTCCCATCGCTTTTTATATAATTATCCAGATTGTTATTGTTTAGCACTTCACTTGGCTTTTTGATTATTACACCCCAAAATTTATTTGAAAGAAAATATTATATTTCAGAATTTTATAACTTGAAAAGTTCAAAGGCATTTACTAATTGGGTTCACTCATTTAGGTTGAATGTCAACATTTTCCTTGCTAGTCAGCCCTAGTTTGGGGATAGGACAACTGGTTACCAAATTTAGTTTTAACACATTACTAACGATGATTTCTATAGCTCAAATAAAACAATTAATTTTAATATTGTCAACCACGAAAATTAACTTGGCAACAGTGGCATCGAAATGATATTTTACTCGGTTAAGTCATTTGTGGTACACTCGGTAATTCAATAAGATTTGCCTATTTTTCCGAAGTTAAAATATGTAAAGTTCATGTTCATTTTTCTATATGATATTATGATGTTCAAATGAGCCCAGGATCCATAGAGTTTAGAGTTATCAGGCATTCATCCTTCAGGATAGAACAAATCCGGTAAAAAGCAATAACTCACCCGACCTAGTTTCGAACTTGAATGCTATAAAGTGGTACACGAATGTATTGATATTTTCTATACTTGTCTCATTTTGTTCAGAGAGTATGCACTAATAGTGACATAATTATGTAACAGAAAAGTAATAGCAATATGTATTCTTTTATATTTTCATTGAAAAGCTTCGAAGTTTGAAAGTACTTGAGTTAGAAATTCAGAAATATGGGTAAACATTAACCAGGTATGCACAAGTGGTAAACATTTTTTGTGTATTTCCTAACATACACAGCTTCGGATAAAAAGAACATGGGCTTTGAAAATTACAATTTGGGGAAAATTTCAAATATAAGCGACGCCTCAGAGTATGGCATGTCCATGTTGGTCACGATCCACTTCTCAGATATCATGTATGCTGGGAAGATGAACATTGTACCAGTTGTGACATTATGTACAAGCTGGCAATAATATTACACCATTTTCTAGGTCTCTAACTTAAATACACGCCAACATTAGGTATAAAACCGCTTCAAGATAAGAAAAATAAATTAAGTAAGAAACTACTAATAAATCTCTGAGTTAACTGCGATAAAGCATAGAAAATATCATCATAGTATTGTCAGTTTTATTAGCAATGGACTGTAAAGACTACTATGAAGTTAGGATGTACCACTTTCCGCTTCCATTAATTATTCCGTTTGAATAAGTAGTACATTTTATGCTGTTGAAATTGGAGCTTGGAGACTAAAATGATATTCTAAACTTTTATTAATCAATGGAAATGCAATTGTAAGTTGAATCACAAAATAATAAAGAATAAGGTATCTCTTTGACCTGTTTTAATCAAATGCTAACAAAGGAGATACAAATGGAAAAATCAACGATGGACCAACACGCACTTCATATGGGACACGACATCTGCTTTGATGACATTGCCACATATATGTACGTGTGCACTAGAGATCCTTTAGACCGAAAGAGGAAACTAGCAAAATGTGTACAATATTGGTTTTCAGTCTTGCAGAGAAAGTCCAAACAAGCCTGGATGTGGTAGGTTTGTGGCGATTCTGTGTAGTTTGCAGGCGCACCTATTCATGTGGGCTTTTAACACTGCACAGTGAGATAGAATGTGGGATACTTTTGAGTGTGGGTCACTGCTCCATTGACGTCAGGTTCGGGGATCCAGTAATTACACCAACCAAAGCAGATGTTGCAGTATTAAAACTCATATGTCATGCGGGAAACTCGGTGACGGCTACCTTCAAGGAGGCTAGGTGTAATTACGAATGCTTGAACATTCACTCCACTTTTGGGAGAGAGAAGTTGAAGCGATATGTCTTTATGTGCCACGGTATGGCGAAAAACCGCACATACCCCCCCCCGAGAAATTATTTATATACAAGTATAGGTGTCTACGAAAGTTCAGCTTTGTCACAAATATGAATTCATCAGGTGGAAAAGGCACTATTATCCAGAGAGAAATCACGATAGATTCACTTCACTGTTTATCATGGAGGTGCACAATGTTTTGAATCACAGACACATTTAGCAACAGGTTTTAGTTTCTGCCGCACACCGCAAATAAGTTACTGCATTAAGGGAATAATGGCATCAACCTTTCTTAATTTCCAACACAGTAACAGTCTGTATTTGCATAAATGAGTAGTACTAAAATCGAATGAACTATTTTAAACTTTGAATGAAAGAACGAACAAAATTTTAACACTTCTTTCACACCTCACAACGACATGGAAACAGAGTTCACTGTTTAAGGTACAGATCTGGGTGTGTTTTGTTAATAACTTATTTTTTGCCCGCCTCGTTAGCGTAGATCGTAGCGTGGGCTGCCTCACGTTCAAGAGGTCCCGAGTTCGAATCTCGGCCAGGGTGAGTTATTTTCTGGGGTTTTCCTTAACCTGAGAGATTAAAAGAATGTCGGATAATGCTAAGCTCTGTGGATCCTAACTCATTTGAGCATCAATTCACCCATTTCATTCATCGTCTGATATGACCTAACGTTGGAGAACGTAAATTAAAAAAGAATGTTTTAGTAAAGTGACGTATTCACGCTGAAAAGTTGGTCAGTACAAGTACCTATAGTTTCGCAGGTACCAATTAATTTTCAGTTGTTGCCTTTAGACTGGTCATCCTGTAAATAAATAATCCATAGTACTTTGGCCTGTTTGCACTGCGATTAACGGGAAGACTAAATGACGAAAATTATCATTTATATATTGTTACTCTAGGCTTATTACTTGAGTTACATATATATTCGTTAAAATAGTGTTGGATCTGGCATATTATCTGAATTTTGGATCATTTAACACAATGAAGTATTGATTTATAAATCTGTAAAGTAAAGAGATAAGGTTCAGCTCACATTTTAGGGTAGTTATGCCCCTCAAATTGACAGTACCGTTATATAATATCAGATTCCGTGTGTTCAAACAATTTGGGTTTTCTCTTCCCAAAAATGTGTTAACTTTTTCCATCCTTACTTTAAATGGCTCTTTTGTGAATGACATGTCTTTAGGGGATAGCTTTTCTCATATCTGGTTTAATTTGACTGATTTAAATTTCTGAAGATAAAAAGACTTAGTTGATTATAAATCTGTAAATCTATTCTTAGCAATACGTTACGTCACAGCGAATATCTATCGCAAAGAAATTAAATGGGTTATTTCATTTCACCGTTTTTGTTGTTTACTGCGAGGGGAGCTAAACATGGAACGCTTAAGAACAACCACTGGCGATGTCACAGGCACAAAGTGCGGGGCTTGTTGTGCCCCGCTGTTGTTTTCCAGACCATTCCTTTTCGTCAGAAACACAAGATTCGACATCGACAACGTTCACTTTTTCAATTTGAGAGACAGTCGTAACCGGCAGGGTATAAAAGGGGATGCAAAAGCCAGCCTCAGCGGTTACTAGTTATCAGTTGACCTGCGAGTATCGGAATTGCTGTGAAGTTGTGAGAAGATTCTTGAAGATTGTCAGTAGCAAGCACAGCAGTGTAAGAGTGAGCATTGGTCTGCAAGAAGTGAACGTCGAAAATATTTGAACAGCGTAAGTGGTGCATGCAACAGAAACAGAAATCACCGTTAGACTGACATGCTTGCTCTATATATGTATTTGTAAAATGCGAAAGTAAATGTAGATTACTGCGTATAACAATGTTGGTGACGAATAAAGTGAGTTTAGCATGACTTCTGTTATTTGCTTACAATAAATTGTTGTTTAACATAAGTTCTTATACATTTTAGTGAGACATTTAAGAATATAAGAGTATTTCTATTTTCAATAATATATGGTACACCGGCGTGCTTAAAAGCCATAGATATACAATCCATAAAAATTACCATATCATGAAATTTATAAATTTTACACTGGTAGGATTTTAAACGTCCAGAAGGCAAGCTTTACGGTCTATTTTCTTGGCAATACAAAAACGTAAGTTGAAAACAGTTTACGGCTTTGTGTGGTAAGGGCATATAGACTCAAATTCTCCATCCCTTTATCTTGTGCATGATAATCTTGTTTTCTCTTCTTCATGCTGATCTTATTTTCTCTGGGTAGCAACCCAATTGTATTTTAAATGGCTGGATATAAACGGAAAATTTAATAGCTACAGATTCCTCTGAATACTTTATCGTTAACCAGTGACATAAAGCAAGATATTCATATAAAAATGTGATACTGAAATACCGAACATACCTTATGTCCTCCTACATCCAATAAAATGTATGACGTGCAGGAACGCAGGTCGTAGATTGAAATCGAAGTATTCAGTGTCGCCTAATGAGCAAACGTGCGAAGTCTATTCAAATTTGTATCAGATTACGAATTGTATTGTATCAAACGTCAGCCTATTTCAGTCTCTTTCCCTACAGAAGGCAAATATTCTGTCACGTAATTTAAGTATCTATACATGTAGAATATTTAATACTTACTGCGTCTCTCCATTGAGTGAGGGAATCAGAAGTCACCAGCAAACTGTTACTCTCAGAAGCACACTAAAATCAAACAAGCTATTTACAAACCAGCAGCAGATTTCTCATTGTTTCCTTAAAAAAATGGTTACTTATTCTTTCGCCAGGTTGAAGACATGGAATTGTGTATTATTTAATACTTCAAATAGGGGTATGTTTAAATGGATTACACCATTGCAAGAGGGGGCCTTGTTAGACTCTGTTGTTGGTTTATTTTGAAGTTATCTATTTTCTCAACCCATTTTTGGCAGCACTGACTAATGTCCTTTAACAGATTCTATTGTTGATTTAGTAAATGTGCTGTGATCAGTCAGCCCATACAATGGAGATTCAATTTTATACAATACGAGAAAAGAATGTCTTGTTATTTATAATGTTGCATTTTATTTGGAGTATTCATGATAAATTCTATGTGAGGTTTTGGCTTCCATCAGATGCTCTCGTAGCTTCTCGTGGGATTATGATAAATTCTATTTGCCTCTCAGTTCAAAGTAAATTCTGTATATTATACTTACGAGAACGTCTTTGTAGCTGCAACCTTAATGGCGCGCTCTGATTTAGTTTCAACTGCCATTATCTATTGGAAACTCAAAAAACGGGTATTACAATACCGGTAAGATTCATATATGTGGCTTCTGAGGAAACTTCATGCGCAAGCGCATCAAAGTTGTTAGTTCTACAAAAGAAGAAGATCAATTCAATTTCTGTTTAATATCCATAACCACAAGCATGCTTTGATATTAAAACTTATCACAAAGGAATGTCTCACACAAACCAATTTTTTCAAGAGGAAAATTCTTTCTAGATATATTTCATCCAGTGACACATGTAAGAGCACCAGTTAATTGTACCCTGCATCCTTCATCCTCTAGAAACAAGAAGAATTATACAGTTTCCCGAGAGAGATGGCTTGCTAGTAAAATGGAGGTCCCGAGTTCGATTCCAATTGACCATCCACTCTGGTTTTCCCTGGTCGGTAGGCGAGTGATGCAGTGGTATCCTATTCATCACAGTTCCTTTCCAATTTATTCTTCATTTACTTTCCCTTTACTATTTAGGTGTGCTTCAAGCTTTCATGGCATGGCGTAAACAAATGTTGCGGAAGCTTGCTGCAAAGAAAGAGTATTCAGGGTTGAATGTAAGGGTTGAAATCCCCTATTTAATTAGCTTAACTTTTAAAAGAAACACTTTAATCCCAAATAAATTATAAACTAGCATTGCATTTTAAACTAGCATTAAGGATATTTTTAGTGCATCATATATCGTTGACACTAAAGAAATGTTTAATGTATTTTGTTTGATAATGACACTGCCAATTGCCAAGATCACATCAGCATCGCCAGTATGTTGGAATCTTGTCCCTCAGGAATTGCTTTACATACTAGGGTGATCTAATCAGTTTATGACCTAAAACAGATAAAGACATTTTTTACAGATTTTTTTCAACATAGTCTCCTTGTAACTCTACACACTTCTACCGGCGATGCTCCCATCTCCGTCCAAATAGTAATCGACGTTTTTCGCTGCAAAATAATTGTTCACTAAGGTGATTGCCTCTTCATTTGACGAAAAACTCTGTCCTCGGAGCGCAATTTTCAGATGAGGGAACAAAAAGAAGTCGCTTGGGGCTAGATCTGGTGAGTAAGGCGGATGTTGAAGCAGTTCAAACCGTAATTCGTGGATTTTCGCCATTGCAACCGCTGAGGTGTGATACGGTGCGTTGCCTTGGTAAAACAGGATTTTCTTTCTAAAAATGTGGCCGTTTTTATGCAAGTTCTGCCTTCAGCTTGTCAAGTAATGATGCGTAGTACGCTCCTGTAATGTTTTTCCTTTTTGAAGATAGTCGATTAAAATAACTCCAAGACTTTAAAAAAAAATCATCATTACTTTCCCAGGCGAAAAACCAGTTTTTTGCTTCTTTTGGAGCCGGTTCTCCCTTTGCAGTACACTATTTGGACTGTATTTTTGTTTCGGGCATATAATGCTTTATGAAGTTTCATCTACAGTAATTGATTGGCGCCAAAGCTCAGTTTATTGCACCTAAACTGCGCCAACAGGGCGTTTGAAATTTTCATTCGAACACGTTATTGGTCTAACGTGAGCAAACGCGGCATCCAACGTAGGCAGCTTTCTCGTGTCCAAATGTTGATTTAATATGTCACAAATACGTTCTTTTGACATGTTCATAGCCTCCGCTATCTGTCTCCTTTAATTTAGCGGTCGTCTAGCACCATTTGGTGAACTTTGGCGATGTTTTCTTCGGTAATTGCGGTTTTTGGATGTCCCAAACATTCATCGTTTCCCAAGATCTTACGCTACCCAACATTTCATTGTGGTAAATGACGGTGCGTATTGCCTTTCAAGTACATATTTAATGACAGCTCGATACTCCATTTTGTCCATTCATAGAAACACTGGTGAGTAAATTTCAACAGATGAACAACAAAATTCGTCAGCTTTTATTTACAAGTGCTGCCATCTTCATGTTTAGGTCGGAAACTTTTCAGAGCACCATAGTACAAGTAAATCTAGACATGAAGCTGTTGCTTTCAAAGCTATCGGGCTGGTTCTGGTTTGAACATGCTACGTTTCGATCATTAGGCTAGTGCTTAACTAAATGAACTACCTAGACCGAATGGGCTCCAGAGAACTGCATGTTTGGACGCGTCGTTCATCGCTCGGTCCGGGCACTTCCAAAAATGGTGGGAGTGTTAAAGCCAATAACTATTCCGCGTCTCTGCGTCCTGTAGCCTCCTGCAGTTTCTTGGTTTGTAGTCGCTATAGTCCATCATGTCTCCCTCTACGCACCATGACTTGCCTTTGTTGCTGAGAAATAATGTTTTACGATAAGAAAATTCCGAAAATACTGTGTGTCGTTGTAATCGAAACGAAATCATTTAAATTCAATATATTCGTGTACTAAATGTAAAGCTTACTAAAACAAAATATATAAGGAATAAAATAATAAAATATAGTATAAACATAATGAATAATAATATTTTTGTCGTTTGAAGTTTTAAAAACAAGCTAAACATATCAATGTCTAAATTCATACCTCGAAAAATAACCTGTTTCATATCAGTTTATTACATCATCCTCAATTAATACTGAAAATTTACATTTATATACCTCTCCACGTATGTGTATGGTTTCCAAATTAAATCACAATAATTAAACAGAGGGAGAGAATGCCATACAAGTTAAAATTTAATTATGCAGTGGTGAATCCTGTGTTAGCATCTGAATCACTAATAAATGTAGCACATTAAAAAGAGATACGTATTACGCAACAAAATAATGAGATAAAATATTTTAAATGTCAATAAAAAGCTACACAGAATATAGTGACTGTCAAAATATTATTTGATATCAACATTAGAGCAAGCTTTGCTCCATGTATTAGTGAAGTTATCACTTTCGAGCCCTGTAAACTCTGAAATAACAGTTTATACTGATGTAGTTGTGATCAGAGAGCTAACAGCTGTTTTGTCCCCCCTTCAGTAGGTTGTGTTCCGGTAAGTATTTAAGCTTGTTGCAGTCAGCCTACTATAATTAACTTTATCTGATTATCTCCAACATGTCCGCCCCTGAGTTGTGTTAAACAACTCTGACTTAGCACAGCTCCACTTTCCCTTGTCACTTGTTTCACCCCTAAATCAACTTTATTTCTATATACAGAGCACGTAGCAAAGCTTTCTAGTAATACAATTACAGTTCAGGGCATATTTTATCGTTTCTACAATTTCACGGATGTCATTATTCTTTTTACGTTCTCTAACATGTAAAATATTGCATTCCGACCAAAAATTGGATATATCGAGGCTACACAGGAAATATAGCAATGCTGTCACAAGCTAAAAAAAAAATCGCAGTTTTGAGTTAAGTGCGTTTGAAAGTTAAATACACCATGAGTAAATTCTGAATGTCTTTGAAACAGGAGGATTACAAGGATATGCAGAAAGATAATGCAGATAAAATGGCTGAAATGATGTTCAAATGCGCCCAGAGTCCATAAAGCTTAGAGTTACCAGATATTCATTTTTCGTGAAAATGGAAAATCCTGTAAGAAAATTTATCCAGGTAACTCACCCTGACCCAGATTCCAATTCGGAACCTCTGAATCTAAGGCAAACGCGTTACCGTCTACGCGGCCCGCCTCGGTAGCGACTCGCCCCTGTTGCGTAGATGGTAGCGCGTCTGCCTCACGTTCAAGAGGTCCCGAGTTTGAATCTCGGTTACAACGAGTTACCTGGGTAAGGTTTCTTCCGAGGATTTTCCTTACCCTGACAGACGAATGTCATGTAACTCTAAGCTCCAAGGACCCTGGTCTCATTTGAGCATCACTTCACCTAATCATTCATCGTCCGATATGACTTAACGTTGGAGGACATACATTAAAAAAAATACCATCTATGCTAACGAGGCGAGCTGTTTCAATGTATCAGACTTTGGTGAATTATTCCCAAGGTCCAGGTTTAAACCCGCACTGCACTGTTGACTTTTAGGTCTGTTTAAAATCTACTGTAAAGCAAAATTCCCGCACACTGGCGGTGCTAGGCCTTTCTCTTCTTTTTTATGTTCTCCAAAGTTGCCCTATTGGAGTAGGCATGAAATGGGTGAAATGGTGATCAAATGAGCCTAGCATCCATAGACCTTACAGTTAACCGACTTCATATTTGAGGAAAAGAGAAAAAACCGGGATAAGGCATTATCCAGGTAACTTTTCGACAGAAATTCGAACTCGATTCCTCTTTGACCTGAGGCAAACACGCTACCATCTACACTACTGAGGTGAGATGGCGGCACTAAGATGTCCCTGGAAAACGACAGCGTCAATAAAGAAAATAATGCTTTTATTTTATTATAAAATTCAGATATCCAGGATGACCTACTGATGCATTGGGTATTTGTAAAGCTGAAGTAAACAGTAGATCAATAAAAGTACAAAGACATAAAATGCTGGTTGGAGTATTGTGGAGTGGGGCCATATTAAATAACACTGAAAAGAGAATGTTGAAGGCCGTGATGAAAAGTATAGGGACTAATGGTGCTGACAGTTGTCCTTTTGATACAAGAAGCTTAATTTTGCCAGTGTAATAAAGGCAGTTATGGAGCATTTAGATTAGAAAGGGAGATAAGACCTCACCCCATAATTGTGTATTTTGGTATAACTCTGGGGGGAACGGATGAGCTGAAGGAACTACAGAAGGCGATGGGCTACAGGAACGGTTGATGTAAACGTCAAACAGCCCAAACCGCCGGAGGGGTTCCCTTCAGCAGGAACCGGGGAATGCTCGATTAGACATTGGAGGCTCGAAGGGCACGCTCTGACGGAGAAGTTGGGAATAATTCCAAGTCTCTGCAGGCTGTCGAAAGTTACATAGCTATAGCATGAAAAAGGGAGACAAAATATCAGGTAAAATCACATCCAGATTAGAAAGAAGAAGAATGAAGGTTTGAGACAGATCTTCTGAAGGAGACATTAGTTTGAAGAAGTAAAAGACGAGTACTTTAATAGTATCAATGTCTCAAAAATGCAGGATAACACGTGGTGTAAGAAAAGTTTGAATTTTGATACATTAGTAGTCACGTTTACACAGTTCACAGTTTCTAATTCGTCTGGAATTGGTCCTTTTTTTATTTCTTACATTTATAACGCCGCATTTAACTTCAATGGTAATATCGGCGGCCGTTCTTCTTTAGAACATATCGAAGGTGTTAACTCGTATTCCTTGGGTTTTAATCATTATATCATGCACACATTCACACTCTCAGTCATACTTCCAGACTCTGGGGAAAATGGGGAATCATCTTGGTCGGAGAAAAATCCCCACCTCCACCACCGGGAATCGAACCCGGGACCCCTGGTACGGAAGGTAGGTATTCTACCGACTGAGCTACGGGGTCAGCCGGAATTGGTGTCTGTTGCTTGCTGTTTTCCAATACCGCTTAAGTAAACTTAATGTACTGTAATAGCATAGTAGTAAATAAAACATTGGGCATTTTAGTTAAAAATAAATAGTTAAAAAGGAAAATAAAACGTTAAAAAGGAATTTTTTCTCTATTTTCTCTTCTATAAGTCGTTCTTACAGTGACATCTTGTACTTACTGCATGTTAGTCAAGAAAAACCTGTGAAATATTTATTTGGGCATTTCCTAATATGTAACTACTAAAGGAGGGTAAAGGGGCGTGTAATAATTTTCAGAACTTTATAAAAGCAGTTCATGACTGACCACAGGACATAATTTGTTAATTCTGGCTAATTAAGAGTTCAAAAGTATAAAATATTTCAAAATTCAAAATTAAGGAAATGGTTAATTGCACAGTAATTGTATTGGAAATAAATAGTGATCCACATTTTAATATAATACGATTTTGTCTGTTTCTTATAGTTTAGTAATTACGTAGAACTAATAGAGTTGAAGAACACTTCAGAGAATTATTACTAAACTCAAAATTTTTCATCAAATGTCAACATCTGACTTTTTAGTCAAAGAAGTCAAAGTAATTTTAACAACATCATAGGTGAAGACAAAATGTCATTGTAAAGGGCTGTTTCAAGGTGGATTTTCTTTAAATATTCATCGTTTAATTAATTCAATTTTTTTCTAATTATGGTTTATTATTATCTTATTCTGACACGCATATGACTTCAAAACATGTTTCCAGCGAAGTTTGGACATATAATTTTCAGCTGAAATACACACAGCATAGTGTATAAAGTACAAATCCCGACCGATGTGAAATTATTATTTTCAATGTTATTGATTTTCAGCCATATTAATATCAATAAATGCATACAAAATCAATTACATATATAGCAATAATGGTGGTTAATTCTTTAAAATTTTGTACGTTATTCATTTTTATCATAATCTCATTCTAAATTTTTGGAATTTTCCTTTCAGATTTCGGGTATCTCAAACTGCGCTGCGGTGAATTCTTGATAATTTTTGGATATTTATACAAGACGTCTTCAATTATAATAATAGGTAAGTGCAGACAGAATAAAAATAGTATCAGTATGTTTAAAATAAATGTATAACATCACATGTTATATACAGTGTTGTCCCGCTTATGAAGTGAGCACATTAAAGTGGTGATGCAGTTCTCTCCTAAGCAGCTTTACTTAATACACTTCACAACCAGCTCAGCAAACGTCGTTCTTTGAGAATGAATGCAATTAATATCGATCCCCCCGCGGATATGATGTAGCTCAAACGACTTCACCAATACATCCAGGGCAGCCTTTTCCTCTTATTGAGAGGTCCCCTTCATGCGTGGCCTGTAGACCCCACAACAAATTCGATTATGAGAATGTAAGCCCGTAAGAAGCAAAACACTTCCCCTCTCAAACGGTAATTAAATTGCAGACCATCTCTGTGTGTTCATTTGTTCGTCGGCTTCTTCTTCATTTGTCTTTTGGTAACAAAACGGATAAACCACTTCTGACAAATGGAAGAAGTAATACAGTTTATCACACTTGTTTTATTTTCTCTTCTGTTCCACATAAATATGGTTGTTTTCCAAACAACTGGTCCGCGGGAAAATATAAGGTTCACACTTGGTGTATCCCGCGTTTGAATTCTGTTGACTGCTGCTATAACGTTGGGTTTTTCACGGTTTTCTCTGCTCGGTAAGTACTTCAGCTGTTTCTCTTTTACTAATATTGCCTTTCCCTCATTTTTTATCATTCCTATTCTTGCTTAATTTTAGCGAATACTTTTAGGTTTCATGTCGAAAGTTTTGGAGATACAGTGCGGTTGTTTTTTCCAAGGAAACATTGTACCCCCTTTATACAGCTCCAGAGGTAAGTCGGGTCTTCGAGTTAAGATAGTTCCTTTACTATCCTTCATCATTTCTCCTAGGAGTGGCAGCTGCAACACATCGTGTAGATCGCTCAAAATGTTCCCCTTCGTTTTATGCCCCCTACACCTTAGAGAGTGGAAGTATTGCATTCCATTTCAAGATTTCATCCAAAATACACGTTTATATGTGTTCTAAGTCTAAACTACATTTGCAAAAAATTACGCATGTATACACGTGCATGTGTGTCTACAGCCATGTTGATCATTTCCCTTGCAGATTATGTTCCCAACAATACACTTCTGCGGAGATAACTGTGGAGGAATAGAGAAACTGTAGGAAATTCACCTTCCGCAACGTAGCTGGGGCAACAATAATAATGGAAAGAATAATATAATTTTGGTGTAGTTGATTGGCCAAAGAAGAAGGGGAAATTATGAAATTACGCATGAGGCAGTTGGTGGGCAGAGATAGGAGGAATTATGGAAAAAGTAGGAATGGGAGATATATGGAGTTTAGAGGAAAGAAATACAAGCGATGTGGGTAAATTGGTAAAATGCAGAACAGAAGATACAGAAGGACAGGAAATATGGGGAAGTCTAGAAAATATTGAATAATTACAATTTTACAAGCAAATAAAAATAACTTGGGGACGAGAAGCATATGTACATTACTGCAATAGGCAAATTGAGAAGGGTTAGCTTGGATGAGAACAGGTACAATATTTCTAAGAGGGATACGAGGTAGGGAAAATAGAATTTATGAATTGTGTGGGAGGAAACAAAGCATAGAGCATTATTTAACAGAATGCGAGGAGGTTGCAATGTGGAGAAAAAAGGTTTGGAAGCAAAAATGGGAGACAGTAGAGAAGAAGATAGTAGCTATAAAAATGTTAACGGGAAGGGAGGAAAAGAAGGTAAGAAGTATTGTTGAGTTCTTGCAGAAATTAAAAGAAAATTGGGCCAGAAATATAAAGAATATAAGAAAGGAAGATGAAGGGGAAGATTGGGGCTAATTAAGTAACAAGGAGGCATGGAGGTTAAGAGCTACCTGGCAGAGCAGGAGACCACGGTGTCATGTAAACCAAGGTAGCAACATGGTAAAGACAAATAAATGTAGTCAAAAGTTGTAAATTGTAAAATTTTGGAATATGTACAATAAATAATCTAATCCAATCACTAATTGGCTGGAAGTACTTAGCACTAAACTGTAATGTGATACCATTCTTTCATTGTTTAACTTTACCTGCTGTTTTTTAATACTCATAATTTTAAATAATTATATATTTTGTATTTCAGGAGCCTTCCATAAAGACTACACTAAGGTACTGAATGTCCTACATTACATATTATGGTTTGCTTGAAAATGTTTTACTTTTTCAAAGTGGCTCTAAGCTATTTTCATCCTAAAATAAAATTTTTATATTGAATTTTTTCACAATAGCCCTCATTTTAAATGGGTTTTGTGTAGTTGGTGAACTTTAAGATAGGGTACAAAAATTCTAGATGTCATATAAATTTGTGCGTATAAGAATTTTTGTGGCTTAACAATTTCCGACATATTCTTTGCTATTGGTTTGAATTGCCAATACTTATTTAAATGCAAGAAAATCTATGCACTTTTTTTTTTGTTTTTTCACTTTAATCCACTGTATTCTTATAACGTTTGAATATTCAACGTAATATAATCTCGGTTAGCTAGAAGGAAGCAGAAGAATACACTTTTGTAAGAATATTTTGTCGAAGAAGGAGTTAAAAGTGTCATGCAAATGTAGCTCATGAAAATTTTTTTGTTTTAATAGAAGAGAATAGCTTCTGGAGTCCTGTATGCACTTAAAGAAAATGTTTTGCAAAATGCTGTTTTCGTTTCAGCGCCAACGTTAGTCGGTGAACTAACCTTAAACGTGTATGGGGTAAATCTTAGTTAAATTTTGATTAGAGCCATAAATTGAACAGTTGTTAGATGAACGAATACTATCTAGGGAGCGTAACCTGAACAGATGTAATTAAAGCAGACTTGTTTAGCATTAGCTGGTCAGAAAACAATAAAATAAGGGAAACGTTTAGCGTATAATTAGAAACTGCAGTAGGAGCAGGTTCTCCTTTGGGATCTGAGCCGCATGTATCGCTGTTGGCAACAAGATATCTGGGGCAGACGAGTGTGGTCTGTACGGGGGATGAGTCTAATTGGTTTTCTATACTGCTAGCGAGCGCCAGCTCTCTACCGGCGAAATGGCTGCATCACCCAAACTTTGCTGACACGGGTTTTCGGTGAAGCTCCCCCATCCTGTAGTTTCAATCGGAAATGTAACACTGTTTACATGCTGCCATTAACAGCCCATCAGATTGTCTGTCTGTCTTCGTGCTTCAGATCTGACAACCCAAAAATGCTGCATTTCTGATGACCGCGTCTGGAATATTTAATATCTATGTTGCCAGGAATTAATGCAATATAAATTAAAGCCTGAAAATTATAGAGGAATCACCCTATTCTGTTCAGCCTATAAAATCTGTACGAAGATTGTTAAGAATAGCAGAAAAAGTTTTAATGGAACAGCAGACAGTATTTAGGAAAGGACGAAGTTGTAAAGGTAATGTTTACTCCCTCAAACAAGTAATTTAAAAACGAAAACAATTTAACTTAGAAATGCGCATTCTCTTTATAGATTATAAAAAAGTCTTCGATAAAGCATCTAGATTAAAATTATGGGAAATCCTAGAGAAAGTAGGAATACCAAAATGTTTAATAAATATAATAAAACCTTACGTGCAGAAACAAGAATCACAACCAACAACCGAGAACCAACACTGATTTCAAAATGGGTTAGACAAAGTTATCCAATGTCAGACATTCCTTTTATTTTATATACAGACGACATAAACAAATCATGGAAACATAAACGACAGGGGGTATCAATCTAGGGACAAGAACAGAAAAACAATGGCATTCGTAGATCAAATATTAATAGCAAAGGGTGAGAATGATCTCCAAAGAATGGTATATAAGTTATATCAAATAGCTGTAACAACTTGGAGTTGCTGAATGTAAGTTGTGGAGGAAAAGACAATGATGAACCTCGTTGAAGAACTAGTTGCTGGATTCTGGTAGTTCCACGGCTGCTCTGGTAAGCTCTTATTTTCAGGGGCGGTCTCAGATGGGAAGTGATAATTTAGTTATATATAAAATAAAATGGTAGTTCCTCCTTTCTTCTATAAACATTGGTAGTTGAATTAAAATGAAACTTTTCCAACCATTAGTTACACTTTTTAATGTTTTATATACGTTGATAATATACTAGCTTGTGCAATCCTTTACAACCTTCCACTTTCCAGTGCAAGCACAAACTCTGCAGAAACGCAGACACACGCAAAATACACCTTCACACTTTCACGTCCATTCGCAGAAGAAAAAAATTGCTTCAAGTGCCTCAGTTTTATAGTCCTGCCGTTGCCATAACAACAAGTAAACATCTTTCAACTTTTCTACATTACATCATTTTTAAAATAATTTTTCTTAACGTAATCTTAACATTTAAATAATAATCCTTTTACTAATTTTAATTAAATATAAACTTAAATTAACTACTTAAACCATTTCATAGCAAAAACGTATAAATTAGAAATATCTGGAAGCAAAAAAAAAAAAAAAAAATGTCATTTAGAAGTATTCACCTAATTCTGTCTAAAATAGTTTTATGAAATAAAACTATTAAAAGTGTGAAACTTTGATTTCCACAGGTGTGAAATATCATACATATGGGAAAAAGGCATCGATAAAAAATAATAAAGTATATTTAACTACACAAAAGGTACAAAATAGGAACCCTAAAGTATAAAGTAAGAAAAGATAAAATCATAAAATTATATAAAGCAATGGCTCTCCCAATAGTAACGTATGCTTCAGAAACATGGACAATGACGGCATAACATAAAAGAAATGTGGAAACAGCATAAATGAAGCTCCTTAGAGGAATAGCTGGATATACAAGACTAGACAAAAACAAAATGATGAAGTGCGACAGTTAAAATAGAAATAAATAAAGCAACAATAGAATATAGAACCAACTGGATACAACATCTAAATAGAATTGAAGAAAATGGAATTCCCAAAACGGCATATAAATACTAACCACAAGACAATCTTAGGAAGACCGAGGAAGATTTGGAAGAAGCAAGACTTTGGAGTGGAACAGGTTAAATGGCCTAAACCGTGTAGGTGAAGAAGAAGAAGAAGAAGAAGAAGAAGAAGAAGAAGAGAAGAAGAAGAAGAAGAAGAGAAGAAGAAGAAGAAGAAGAAGAAGAAGAAGAAGAAGAAGAAGAAGAAGAAGAAGAAGAAGAAGAAGAAGAAGAAGAAGAAGAAGAAGAAGAAGAAGAAGAAGAAGAAGAAGAAGAAGAAGAGAAGAAGAAGAAGAAGAAGAAGAAGAAGAAGAAGAAGAAGAAGAAGAAGAAGAAGAAGAAGAAGAAGAAGAAGAAGAAGAAGAAGAAGAAGAAGAAGAAGAAGAAGAAGAAGAAGAAGAAGAAGAAGAAGAGAAGAAGAAGAAGAGAAGAAGAAGAAGAAAGAAGAGAAAAAGAAGAAGAAGAAGAAGAAGAAGAGAAGAAGAAGAAAGAAGAAGAAGAAGAAAAAGAAGAAGAAGAAGAAGAAGAAGAAGAAGAAGAAGAAGAAAGAAGAAGAAGAAGAAGAAGAAGAAGAAGAAAGAAGAAGAAGAAGAAGAAGAAGAAGAGAAGAAGAAGAGAAGGAAGAAGAAGAAGAAAGAATAAGAAGAAGAAGAAGAAGAAGAAGAAGAATAGAAGAAGAAGAAGAAGAAGAAAGAAGAAGAAGAAGAAGAAGAAGAAGAAAGAAGAAGAAGAAGAAGAAGAAAGAAGAAGAAGAAGAAGAAGAAGAAGAAGAAGAAGAAGAAGAGAAGAAGAAGAAGAAGAAGAAGAAGAAGAAGAAGAAGAAGAAAGAAGAAGAAGAAGAAGAAGAGAAGAAGAAGAAGAAGAAGAAGAAGAAGAAGAAGAAGAAGAAGAAGAGAGAAGAAGAAGAAGAAGAAGAAGAAGAAGAAGAAGAAGAAGAAGAAGAAGAAGACGAAGAAAATTTGTATACATGCCACCACTAATATAAATAACTTAGGTTAAATGTCTAACGTCTCTCATTTTTACTTTCTCTGTCCCCTCATACAGAAGAGTGGCGAAGAGAAATCACATAAAAGACATTTCACATAATATATCTTAATTTCTCGAATCCCAAATAGAAATAAAACTTTTTGACGAAAGTATGCCTCCTCGCTCGTGTAAGTTTATGATCTGATGGGACATGAGGATGTTCCAGAAAATCACTCAACTCCAACGTCCTTTTTACCAAACCTACCCTTTAAAATATCATATGATTCACTTATTGACATGATGAGCAATAAGGGCATGACTTTACTTTCTTATCGCATTAGCCTGTTAAACTCTTTTCATTTCACTGAAATTATATGGGATAACTAGGAAATCTTAAAGATAGGTAAATACTAAGTTAATCATATAGTTTATTCAAGTACTTATGTTGAGTCTATTATATCCCTTTTTTAAACCTTGCAGATTGAAATTTTAGGCATTTTCTAAGTATCACCTAAGAAGCGTGCATGAAAGTTCGCTATTGTACCCCTTCACTTTTCTGTTCATCATAACGTTTGAATACAGTTGGAACAAGTTTCATCTTTATTTGCTATACAACCTGCATGAAGGAACCTATATAGATCCATTGAGGATAACCTCTCAGGATTAGGGCGCCGAGGTAGCGCAGTGGTTTCGTTCGCGGCTCGTTGGCGACTTTAAGTCGGCCCTATCCACGCCTTCACCTCTGTCTAACACAATGTCCATGTGCCCTATGCCCAACGTGATTCGGAGTCCACGGTAAAAGCTGTAGGTACTCTCGCCTCACCGTCATCTTCACTATTACCCTAACGTTGGAGGTAAGGGGCACCACCCTATGGGTGCCTGCAGCTGAGAAATGAGTCCGGTCATCACGTGGTGGGGCGAGCTTACCCCGAAGGCCAAGGATATGGGGGTGTGTCGGTAAGCAACCAACTTCTCAGGTCCACAGGGAGCTACAGGCCGTAGGCAGAAGGCCAGTGGGACACGCGGAACACCTTAAAAAGTTTCTGGCTCGACGACCCAGCCAATTTCAGGAGCAATCTTCCTCGGTTTTTTAAAGATATTAATAAATATGAGAATATTCAAGCTATATAGGCAAAACTAAAGGAAGAACATAGAAGTAGAGTTGGAAAAAATTAAATAAGAGATAAACATGGAGCTATTTGAAGAGAGAGAGGGGGGGGGAGAAATGGGAGCAGAAATGGAGAAAGAGGGATTAGAGAAGCTAACAGAGAGGGTAAGGGAGAAAGAGAGAAAAAGAGAAGGAAAGATATAAAGAGAGTAATATCCGCATTTATTACTGTAGGACAAGAGAAATGCGGAATACGATACTCGTGGATAAGGAATGCTGTCCGTCACCATTTTTAAAATATACGACATATCTACCTGGCATTTATTTCCTTATTAAACGTAGGTGCTTATCGATTTCATATTGTCGCAAGCGCATTATTGCTAAGAGCCGACGCGGCCGAGCATTCAAAGAGACGGACAGTGCAGTGTATAGATAAAAGTTCACCGGAACGGTGGGGTTAGGAGACGGATTTCTCGAGAATTCGTCTTTGTTCTAGCCGTCTTGATTGTTTGAGAACATTCCGGAGAGTGAGCAATCTATAAATAGGGAGCTGCCGCCTGTCAGACAGTCAGTCGGTAATTGGACGCGTGCGCATGAACAGCTGTAATAGTGGACTTTCTTTGTGGTCGATAACCTTTCAAGTTGTATGTGTATGTGACGTAATTGTGTTTCTACGGAAATGAAGAGCAATTTTGTTGTTTGTAATCTGAACTTTTAATTTCACGAACACACAAAGTCACAATATAGATAAAGGTTGAGAAAATAACATTCGCAATATGATGTGTTGCTCAGTCATACTGAATTAAATTCGATTTTATCTCGTAGTATGAACGAAAAGTCAAATAATTGTAGTTATTTTCATTTAACGCCAATATTGGAGAGAGCTGCACACAAAATCTCTGGCAGACCCGCGCGACGGGGATGTGGTGACAGGGTTGGGTCATGGCCAGCAAAACGAGCAGTAGCACCATCGTGCTCGATGGCCGTTCCGTTAATGGGTCAATTAACTGGCGGAGCGGTATGCACGGTAAACATCCGTACAAACACTTTGTGAATATTTGAAACTTAGCTTACCGACGTAATGACTGCGGGTTTTGTGGTTTGTATGCAGCTTACAGCAAGGGACGTGCTTTCGAACACCAACTAGGTCAAGTTTACCAACCACTACCGCTTTTGATGGCCCTTTCCTAGCATTTATCTTATTTAATTTCCAGTAATATGGTTTGGAGCCCGTTACTTCACTGTAACAGCTTTATGGCACATTAGATACAAGCGGACCCAAACAGTTCTTAAATTTAGTGTACACCTGAAACTGCAGGATACCTAGATGAGAGAAGGGTATTACGGAATACCACTTACATTTCTGAACCAAATTATGAGTACTACTATAACTAATTGTGATGAACTGTCACTTGTTAAAAAAAGCTGCTATTCATTTTATTGTAATAAAACATTGCATTTATAACAATGTTATAAATGGAGGTTAATATTTAAAAGTCCAGTACAATGGAATAGGTGGTGGTTAAACCATTGAAAAATTGATTTTCTGTCATAAAATATGAAGCATGATTGGTCGAAAATAGGCAAAACATCTATAAACAAATGTTATAGGCCTAGACCATACACTAGAATAAGAGAAACTAGAGTTTTTGTTTATATTTCAATGAATTCAAATTAAAAAAATATATTTCGTATTTAAATTAGTCTAAATTCCTATTATATAACTAATAATAATTTCTTTTAACTATTAATATTATACTCAAAACTCATTTTAACTTTATTTCTTTTCAGTATATTTTTTACCATTATATGGAACATTATACTTTTACTTTGGTTATTATGAAATACCCGGTATTCCATAATAACCGAAACGGCATTATGCACAATGAACTTTGAGAGTTATTTAAATAAGGGTACGAGATTAAAAATTGTTTGGTTGTCATGAAGTAACCAAGGAAAAATAAAAAGTTTGAAAAACATCCACACGAATGTGGATCAGTGGTTTATCCTGTCATTATTATGTTATAAATTATTATTATATGTGTTAAATCTGTGTATTTTGATACATCTAACACACTGGAAGATTTAGATAGCCAAATTATATTTAGCAGTGTAAGGGAGAAAAGATCATTAAAGATATATAGGGAAATTAAGACAGTGTGGGGGAGGGAGAAGTACATAGATATATGTAATAAGTTAGGGCGAGAAGGATATACCTGGGCAGGAGAGGAGATAGAAATTTGAAAGGTATTAGATATGAAAAGGACACAAGAAAATGGCCAATGTGTGGAGAAGAGGATACAGATTGGCATAGTATACTTTATTGCAAACAAACAAACAAAGATATGGAGAAAACAAATTTGGCAGCAAAAGTGGGACAGTTTTAGGGATGCGGGGGGTATTAATAATAAAAAATGTTATTGGTAAAAGGAGAAAAGAATGTAAGAAATATAGTTGAATATCTGAGGAAAGCTAGAGAGAAATGGTTAAGATTGGTAAAGAATAAATAACAATTAAGGGCTGGAAAACTAGAAGGAGGGATATAAGGGAGAGGACGGTCATCAATACACGGAAAACCAGGGGTTATGTGTATTGAGACCGAGACTCGAGGCAAGCAGGTAGAAAGGGTATATTAAATGTGAATAAGCTATTTTGTTATTGTGTGAAAGAAATTGTTGTCAATGTGTCAATGAAATTGTATGTAGAAGAAAGATGAGAAATAAATACCAATACATCTAACACAAGGAGTTCATAAGTCATTAAATTCGACAATATCTTAAAATATTACCAGCGTAATTATTTAAAAGTTCTGATCATCTCCCAAAACTTCTTTATCGGAGACTACAAACTGAAGTGAGTTTAATGCTTCTACCGACTAGCCTTGGTCAAATATATCTACAGGGAGAATAGCCATCATCAAAATGCAAGTAGATCATCATTAAATAAAATTATTCAGCAAACGGCTTAACAACGAGGTGCTGAATCTACCAACTAGCCGGAGTCCGGTTACAACCTTTAAAGTAATGGACAGAACATTGTCACTTAAAGACCGACATATTATAACAAACTATAGTTATTTTAGTGTAACTTATGCTTAACATCAGTGTTCAAGTCACGCGTACTGGTGGGTTAAGATGTTTGAAAATTTGCCTGCAAAAACTTATGAATATCACAAACACACTTTATTCTGTAGAGAATGAAATGACAAGCTGTGTACTCTCACTGCAGTGCATCATGGGAGTCTTTCTTGGCACTTCCACGTGTTACTAAAGGGAGTCGAAACCTTGGTATTCTATATTTCCCGACTACTCCATTATATCCTCCTCTAAACTACGTCACGTATAATATTATGGCTGTCTACATTTTAACCGTTTAAAGGTACCAAATATACCTGTATTCCATGTTTTGTTGAACCTTATCTTATGGTTTTGTTAGAATATGAGCGGTTAAGTATGAAATAAAGCTTCAGTTGTCATAATAGTATATAAATATATGTCTTATATCCATATAAATGTCTATATAAACTTTTATTTAAACCATTGTTGATTATAATTCTACAGAGGGGAAATAACTCGATCTATGGAAGACCTTATGATGGGTGGATCCCTGGACGGAAAAAGTGATGTGGAAGTATACCCAGAGTAGTCGGACATAAGGAGATGCGGTACGAGAGGGCAAGTTCTCTAGCGTTTACATTAATACCGAAATTAAGGGATGCAATGAATAGAAAATCGTAATAGATTTCAAAGGAATGTATATTTGTTGAAACGCGTGCACGTGCAGTTGAGTTGAATAGTTTTAACAAAAGAGATGGAAGAAAGCGGATTCTTAGCATGAATTCTAAATTGGTATTACTTGACTCAGTTTGAAAAGGCATTGTTCGGATCATTAATAATGGTATGACCAAGACTAATAATCACAATGAACAAAATAGTCACAAAAGGAGTTTTGGTGTGCATAAAGAGGCCTCCGAGATGTGAAAGTCACACGCAACTGTAGTGAGGACAAGCAGACCGTAGCTGGCAGCCCATAAAGAGTGTCACCTACTTCTTTCTTGGGCGAAGGCAGACCAGAAGCGATGAGAGAAGATATCTGTCGGTTCATACTTGAAAAACGAATTAAGTGTTATCACGTAATAAACATTTTACATACAGCCACTCTAAACAGTGATATATTAGTAACCCTTGGTTGGCAACTTCAAGTTTGATGTGAGGATAGAAAGAAGCAGTCATTAAACCTGTCTGAAACGTGCATTCCAGTGTCATTAGAACCATCCTTACTCCCATACATATCCACGCATACCCTGAAGCTCATCAGTGGCGCCTCGCTATACCCACTACCCTCTCTCTTCATGCTTATACATCTCCTGGAACAACGGGAGCTGCAGAACTCCCCCAATCCGATTTACCAAGTGAAAATTACCTGCATGCAAACCCCGTCGTTATTAAGAATCCTAAAACAGCCACACAGGGCGAACGCTGAAGTAATATAACAAATGAGGTGACATATGACTGGGAATTTTCCGTAAGTAATATCTTTCTCAGCATCCGCCTGGCAAACCAGACAAACAGCCGAAAAACACCGTGACTGAGAGAGGTTGGTGAAGGAATTTGAACCCATGTCCTTCCCAATGCTAGCCACGGATGCTACCTTCTGAACTATCTCTCACAGTAAACAACGGTTACAATGGTTTCTTATGTCTACTTGTTTCTAATCAAGATATACGTTTACTAAGTAAGGGCTTATTGTTTAAAAAACGTCGTTAGATTCATTTAGAAGTACAAGAGACCCAAATAAGCTGTTTTCCAGTTTATGTTGCCCGCATGCAGAAGTGTAAGAGAAGTTGCCGCGACTATGATTTTGCAAGAGGCAATGCAAATAACCAATAGTTACGTTTAATCTGTGGGAAGACGCACTGAAATGTGAAAATAAAGTAAATATTTTGTTTGTTAATGACGTTGTCAATCACCAGGGTAAATCAGCGGACTGGCAGAATTTTATTCCGTTAATAAAAACTCAATTTCAGTTTTCAAAGCACCGAAATACGGCTAAGGCTCAAAGAATGTAACGTGAATTATTTCTGCCGCACCTTTCATGCACCTTACTCAATACACAGAGCAGAAGTAAATATTATTTTATATTATTAATTAATTAATAATAAAAACCTAACCAATTTAGGTTGTATGTCAAATGAAAAAGGTTTGGAAATGGTGTACAGTACTGAATGATGGTAAACGTAAAGAGAAGAATGCCAAATCATTCTACATGGTTTTGTATCTCCTACTCTAAACAAATCGATGCAAATTGGGTTGTCCGCGTAGCTCAGTAGGTAGAACATCTGCCTGCCGTGCGAGAGGTCCCGAGTTCGATTTCTGGCTGAGGGTGGGGACTCTTTTCCAACCAAGATAATTCCCCACTTTCTCCAGAGTCTGGAAGTGTGAATGAGAATGCGAATGTGTGCGTGATCTAATGATTAAAACCCAACGAATACGAGTTTACAGCTTCGATATGTTCCAAAGGAGAACGGCTGTCCATATGACCACTGCAGTTCAAGACGGAGTATAAATGCAACAAATAAGGAATGCAAAGCAGATACGTCATTAATCCTCCCTTTTATACTTATGTTTTCAAACTAAAATAACAAAATTGAAAAGTTTTATAAATTAATTAAATATTCGGACCATAGACACTATTAACAAAGTTGACTCTATGTCAGTATGCTGTCCTCTTTAGATTTCTCCTCAGCCAAAGCTTTTATCATTCACGCTATCCGGGATAGACTAACTTCGGTAATGAAGGACTTCTCTAGTCCACCTGGTATATACTTTGAAGCCTTCTAAATCCAAACTGCATTCTTGTAAGGGCTCTATGTATGGGCAGTGTAAATAAAAAGGGTAATGTGCCAGATAATAAAATAAAATAAGCTAAATAATAAACAGAAAGTAGTTGAAAAATGTAATAATTTTTACACTAGTTTGACAGAATAGTGCAATGGATTTAAGGTTCACATCTGTCAAAACTGTGGCAGGAAGATATTCAAGAGAGTCTCTCCACTTCAAATCCCTTTACATAGAACATCTTTCTAAATGTATGTTGCTCTTAAAGTCTATTCCAATCATATATTTATTTAAGATATTTAAATCACAAATGATACACATAAGTTATATGAAAATAACTTGTGAAATTCACTTCACTTGAAAAGTTTGTTGTATCATATACTATAACTGATAAAGGTTTAGTTATAGTTAAACTGTAGACTGTGTAAAACACAAATTTATTTCATAACTATTTTCTGGAATCAGCCATTTGCGAAATGTATATTAAATACTAATTTCACCTATTGAATAATTTATAATTTTTAAAATCTTGTCGGTACTCATTTCCCATGAGTCACGGAATGAGTAAAGAATTTTAATGTCATAGAAAACTATTTTAAACACCTAACTATGAATTCAACTTCCTTTATGCTAGATTTAAGGAATATCACTCTGAAGGTGTGAACAAGGTAGTTCCTATCCTCCTTATCTGCGCTAGATGCTAGCAAACATACAAATTCATTAGGCAGAAATACGAGGGCCGTTCAAAAAAGAATGATCATAATTTTTACGGTCATAATTTTTCGCACAAAAGTTCAATTTTATTATATTCTGTTAGCTTAATGTGAAACAAACACGCCGCAGCAGTTTCATTGTTGGTACTCCTGTTTCCCGCCTGTGAGAACCACGCAAGTTCCGACATGTTCACTATCACCTACCGCTGCAATGGAGGTAACATGCAGTTAAAGTTGATGCTAGAAGAAGATCCTGAGTTTCTTTCAAATGTAATCACTGCTGATGAAACTTGGCTAAATCATTTTGATCCTGAGAGCAAACAGCAAAGCTCTGTGTGGAAATATCTTTCATCAATAACCCCCAAAGTTGCTTCTGCTGGGAAAGTTATGGTCATCTCATTCTTTGATATTTATGGAATGGTTTATCAGTAAGTTGTACCTGCACACACATCAGTAATTGGACAATACTACAGGGATGTCCTGAAAACATTGCAAGTCCATATCAGGCACAAAAGACCTCATTTCCATGAAGAAGGCTGGATGCTGCAACACGATAATTGGCGGCCATATATTGCCAATGTTGTTGCTGAATATCTTGCAAAAGTCAACGTGAAGTGCATCCTTTACCCTCCCTATAGTCCGGATTTAACCCATGTGACTTTTCTCTATTCCCTAACTTGAAGAAACGCCTTCGTGGTAAACATTATCCATCATCAGAAGCAGTGGTGGAGCCTGCCGAGGCGATTTTGAAGGATCTCTGAAGAAATGGTTCCCAGCATGTCTTTGAAGACTGGCAGAAACGCTGAGACAAGAGCATTGCATTCAGGGGAGACTATTTTGAGAAGGACAATCAAAATTATGAGGATGAATAAAGGTACGTTGTCAAAGGACATTGTGATCATTCTTTATTGAACAGCCCTCGTAGTTTTCCCTACTTTGACAGTCCATAGCGGGAAAAGTAGGGGATGGCTTGGCACTTTATGAGTGTTTTTCTGCAAATACTCTCATGCGTACAACGAAATACGTAATGATAATATCTGTAAATACTTATCTCGACCCAGATGAAATAGAAGAATAGACTTTCGTAGGAATAACTTGTATGAGAAAGATAATTAAAAGTAAATATTGGTGGTAGAAAAGTTATATAATCTCTAAACAATTCATATATTGTATATGGGCAGATCGTTAAAAGTTCAGGAGTTTTGGGATTGCTTCCTCTATGTCAAATGAAAACCTCAATACACAAATGTTCCGAATAGATCTCAATATTAATACTATAACTAGATTTTCTACCTTCACAAAGTGAACCAAATAAATGAGGGAATACAAACATCAGAGCGTAAAAAGAATTTTGGACCACACTCCATCTTCGTAAATTTAGTATATCCTATTTCCATATTTTGCCCACATAGTGTGCTCAGCGCTCTGGTTATAATATGAAATCACGATTTATTTTTTAAACTTTGTAGTTGCCATAGGAACAGACCTCAAAATCCCCACCGAACGGCTTTTAAGCTTTTTGTATTATATTTCGCTGATGGACGTCAGATAGCTTCTTCAGCGGCAATGTCCGGTTGCCATGGTTACAAAAAGAAACCACATACACCACATCCAAGTTTTTCTCTGTAAACCGGAGATAATGTGTAGCAGATATAAAATTAACGTAGCATGAACGAGCAGACTAAACGCCGATGTGTGGGAAACTTTGCAAGGGGAGTCGTGGTTTTCGTTATGGCAAACATTGCTTCAGAGGTCCAATGTTTGAATTCGGTGCTTGCATGGCGCATGCCCTAATTAAACGCCAGGGGACGGGGTAGCATGCAGGTACCGTGCCTTTTTTTTATTTTTTTCCTGTTGTGGCTCTCGTTCTAATTGGTTTTATGAAATCGATCACTTGCCACAGATTCCGCTTTGGCTATTAAACGTTTGAAAGGATAAGCAAATAGAAACTAAAGAAACGCAATTAAGAAAACAATAGAAATCACACAAATAGAGAAAATAATGTAGTGATTTCAGCTGTTCAATAAATGGAACGTTTGGGATTGTTTACTTTTAGCACTTCCGAAATGCTCAGCGCAAATTTGCAAAGGTATTACGACATACTTTTAAACCTGGAGTATAGAGACACATATAAACCACAATTACTGTTTTGGAACTGATAGAACTCGTTGTGTTATCATGGTGAGATATTCCTAGCGGCGTAAACTGTCTTTCTTACCTGATTCAAATATTCCAGGAAACACGGCAATCTTCAAAACACAGATATTAGGATTCAAAATCTTGCAATATTGTATATTTATTACTACGGAACGGATTTTTATGTAAATGCATAATTTTGATCTAATTAAATATTTTGCACAACATAGTTATTGGTACATATTTATGCATTTTGTGTGTGGCAAACCACATGCCTTTTTATGAGAAGGGCAGCCTTTGCTTATCCTGTAACCTTAGATTAGTTTACTTGTGTCAAAAACTCGCTACAATATAAACATATAAAAATAAAAAATAATAAAAAATAAAAATAAAAAAATAATATCTTATAT
Source organism: Mantis religiosa (assembly GCA_030765055.1). Classification (NCBI taxonomy): domain Eukaryota; kingdom Metazoa; phylum Arthropoda; class Insecta; order Mantodea; family Mantidae; genus Mantis; species Mantis religiosa. Next base: position 91,732,910 of record CM060955.1, on the reverse strand, counting down.
TTTGGCCTCTAGATGCTATACCAAGACACAGTATTACAATTTTATATTTCCTCAAACATAATAATTATATTCATATTTACAAACATTTTGCAGAAAAGCTAACCTAAACTAACCTATTTAGTCTAACCTAACTAATCTAATTGCTACAATTGCAGCTTACAATTGCACAATCTAAACTACCTATACCTTCCTATCCCTAATACATCATCTATCCTTTTGTTCTTCTGTTGATGTTTTTTCTGTCGCTTCAAATCCTTTTGTTGAATCCAAGATTGTTCTCTTCCATTAATACTTCGACTAGTTGATGTTCCTCTTCTTCCTTTGGTTGTTGAAGCTAGATACCCATATTCTGTCGTAAAGTCGTTCAGATCTTCTCGGTGTGGAAGGTGGTTCACGATATCTATGTTGAATATTATCCCTAACTCGTCGTTGCTGATGTCTTTGTTGGCTGTATTCATCCATTACTATTGTTTAGACCTTCTCTGCTGCCAATTCTAGCATTTTAAAATCTTCCCTCTTCCTAATGATATTCCATATACATTTTCCTGCTAATTCTTTCCTCTCTTCTTCTAGCTGTTGAATATAACTAATTGGTAGCTCAATGGGTTAGGGTGAGAGGACGGAATATAAACATATACACGAAATTCGCAGGAAAGAGATTTCGATGTAAGAGTATTCACAATGTACTTGAACTCAACACGACTAGTATAGGTTGCGCGTGAGCTGGCCTACCCTTAATAAACAGGGCGGCAAATGTTACGATAACAAACAGCTATTATTTCCTCTGTACCTGTTCGAGTTATTACTGTTCCTTCAGTTCAGTTCAGAAGTGTCGGGTAATGCTTAACATACCTGTTGAGTGATTCGTGTACTTCTATACCGAAATGCCGAAAGTAGAAGTAGTGTTAGTTTTTGGTTGCAGTAGTAGGCTAAAAAGTTTTTAGATACATTCAAAACAATGGAAAAATGTCATATTGTCAGCCTTGTGGAAGGTCTATAACAGCCGATCAACGTTCCATGTAACACTGCATTTATGCAACAAACATATCTTGGCGGCTTTACGTTCTTCTATGAAGCAGGTGTTTCTAAGTGAAAAGATCCCTAACGGATGAGGTAGAGAAGGCATGTATTGTGCACTGTAACTCCAAACAATTTTAAACAATTGACATGTGACATTCATAATCCATCACTGATGAGTTATCAAAACAGTTCCTGGTAAAGACGTGGTTTTCATTTGGATCCCTTCCATCAAGGAATAACAGGAAATGAAAGAGCGGACGAAGCTGCTAAAGACGCCACATCACTACGCCAACAAATGAACGTCCAAATTCCATATTCAGATATTATAAATCATGTCTCCAAAATACCAGTACAAAATGGAAATCTGAATGGAATCAACAACAACCAGGAAAATTACACCAAGTAGAAAAGGATCCACCGCTCTTCACCCAACCAAGCCGCTTACTAGAAAGGAACAAGTCATTCTCACCCGTCTACGAATTGGTCACTCCAGCCTCACTCATTCATATCCTCTCTCAAGACAGCCGCAGCCTACGTGTAAATAATGTAATAAAAACCTTACAATTTACCACCTTCTCATAGAATGCAATGAATACAAAAGAAACAGAAAACAACACGGAATCCCACAGGATATCTCCATACTGCTAAACAGTTCCAAACTACGCCGCAATCTGTTTACTTACCTAAAGGATATAGACATTTGGAAATTAATATAAATTATGTGCAATATACTTTAATCAATTGTAATTCATAATCTACAAAATGGTGTTAAAGTAATGAAATTTTGGTTTTGCAAAATAGTGTTGTTAACTTATATATGTTGTCTTTGTTTTCAGTTATCTGTATTTAATGTAAATTGTTTTCTTAATTAATGTTATTAATGTGTATATTTTTTATGTTTGATTGTAATCCTGTATATTGAATGTAAATTTTTATATATGTTACTAATTGTATTATTTTGTAAAAATGGTCGCGATATGACCCAGGAAGTTAAAGTGACCTTAAATAAATTTAAAAAAAGTTCCTTTTTATATTGTATATAATGAAAGAAAATAGTTTTCTTGCATAAAACATAAATAAATGTAATTTTTAGCACCTAAAAGTCCGTTCCCCATTTACTGCTTAATACGGCCAACCTATCTGCCCCATGTTTTTTCCAGGGCTTTTCCCGGGTGTCTGTGCGAATGCTGGGTGAGTTAATAACATCCCCCGAATTTCCTGTCCCTCCATTTCATCTCCATTGTCATTTCACATTATCACTCATCTGGTAGCCTCTTTCAGTGTAGAAGTGTCGGCGTGTGTCTCGGCGGTACATGGCAGGACGATATACTCTGAGGAAAATTACTTCCCCATCCGGTAGGTCAGTTACCGGTCTCCGCTCCTCTGCTGGGACCATTTCGGTGCCGCCAACCAGGGACCTTTGGGGCTCGGCTGCTGGACTCGTTGCCGTCCCGCAGTAGGGCAACATGTCCGTTGACTGGCCTGTCGGGGTAAGTCTCTATCTAAGTAAGCTGTAGTGACTCTGCCCTCTGCACTGTCGGGGCTCTTTAGGTCTCCTTCGCCTCATCCTTCCTCCCGGAGGTGCTGCACTTGGGGGCATAGCAACAATGGGCTCAATATGGTGGCCTACGCACCGAATCCCCTCCGTAGTGAAATCCTAATCTTAATTACTTAATACGGAAAAAGTAAAGTGTGTGCTCAGAGTCCTTACACTCCTGCATTAAATTGACATTGACGTGATATTAAAAATAATATACCTAATATTTATCCATTATTTGAAGGTTTTTCCTCCCATTTTGGCAACCGCAAATATCCTATGTGTGCCTTCTTGTCTGAACTGCCGAATCCTCTCTTGTTTATTTTGAACAACTTCTTTGGGGTCACAGTCTCACATCCCGCGTTACATTTTTAAAGCCCTTATTTGTCGAATACCGGCGTAACCTCACCTGCTCCTTTGCGCAAACCCAGAGTGTGTCGTTTTCTAGTGCTGTCAGATCAAGAAGTCTTAGAGATCATGGAAGAGGGGTCGGATTTTTATTGTTTCCAACGATTCCGAAAGATGTGTTTAGATGCTGCCCATCAGGCAATACGAAGTGAGCCGGCGCCCCATCTTGTTGTAACCAAACACTGTTCGGAGTTCCTGCGTTTCGTAGCTGTGGGATTCTAGACGTAAATCTCTGCAGATAGTTGATTTAATTGTAACAAAGAGATGTGTTTTTATCATTCCCGCCTAGACCAAGACATGTGTTGGGTTGCAGTTGATTTCTTCAAGGAAATAAGGATTTCCTTACCCCCAAGCAATGGATTCGGATACGGAAGCTGGGATAAGTTTCACATTCGTGAGCAGGCATGACCCTTACCTTCTGAGCCATTGCAGCTGTTGAAAATTGTTGTAGCATCCGACCACAAGTGCCTGCAAGTCACCACAAATCACAAATCAACATTCCATAATTCATTAACATTCAATGAATGCTAACAGTTCAATTTCAGTCCAATTTCATGTGTGGTTGAGTATGTCATTCCCAGCTCAACAGCACGTTTCCTTGTTAATTTTACCGGAGATTGTTTGACAGATTGCTCCACATCAGTGTAAAGTTCAGCCTGGAGGAACAATACCCGTATCCATACCAAGAGCTCTTGTTTGTCGGTGGTTTTTCCTCAAACTCCACAACGAAGTCGTCCATCATATTTCTAAATGGATTCATAGGGCGATCACTAAGAATTCTTCAATCGCATAATTGCTTCACTCAGCTTTCTTTTGATACCTTACCTTCTAATAAACATCACACAGCTCTTAGCGTCGACAATAGAAGTCAAAAGAAGTCGATTGTTAAAAATATCAAGAAATAAGCAGGAGATTGCGTGCCAACCGCATCAATAGAAACTACCGTATTCCTAAACATTAAATGTAATGTAAAATACACAATGGCTTTGTGGGCATGGTAGGCTCTGAGCTATCTACTAGATGGTTATATTTATTTAAAACTTGGCAGCGCTAAATTTAAATGTCTGACATACCCTCTGGTATTGGACCGGAATGATTACATTAATAATGAAACCGCGGCGTTATAATAAGTCGTAGGGAATCTGCGGCAGTATGTTTATTTTCTTTCTCTTTTTATTTACTTTCTCCAGCGTTATTTCATATCTAACGAATCTGTTTGATAGTATGTTTGCATGAAGTGCTCGTTGTTCAACAGGAAAATTTGACACACACACACACGCGCGCGCGCGCGCGCGCGCCTAACGCACTCCATAATGCAGTCGTTTCCTCAGCATTCAAACTCTAAAGGAGAATCTAGGATGAGAAAAAAATTAAGCTACGTATTCTGTAATTCATAGCTTAGTTTGCGCAAATTGCCTCCGCTCTTCTTGTAGCTGTGCGCTTGGCAACTGTTATTTACCGTCTTCGTTCGCAACGGATATTACATTCGGTAAAACCTGTGTTTGCAGCGTTCTTGTGGGAAAGATAAGAGGCTCAAGAATTGGCGCGATTGTGTGATCATTGAATTTTCTAAGGAGCTAGCTGGGTACCGGAGTAAACGTATTTGAGATTAGTAAATTGGAAGATCTAAGTAGTCGCAGAAAGATTTATTAATCCCTGTGGACCGTATTCATAGTCAGGCTTGGTCCGGACAAACTTGCTACTTCCAGTGGACTAACGGTGGACCATCGATTTTGTTATTCATAAACTGGGATTACCGATAGTCCAACGACCAAGCACGTTGTTCCGGCTGAAATTTGGACCCGCCTCCGAGGGGTAGATTAAAGGCGGATTATCTGTGCAACATGGACGACAATGAAGTGATGAAGGCAGCAGTGGTACGTAGAATTCGTGAAATAAGACGACGGAGGAATACTTATCTACCAAGAATAGAAATTATTGCAAAGTATGACGACCTAAACTTCAAAAGCAGATACAGGTTTAGTAAAGTGAACACTAGAAAGCTGATATAAATGATTCGTCCTAACCTGTACGTCATGTAGGATAACTGAGGCCTGAGTATCTCAATTGACACTCAAATCCTAACAGTACTTTGGTAATATGCAAGTGGATGATATCAAGACAATGCGATATAATACCCGCACGATATTAATCAGGCATCAGTAAGCCGCATTATCAACAAACTCGTTATAAATTTTCCTCCTCCTCTCTCCTTTCTCATATTGTATTCGTCCACACGGGTTTAGTTTTTTAATGCTCGTTCTTTTTTTTCGACTAGAGAGAACATTGATCTTCCTCTGACCAATTTATACCACGCTTCTTCATACTATCCATATTCACAGCATACCAAACATTGTAACCGATCCTCAAACAGCAGCAGCCGTCAGAATGATTAAGAAACAGTTGTGAAACTACCACAGAGGCTCATAAAAGAGTATGTACACTGTGCTTTGTTTAGCACTCAATGAGAATCGCGCATGAGCAGGGGAACCTTTCTACGTCGTGTAACATTTGCTCCGTGCTGATCCACGGCTTTACTTTGTCCGAGGCTTTTTATCGTCTACGAATACCAAATAGTTAGACCAAATTTGGTCCGGATCAAGTTAGTTGGAAGATATGTAAGCCAGAGGATCTACTCCTATTAGTCCTGGACCCGTAGGACCAAGGACCTGGGCCTCTTCCTACCCGGGAGCAATAAATACTCCGGGGTTCTTTCCATAGGGCAATACCTGGCGTCTAAAAAGCCTCCCCGCTGAGCACAAACTCAAGACGGGATGGAAGTGGATACGCCACTTACGCGCGTCAACCCCGCAGGGAAGACTACCGAAAACCTAGATGGGGCCGAATTGTGATCTAGCACACCTTGTACTAGCTCTGCAGGCTAGTACCCGGGACCTTTCGGGAAACCCTGTACCCTTTCCGGGCGGCCGTAGCCTGGCCGGAAGTACCCATTTACCCGTGGGGTGTCGGGAACACACCTCCCCCTCGAGTTCAACCCAATCCGAACAACTCCCCTACGGGTGGGGCTCGGCATGTTCGACCCGAGGTTCCTCTAGTAACGTCAGAGGTACCACGAGTGCTAAGGCTCCGCAGCGCCCGCAGTCTAGACCAAAGTGATAACTATGAATACGAACCTTTATGTTTTATGAATGAAAACTAATTAGTACCTTGCTGCTTGGGATATTAGCCATTATTTTAATTTACTGATCATTTTCAAAAGAAATTGATTACTAGGAGCTCATGTAGCTACATTCTGTTCAATCAAGCTTTTTCAGTATGAAATCAATCCTCGAGCGAAGTGATAAGAAGGTAATTTCATATGGATATTCAAAATGATTTCTTAATTTTGACATCCTTGAAGTATTCTATTTGACTTCCCTAAAATACAGTGAATTTCCAAAAGGATAGAGACGAGGAGTATAGAGATTAAACAACGATAAGAGGCCGTTCTAAATTTCAGCCACTTTATGTGTGGTTTCATAGGAATTTCAAACCCATGTTTTTGCTCTGTAAACACACACACACACACACACACACACACACACACACACACACACACACACACACACACACATGAGGCTCCTGAACACAAAATAGTTTCAGATAAAGTTCATCCGGGTTCGTGTGTATCTATCTGCATGTGTGAAGAAACAAATCCAAAAGTCCTTTAAATACCATACGGGACATTTAAGCTCAGTAAATGTTTTCTCCCCCCTCTCTTCTCAGTTTTCGTGGCGCTCTATGCCATCCACTATATAAAGTCTCTCGCAACTAGCTGGGCTAACTCTTAAGGATAAGGAGTTATGCACTTAAACAATCAGTATTTTAATATAAATGACTTTCAGGAAGTTCTAGATACATTGGATAAACTAATGGCTTACCCTCCTCAAAGCAATTTCACAGGCTCTTCAAGATACATATTCTATTCCTCAATTCAAAACTTAACTTTATTTTGCAACGGAAAAGTCTTGCAAATGTGGATTGGAGGTAATGATGTTCACGAAGCACCACATTGTGGCACAATTTCCATCGGAAAAATGCTGCATTAGCTTGTCTGGAGAAGTGATGAGCAAATAACTTGAAGATTACCTTGTTTGACGACCTTTAGTCAGGTTTATGATTTTCTTCGGCTGCTCTGGTGCACAAGATCTTACCTTTGGGCGTGGTCACGGAGCAGAAGAAGATAATATTACTGCTGAAGGATGAACAAGTAATTCTTTTCTTGGAAAAATGAGGATTTTATTCCTGCAAAACTTTTCTAATCTTCGATACAAATTAAACAATATTAATGTTGTCCTTTTACAAACAATGGCTGATGTATCAATTAATCATTCTTCTACTGTACACACGCTAGTCGTGCATCCTAAATGCACAGTCGAAATTGCTTCTGCACAATTTCGGAGAGACCTATAATACGTTTTTCTTCACCGAAAGTCACTTGCAGAAGCCCACTTAAATTTCCTGCTCTTTTGTTCACGTTGCTATCGCAACCAAATAACTCACCTTCTACTGGTCCACGTCACCATTATTATGCTATCTCATTTTTACAACTATCAATGCCAAAAATGTTACACAGTATCACATTAACATTGCATCATCTCGTGACCCACTGGATTTTATACTTTCATTTGTTATTCATTTGAACTTTTCCTTATCGATCTTTAAAGCATTAAACATATTTAAACAATGTTACAACTCTCGGTGCCTAAATCAAAAAAATTGTTACAAGTTATTCATATTTTATTAAACAATTTTTGAGAAAATATAAACGAAAGGGAATATTCCAACAAAGGGTTATTAGGGTGCAGAAATTTCCTGAAATTTACGTCCCAACCTTGAAAAATTAGAGAGTTCAAACCTGGCGAACCGCGTTGGACTTTTTTCGAGGATAAAACGCCTTTGGAAAGTACATAAAGCAGTTGGTCCGCTATAGTAGATTTTCGACCATGAAGGAACATCAAATCTTATAAAGAGGCCTATGAGCAAAATTAAGTGGTATTTCATGACTAATATAGAATGGGTTTCTGAGAACCATATCAGATTGAAAGCGTCCATAAATAGAAGTCTGTTTAAATAACAAGTTGGTATTGCATTCCTATTCTCCCCCTCTCCGTTGTGAGGAGAGTTGGTTCTCTCCTCTCCTAAAGGTTGCATTATTTGCTGCTGATATCTGCTGATGGAGATGAAACTAACTGGTAGTATCAGTATCAAAACATATTTAAGTCAGACTCATTACATGTTAAGATGTGTCCCTGGAAAATATAAATCATTGCTATTTGCTTTAATGATAAATTGGTGGTTTATTAGATTGCATTTTGCCAAGTACCAAAATGATTAGCAGCTGGAGTTAATCATTTTGTTTACTAAAACATTATTTGTCATTTTTATATCACACATCTATTTACTCTGTTTAAGCAAATGAATGACTGTAGGAACAAAGAAGTATTAATGAATGAGTAGGGCAAATCTTCCCTTCGAAACAACAGTTCACTTACTTTCCCAAGCTTATGAATGTGTTAATTGATGATTAAATATCAAAGTAAACCTCACAGAATCACAGCATACAGAATTCTACAAAACTCTGGAAATAATAATTTAAACTGAACTCTCAATAACAAGGACAAAAATTCACACTGAAAATATTAATTTTATTATATTATACATTTATGGTACTGATAAGAAACAACAAATTCATGTGGACGTTAAATATCAAGAGAAATAAACTGGTCCGTTTGTGGCTCAATGTATACATCTGAAATTATAAACTTAGTAGTACAGCAAACTTGCAACGGGATAAGCCGAACACATTAGGAATACACGACCAAAAAGCTCAGACGCAAAGTAATAATTCGCGCTATTCAGTCGACAGACGTGATCCTTCACAACTCTCTCTCTCTCTCTCTCTCTCTCTCTCTCTCTCTCTCTCTCTCTCTCTCTCTCTCTCTCTCTCTCTCTCTCTCTCTCTCTCTCTCTCTCTCTCTCTCTCTCTCTCTCTCTCTCTCTCTCTCTCTCTCTCTCTCTCTCTCTGCTCTCTCTCTCTCTCTCTCTCATCTCTCTCTCTCTCTCTCTCTCTCCTCTCTCTCTCTCTCTCTCTCTCTCTCTCTCTCTCTCTCTCTCTCTCTCTCTCTCTCTCTCCTCTCTCTCTCTCTCTCTCTCTCTCTCTACTCTCTCTCTCTCTCTCTCTCTCTCTCTCTCTCTCTCTCTCTCTCTCTCTCTCTCTCTCTCTCTCTCTCTCTCTCTCTCTCTCTCTCTCTCTCTCTCTCTCTCTCTCTCTCTCTCTCGGTGAATGGAATGGGTGAGATGATGCTCAAATAAGACCAGGGTCCATAGGTCTTTGAGTTACACAACATTAGTCTTTCAGGACAAGGAAAAACCCCGAAGAAACCGTATCCAGGTAACTTACCCTGACCTAGATTGGAACTCAGGACCACTTGAACGTAAGGCAGACACGCTACCATCTACGCTACCGAGGCGGCCTCATAATTCTCAATGGTAACACAGCCAAACTAAAGTAAAAGTGGTATAGAGGCATCGCGAAAGGGAAGGAATGGGAAGCCTGTATTTGCATACGCTCCAGGTGAAGAAACTTCAGCCTACATGTCGTAAAAGTTGCTAAACTATGAACCAAATGACACAATATTTAACTATTTTCCTTTATGAGTTGTGCTATCCATTAACAGCAGCGTCCAATTTTACATAAGCAGCCAAATATTTAATAAATTATTCATATACTGAATGTGTATTTCGAGGAGATCTATATTGTTTCTTCCTCCCAGTATATACTCACAATTCACCTTTAACCAAATACAGCTCACTGCCAATACGTTACATCTCACGTGATACGTATAGACATTTCCACCCGTGCGAGGGAAAGATCAGGAAGTGTTTCTGGCAAGATTGAAGAAATTGAACAAAGTGTATGTAGCTGGGCTATTTTTACTGAAATGCACTCGGACCTTATACCCCCTGTGGATCTGCAGAATGTTTCTCTGGGCGGGAGAGATTACGGTGCCGCGATAAATTCGGTGACCACGTTTCCCCAGGTTTCGTTCCCATTTCCGTAATGGCAGGGCGGTGCGGCCGAACGACATCCATACCAGCCATCCGCCGTACAGTCACGCCGCCAAGCCGTGGCATTTTTGTGCTGTCCTTCAATGCGGTCTTACCTTATTTATTGCCAACCTAATTTTATCGTTGCAAAACTTTATTTAAACGCTTATTTGTAGTTTTAATCAAGTTCTTCGTGTAAATTCGAAAAAAAGGTATGGTTTACAGTTTTTTTATTTTATGTTCCCGCCTAGGGGTTGAAAAGTAACATGAAGTTGACTGTACAACATATGTGGTGCACTTTCTTACCGGCATCCAGTGTACAATTCAAAGGTGGAGATTTCAGAGTCGTGTTCTATCTCTAGCTTACTCTCTCTTTCTCTATTCCTCTGTATAAGGGAGACAAGCTAAATGAAAAGAGTTTTGAAATTACTAATTCCGTTCTTTGCGTGTGACTTTATCAAAATATCTTTATAAAACAAGGCAATGCTTTTTTAATTTACGGCGTAACCTCATCTGCGAATAATTATAACTCTATAATTTACGTTTCCTTAGCTTTTTATTAATATTCTTTGTGCAGAATATACAACAATTATAACATGTACACTTTTGAAACTGCTCTGTTAAACCGTTTTCGGTATATTGATTTATATTATCTTCTCTACTGGTTTCTTACCGTAAGTAGAGAAAAAATTGACTCTAATACGGAAATGCGTGCAGGAACTTTTTTTTATAAAACTCTGAAATATGTAAAATGCATAAGTGCCGGATAACTATAACTAAAATGCCAAGAATGGTATATTAAGACTGAAGACTATTCGTAACCCAAGTAACGCTTTGCATAGAAAAACTACTGTAGTTTTAATTTTATCAAAAGGGAATCTAAATATTTACATTACAGTGCCTATATGTTTAAGATATTTAAGCTAAATAAAATATATGTCTTGAATTCTCTGGCAATAGCCTTTAAAATACCTTTTATTGTGAATCTATTTTCTGAGATTTATAGTTCTAACAGAAAGAAAATCTTTATTATTTAAAGAAGGTATATCTTATTAAAGCATAAATGTCAAATACATTTTCCTGCGTTAGCCATTGTGAAACATTCTTTATCATTTGTTTGAATTTTCAAATCGTCTGTACTTTTCCCACATGAAAATCAGTATTGTTTCCCTTGTTCACTCTTTCTTGTTCGTGCTCATGCAAAGAGAGCCGAATTTTGCAAGCATTTCATAGCAATAGTGTTTAAAAATATTTCACTACACCTTTGTTATACCTGCAACGAAATAGGTAGATGAGTAATAAAGGTTTATATGCCTTTACTAAAGTAGTTAAGATAATAAGCTTTTCTAATAATATTTTACTAAAAGTGAGTATAGAAAGTCATATTAATGTAACACATCCGATTAGCTTGCTATTGCCTCCCTTTAGTGTATGGAAAGATACGCATTGACTTTGTGGATTCGTAGAATTCCAAGTCTGTTTGCAGAAGTTTAAAATACTATTTATTACAGTAAACAGTAGCTCTGTACACCCCTTCCTCACGATTAGTTCTCCTGTATTTGCTTTTCTTTTTTTCTTTTGTTTCCATTCCATGGGTTATCAGCAATAAACATTTGAATGTACTCTTGCAACTTGAAACTTTTTTGTTGTTGTAATTTTACGTCCTCCAACGTTAAGTCATATCTGACGATGAATGGAATGGGTGAAATTATCCTCAAATGAGCCCAGGGTCCATAGAGCTTAGAGTTCCCGAACATTAATCTTTCAGGATAAGGGAAAACCCCGGAATAGCCTTATCCAGGTAACTCACCCTGACCGAGATTCGAACTCGGGACCTCTTTGACCGTGAGGCACATACTCTACCACCACGCTACCGAGGCGGGCTGAAACTTTCTTGCTCAACTTGAAACAAGGCCTACGTAAATTTATACACCCTGAGGGAAGAAACTTGTACAGAAAAATAAGATTAATATACGTAATATATATATATATATATATATATATATATATATATGTGTGTGTGTGTGTGTGTGTGTGTGTGTGTAGAAATAGTCGTGTGCATTTGTTAATTGTATATACTTCACATTTATTCAAAAGTTTACAAAAATTATGTCATCATACACTTTTAAAGCAGATACAGGTGGCTGAATAAAGAAATCTTTAGAAAATCATGACATTTCGAGATTATGTGCTTCAAAAATATATAGTATTGAAGACATCAAGCTGATATTAAAAATATCTCGGAAATGACAATTAATTCGAAAAATATGTATTTGACCTTAGTCGTGTGTCTGAACGGCACACGTTCTTTATTCTTTGTCTATCCCTTACCGTTTCTCAAGCATAAAGAATATATTATAAGAATTTTCAAATTTAAAGAGTTTTTTAAACAGTTTGGAAAAACGAAGATATTCATTATATTTATCAGGTAGGTATCCTGAAAGATTTTGTTGAATCGAAATTATTAGAGAAATTTTGAAAAAGAAACGGATAGTTTACATGTAAATTGAATTCGTATGTAAGAGGTTTCCTGGAAAAAAGAAATAATTCTGTCCTTCCTTGGAGGAAGCGCACTGAACTTAATAAGACATTTGGTATTATTGCGATATTTGGTTTTTCAATTTTTATGAAATATACGTATAAGTAACGGAGGTCGTTAGTTCATCGGAAATGCATTTTAAAGAGGAATGACAATATTACACTCGAAAATTCGATAGGAGATTTCAGCAGAAATAGATGTTTTTAAACCTTCTCTTTTAATTTACGTCCTTCAATGTTAAGTCATATCGGACGATGACAAATGGGTGAAATAATGCTCAAATGTCCCAGAGTCCATAGAGCTTAAAGTTAACAGAGCTTCATTATTCAATACAAGGTAAAACTCCGGAGAAAACATTGTCCAGGTAAGTCAACCTGACGAAGATTCAAACATGGGACCTCTTGAACGTAAGATATACACGCTACCATCTACGCTACAGAGGCGGGTAGTAATTGTTTCTTGGGATTCATGCAAATAATATGGAAGTTTTATGTTAGCATATTGTTCAACATGTTATTAAACATTTAACTATTGCTATTTTCTGTGTGTCAATAGCGAATTCGCAATGATGCTGTTTTCAGTGCTTTATGTTAATTTAAATGCACTAGACAGAAAATTAAACCTTTATATGAGTAGTCTGCATAACCACTAATAAACGATAAGGGTATAGTGGTATTTTAAGACATGAGATTTTTCGTTACACTGCGAGTACACACAGCATGGGTTTTTACTTAAAAATGTTTCTTCAAAACCTATAACATCATAAACTTGAGATGTTTTGTCTTGATCTTAATACTTCTGGTCTACAGATGGAGTATGAACCCATTAGTTTAAACCTCCTTTTCTATTTTAAGTGTAAATAGACGTTTTGTTTGTAAGTCTTTAACTTTGAAAATAAATTAAGACAATATCGCTTCTGTGAAGATATTGGTTTGTGTAGTACACAAGCTATTACAAGTGTAAACAAGTTGTTTGAGATATTGTCGTGAAGGCAGGTCTCTGTGTTAGCCTATCGACTCTGAACACAATACGAGTTATGTTACACCCTCTAATGAATCACCTCATTCGCTTATCGGCGCCCTTACATCTTGTTCCTTGCCAAGTCAGCCTTAACGACGTCGGCTGGTGGTTTGGTTGGTTGGTTCCTGTGTGCCTTTCAATACTCCATTCACGTTAATCTGTATACAAGACGCCTGCCCCTACAAAGCTGAATAGCTTGCGGCCAAGCCTTGTACACACTGTCGCGTTCCCTAAGCTAAGTCAGTAACTCGAGACAGTAACCAGTAGAACATTCTCTGAGTAATTTTATACCCTTTGTTTCGAACATGTTAAGTTGCCTTCGCTAACCACTTAAAGTGGAATACGAAGTGGCCTAAATGTTCCTCTAAAGCGTAAATTGCAGAAATATGTACCTAGATGTAGAATCTCCCATAGTTACTAAACTATAGTATCATTTTTAACAAAATTATTGCTGTAATGTATCTGTAACAAAGTTCCAATAAAGATGTCTAGAATATGTGAACATAATAGATTATTTTTATTAATGGAAGAAATGCAAAAAAGTAATATGTTATGAAAAATGCAGCCAACAATTTTATTAGTTATACTTGGAAGTATTCTATACAGAAATGTAAGTTACAGCTTCTTCTTGTTTGATTGGAGAAAATAGATTTTTAATTTAGGGTAAAATAGGAAGTTACCTTAACATCCTATAGATCACCATAATGTTATCAAGCAGAATTATTTAAAACATAAACTTCGACTTTATCAAGTACTGAGGAACAGATTTCCCATAAATAAAGGTCTAGCATGCTGTATTCTGAACAACAATTTCAAAAACTGCATTTTTAAACCAAAATTCTGAAACACTATTACAGTACTATCTTACTTCTAGCATACAAGCCTAGATGACATATGGACACGCCGTGGCTCAATGGTTAGACCACTTGGTTCTCACCATGTCGGCCCGGGTTCGATCCCAGGCGACCGCAAAGTGAGATTTGTGGTGGACAACACGGTGCTGGGCCGGGTTTTCTCCGGGATCTCCGGTTTTCCCCGCCATCTCATCCCACCGGTGCTCAATCTTCATCTCATGTATCATCAGTGTCATCACCTGCGGTGTCATATGTAGTAAAAGTGGGTGTTAAACACTACATTCATTCATTCATTTTTTTAGATGATATATAAGATGCATTACGCTTACCCAACATCAAATTTATCTGCACAAAGATAACACGTGTTTTAGTCCATGTTCACATGTAAATTCTGAAAATTATGCTTAAAATGGCACATCAGTTAGTTATTTTATGTATACATAATCCAAAATGAGTTCGAGTACCAGCCGGTAACACACGTGTCATAGGTCGCCCACTCTTGTCCTACACGTTTACTTACACAAATGGAAAGATGAAAACATGCTGTACAATTTAACCAGGCCACTACTTCAAAAGATGCTGATTTTCAAGCAGAAAATTTGAGAGTGGTAGACATTTTGTAGAGCTAACAGACTTCAATGATTCGGCATGCGACTTAAATTTATGAAAAGAAGTACTTCTATCTCTTAGGCTGCAATTACTTGCACTGGTACAAAAATTACAGTTTTAAAATAGTCATCATAAACTTGTAATTCAATAGTTTTTCAATGGAAGAGAATATATCTTTCTGTATAGACATAAATGGTTTAAAGAGTAAGCCAGGAGCTGAACATAATCCAAATGACTGGCGATTGTTTATAGATTCATCTAAGTTTAGCTTTAAGTCTGTGTTTTTTCATAATGGTAACAAACTTTGATCTGTTTCGGTTTTCCACTCTGTACGTCTCAAAGGAAGTTATGAAAGTATGGCTAAAATTGTACTTGTTTTAAATATGAGGCCCATTATTGGAAAATATATGGCGACCTTAAAGTAATTGGTTTGCTGCTTGGTTTACAAGGGATTCATACAATATTGTTTCTTCTAATTGTTGCACACGATGATACGCAAAAACATTATGTGGTACAATAGTGGGGGCAAACTGTAGGAATATGTCCTAGGGCAGAGAATTGTAAAAGAAACAACATTGGTTCAGCCTGATAAGTTTCTTTTCCCTCCCTTAAATATAAAACATGAGCTGATGAAGACTATAGTGGTTCTGCATATTTGCAGGACAAGTTTCCACTGTTAACTTACGTGGATTTCATCTCCAAACATTCACCAGAAAGAAATTTTTGAAGAAGAAAGCGTTTCAAACGGTGGAATTGCAGCTTTACAATCACTTACAGGGGTTGTGTATGATGTTTTTCTTTTTTCTTTTTTTTTTTTTTTTTAGCAACACAAAGGAAAAAAATGCTATAAAACTTTGGACTCAAATTTGTTGAAATGCTACAAAGGCATGGGTTGTAGAATCTCTTTGAAAATCCATTTCCGTCACTCACATACAGACAGTTTATTTTTTCGGAAAATATGGGTGAAGTTAATGATGAACAAGGTGAACTTTTTCACCAGGACATTTCTATCATGGAGAAGAGATACCAAGTTCGTAAGGACCCAATAATGATGGGGGATTATTGCTGGTTTCTTGAGAGGGAAAGCAGACAGGAGTACAAGAGGTTACCAAGCAAATGTCACATATTATTTCAAGCAGAATTACACCTATGTTCCTTAAATACATAGTTCAAATACTGGTGCATGATGCAAAACAACTTTCTAAATTAATCTTAATTCACCATGATGTATATATAGTACTATGCTGTATATCATTACAGCACAATAATAAATGCACCACAATATCTTATATATAATCTTGTAGGAGAGAACCCAAATATTTCATATCTGTTTAACCTGACGTGACAGAAGATTCCTGTGGCGATTTTCAAAATTAGCACATCTTTTTCCTGAAGTATTTTTTTAATGTACGTCTTCCAATGAATCATATCCTACCTTAAATGATGCTCAAGTGAGTCCGAAGTCCTTGGAGCATAGAGTTACCTGATATTCGTCTATCAGGATAAGGGTAAACCCCGGAAAAACCTTATCTAGGTAACTCACCCTGACAGAGGTACGAACTTGGGACTTCTTGAACATGAGGGAGACATACTACCATCTACGCTACCGAGGCGGGCTTTTTCCTTAAGAATCACCTACTTTTATCGCAGATATATCAAAAAACGTTTTCTTTTGGTGGATTGTGTTGTAGTCAGCTGTTTGTCATAAACAATTTGATAAACAAAATGCACAAACGTTACTTGACAAAATGGAATATATTGAAAAGAATCAAATATATATTTAGGATGAAGCAAATTTACAACAGGGAGGATAGAAGTAGCCCTACTTGAAGAAAACTCTCCATTCTTCAGCCGAGATCGAACTCGCGATCTCTAAATTTGAATGTTACAAGGTTTTAAATATATGTAAGTTTGTTTCATGTATGTTTCACTATTGTTGCTGGGAACAAAGAACCAAATGTAGCGTTGTTGTCATAGCAGATAAGGGCAACAAGAGATTTGTGCTAGATGTACACAACCTTCAGATATTTTGACAACCCACACGTTTCGCTTAAACAACGGAATGTCTCCATGGCGTACAGCTTAACGCTTGGCGTTATATGACGAAGGCTTCTATGACTAGCAATTTGTTCCATGTTGCCGTTAAAATAACTAGTTTTCTGTAGTTTCAGGAGCCGTAAGAAGGGTTACCCATCCGCAGCTAATTTGCATCCCGAATGGGGCCCATACTCCTCCCCCACCTGAACATGCATGCTAGAGAAAATGGCCCGTGTAGGGCGATTTAAGAAGCTAAGCGACCGTGCAACCGTAACTTCACAAGAAATTGCTACTATAAATCTAAAGTAAAATCCTTGAAATTAAATTATATCAGAAAAGATGGGCGCATGGGGAGGAAAAGGCGAATTAGTAGCGTGTAGTTGCTAGGAAAGAGGGTGTGGTTGTCTGTAGCTGCGTCGATAAGGAAGGATAATAAATCAGCGCAACAATGATTTGCAGCACGACTCAACAATCAAATGTGAGCCATAGCAGTCACCGACAGCTAAATGTTTGAATTTAGCATCATATTTGTGGAGCTGGACTACAATTGCTGGATAGATAGAGAGAACTGATGCATCCCAGAATGTGTTGTTATTATTATTATTATTATTATTATTATTATTATTATTATTATTATTATTATTATTATTATTATTATTATTATTATTATTATTATTATTATTATTATTATTATTATTATTATTATTATTATTATTATTATTATTATTATTATTATTATTATTATTATTATTATTATTATTATTATTATTATTATTATTATTATTATTATTATTATTATTATTATTATTATTATTATTAGTATTATTATTATTATTAGTATTATTATTATTATTATTATTATTATTATTATTATTATTATTATTATTATTATTATTATTACTATTACTATTACTATTATTACTATTACTATTATTACTATTACTATTATTACTATTACTATTATTAATATTACTATTATTACTATTACTATTATTACTATTATTATTATTACTATTATTATTATTATTATTATTATTATTATTATTATTATTATTATTATTATTATTATTATTATTATTATTATTATTATTATTATTATTATTATTATTATTATTATTACTATTACTATTACTATTACTATTATTACTATTACTATTATTACTATTACTATTATTACTATTACTATTATTACTATTACTATTATTACTATTATTATTATTATTATTATTATTATTATTATTATTATTATTATTATTATTATTATTATTATTATTATTATTATTATTATTATTATTATTATTATTATTATTATTATTATTATTATTATTATTATTATTATTATTATTATTATTATTATTATTATTATTATTATTATTATTATTATTATTATTATTATTATTATTATTATTATTATTATTATTATTGCTGTTGTTTGTGTGTTGTTTTCCTTGTAATTTACGTCCACCAACGTTGTCATATCGGACGATGAATGGAATGGGTGAAATGATGCTCAAATGAGCCCAGGGTGCATAGAGCTTAGAGTTACCCGACATTCGTCTTTCAGGATTAGGGCAAACCCCGGAGAAACCCTTATCCAGGTAGCTCAACCTGACCGAGATTCGAACTCGGGACCTCTTGAACGTGAGGCAGACACTCTACCACCACGCTACCGAGGCGGGAAAATTAACTATTAGTAACCCACTAACGCCTAAAAGTGCAGGAATACGATGTTAAATGACAGTTGAACTGTTGACTATAGACAGTTGACCTGTGAGAAATAAACACAAATGCAGGAACTAAATTTATTCTTTATACCATAATAAAAACTGAGGAATAAAATTGTCTCTAATTATGTACTATACTCCATCCAGGGCTGGAAAGGGTCCTAGTGTAAACAAATGTACGTTCCACTAATGTAGCCAACTTTTGAAGCAAATGAAAACAGTTTTGTTGCTTCACTGCATGTATTACCGAAATTTTAGCTTCAAATGATAATGGTGCTGATAAATTACTTTTATAAACGTTTCATTTATAGGGAACTCAAATAATGAATATTTCTTTATATGATGGTCATATGAACTGTTTATTGCAGAGAAGCTAATGGACGAGCTACTGGAATAGCATTTATTGGCTTTGATCATGGTTGGCTTCATAGCAGGTTCAAACCGTAAATTGCACATATAACTGTTTAAAAGTAATTAAAAACCGGTAGTTCTTCACTGTTTCAGTTCATTATTATGATGCGTTTATTAAGAATTTCTTAAATTAACATTGGAAGCAACTTGAAAACTCGAGCTGTAACAAAGTCACCTTTGACTCCAAGTGGGGTGTCCTGGTATTACCCCATTAACACGTAAGTTTTCCTAACAAACCGTTTAATATGTCTTCATACAATCCTGAAATTGTATATTGCATTTATCTTTTAACACGCACAAGCATATTTATTTCGTATTTCAGAGAAGTACACCAACATATTGAACTTGCAACATTTTTATTTTAAATCTAAAGTGAAATGCTGCGTCTTATTGCCAAATATTCAATACGTATTTGGGTTCTTCGTAGCTTTCCCTAATTATTAGCCTTATACAGGGATAGTTTCACATGTACTACAATTTATTTCCCTCACTTCCGGTTTATTCCTTTTCCTTCAGACTTCTCTTCAGATGGTGCGGATGCAGCTCTTACACTTAGGCGCCTCTCTGTAACCTCCAGTGGTTAACCCCTCCTCGTGAGGGTAAACAGCCCAATATATTTGCTACATTACAGTTGCACGAGGTTTCCCCTTTGTTGAATAACCTATTACTATCTTTGAGAACTCAATCTATATGCAAACGCAGTTCTAAAAAGTTTTGTATAGCTTCTGCTCAATGATATTGAAATGTTATTTGTATATAGATTATAAATAACAATCTGCCATCTGATTAACTAAAGACTAATTTTGTCACTGGCGTCAAACCTCACAGTATTGTGACTTTGTGGGTTCGTAGAATTAAAAAGTCCAATTTGCCGAAATTCTAAATGTTCTTTATTTCCGTAGAGATACACTGTTCAATTCTCACGTAACAAAATTACATCACATAACAACACAGTGTTTCAAGGTCTATGACAATAACAGCGTCCGATTCAGCTCTCTTTACAACAGCACTCTTGTTACACAACAGACTCTGCTTACGCACTCTGTTTACCACTGCTCACTTTGCGAGCCGTCACGTTCTTAAATGCCTAATTCGTAATTCTAGATTGTTCTAAAATAAACCAGAAACCGAACGATCTATACCAGTCCAGAAATTTCCGGAAGAATAAAGAAACCAAATATTCTATCACATTCCATAAGCGTAACTTAATCTATGCCGGCAAGTCCTTTACCTCAGTTATCTCTGCTTGCCGGCGCTAGCCGCGCTGTCATTAACTGCTTAGCAAGGCTCCTTATTACCATGAAACTTTATCCGCCGACTGTTTTCTTATTTATGCCGAAACTTTTAGGTCTGTTGCCGTGACAATATTTACAGGAGTAAAGTAACATTAATTCTGTTCTTAAATATTTTAATTAACGATATAACTCAATTAAATCAACGCCAATTAATATGACAGGCACGACGCATTTAGGTCAATCGTCACCAATCCGAGAAATGGAAGCACGTGATATAGCAATACACAAGGGCGATATTTGCACTGCGTAAAGTTAGAAATATCGTCCCTATGGTCGGCTATGCTGCGGGTTTGTGTGCCACAATTACAGATAATGGTTATGTTATGTTATTGCTTATACCATTTGATATAAACACGTTAATAGGATCATGGAGTTTAGATTTATGAACCTGGATTGCTTTCCATATCAAATATGGTACCAGCAAACAAGCTAGACTGCATAATTGTATCCGTATCAACTATAACTGTCTTGTGCTCTGATTTAACTATTTAAAATCTGTAAATATGTGTCACTTACATTGGACATAGCACACCAAATCATTAGCTTTAAAACAAAAACCATCCTCTGGACCATAGAGCTCAAAATAGCTATATGGAAATCCCAAAGCAGTCAGAAATAAAGGGCAAGTGGAAATTAATTATTCTTTCACACTGGCCGTGTGTAGGCTAAATTGTGGAAATGTTGAGTCAGACTGAAAAATTCAATGCCATAGCCGGGATTTGAACCACGGATCTTCTGGTTTCCGTCCAGCCGCACTACCATTGTGCTACTATGGCCAACGTGCCGATATGACATTAAATTCTCCAACTGACTCGTATTTTCCCGGTAAACCACTTAGGAGTTCTCATAAACACATGAGACAACTACCTTAATGCCGACTTACTACATGTAAGTACTTTAAGGCCCGGGCTTTATAGTTAACCACTATTAGGTTAATTAATTAACCTAATAGTGGTTAACTATAAAGCCCGGGCCTTAAACTATTTACATGTAGTAAGTCGCCATTTGTCTCTTGTGTTTATGAGAACTCTTAAGTGGTTTACCGGGAAAATGCGAGTCAGTTGGAGAATTTAATGTCATATCAGCACGTTGGCCATAGTAGCACAATGGTAGTGCGGCTGGACGCAAACCAGAAGATCCGTGGTTCAAATCCCGGCTATGGCATTGAATTTTTCAGTCTGACTCAACGTTTCCACAAAGGGCAAGTGGTTGACTAACATTTTAAAGTATAATATTCCCTTCTAAGGAATGTTTTCATTCATTTGTTGAGGTGAAATTAATAAATAAGGCATTGTCCCATGATAGGGCATGTTCACTAGAAAAAGAAAGTTAAAAATAACCGTAGAAATAGAACAGGGTAACATTTTATAAACATGATATTTTGAATTGCGTACTTGTATCAAAATAATTTTGATGATCCAGAATTTCAATTAGACCTCTTTCTGTTTTTAAATTGAGTCACGTCACGGTTCGGAAGCAAATGGAGGAAAAGTAGTAAATAAATAGGTTGGAAGAGAGTAGGGCAGTGTTAAACAGCGGTTATCTCCGTTTGCCGGTAAATGATCCCCGGACCATTCCCACGGACCACTAATCCCACTGTATGAAGCCGTTAAGTTTAATAGGCCGTCCAGCGTGTTGATGAGAACGGCCGCCTAGAAACCGCTAACTGCTTCAAGGTGGAAACGTGGTCTGCATTAGGGAACGCGTTGCAAGTATCTTGGTGGCTTTGTTTCCACCAATAGTCCCTTTCTGACACCATCGTCCCTTTATTTGTTCTAGTCTTTCTTGATCAGTGGCGTGCAGTGTCTGTAGTTACCCAGCAACTTTTCTCATGGCCGACCTACCCTACCCATGGTTTTTTCGGGGGTTTTCCCGGGTCGACAGGCGAATGCTGGGTAGGTTAATTACATCCCCCGAATTTCCCGCCCCTCTATTCCTCTCTATTGTCATTTCACATCATCTCTCATGTGGTGGACTCTTTCAGGGTAGAAGTGTCGGCGGGTGTCTTGCCGCCGTCGTGACTCCTTGGGACGGCAGCCCTCTGTCTCCTCTCTCCTCATCGCTCCTCCCAGGAATGTCTCAGTTGGGACTTAGGTACAATAAACCACAGGTTTCGGTACCGAATCCCCTCCTAGCGACTTTCGATTTATCAAATGCAGACAAAAATTCTCCATACTCGTATCCCATAGCTTTGTTTTTACTTCGAGCTCTGAGCCTGAAGGGTAGTTTAAGGGTTGTTTATCTTAACAAAGTACCTACTTCTCACATATTTATTTGCGTATTGAATACGAAGATAAAATATATATGTAAATGCATCAAAATTGGAAATAGCGTAGTATAAGAAAATATTTTTAGGCACATACTTGCTCAATAAAGTATGTAGGATTCGTGTGTGCTAAGTTCTTAAATTATATATAGATAAAATGTTCTTTATTAGTAGAAATTTATTAAACAAGCAGAAAACACATGCATATTAAAGATACAAGTTGAAGTAACAAAAACAAAGAAAAGGAAAAAATATACAGAAATAAAAGGAGTTGTCTGAGTCTGAGTAGGTGTTTGAAAATTACGCAAGTTTTCCAGTTCTTGTATGTAGTAAGCAGTAGAATCCAACATGCCGTCACCTTGATTGCCGGACTTCATTTCTGTGGCTTTAATATACTTTAGCTACTTCTTCCTCTGTGCACATTTCGTCACAGATCCATCTTCCCCCAAACCACATAATAAACAGAATTTCCGATCGTTTCCTTTGTTCCCTTCAGCATTTAACAGCCGTAAGTGTTCACAAACATATTTAGAGTAGGTCAGGAAACGGAAGTAGCTATCAGCACTTCGACCCACAAAGCATCTTCTGTGTATATAGATGAGATGAAATAACTGAGGAGAATTATGGACTGCAGGGCCGGGCAATGCAGATCATAGACTTGCAGTGTTCCCTTTTTGTCCACCCGTCTGGGAGGTCGTTTTGCGACGGTCCGTCCAAACAACAGATGGGTAAATTGTAAGCTCCCCTCCAGCGGAGTCGAAAACAAGTGTCAAATTGCAGGGCTCTGTGCCATGATCGACACACAGCCCAGGGTTCAGAATCTAACATAAAAGAGGGAGACGAATTGAGAGGAAATAGATAATAGAGATCCATGTACAGTAAGCACCACCTTCCAAAGAGTTAAAATCACGTAAAATGTCAAGCTCAAAGTGGTTGGCCCATTTGAATCGAACCAGGAAAATTCCGAATGTGAGTTCCACAGGTTTCCGTCATCATATCGCTTGATGGTATTTAATAGCTCTTCAGTAGATATTCTGATTCATGAAGAAACAGTCGGTTAATTATATGGTGCATTAGCTCCAACTCACTACAGTTGTCCAACCCGACTGCCATTTTTACATGGCAGACATGGATCTAACCAATATGGGCAGAATTAATCAGCGCCATGCTTCCCCTAGCCAAAATATTGATTTCCTACAAATCGTACCCATTGTAGCTTTCCAAATTCCTCAGAATGCTAAGTGAGCGCTGGTGCAAATCATGGATCTAAAATGCGCAGCTTTAGCAACCTATGCTCATCTCAGGACTGAAGTAATTGAGACTGGAATTAGAAGCCTTTAAAATTAAAATAACAATTTTGCGGGGCATATATTGCACCGACGACTGAAGAATTCATACACATTTTATTAACTGACATGAATATTATAATTACTTGTATTTCCAACACAAAAGCCGGGGTAACAGTGGCTAAGTTCGTGGTTCCAATAGTGAGAGTCCATGGACTGATCCCAAATGTGGTGAAGATTTTAAGCCTATCCAGGCTCCAATTTCAGATTCACTCATTTAAAGTATCATTAAGGTCCTACGTATATCTAAGTCCAAGGTTAAACCTCGTTCCATCGCCTTCCTCATTGTTAACCTGCCGTAGGACGCAAGAGACACCGTTAGCTGGGTGTCTCCAGATGAGAAATAGCGTACTTATCGTTTCAATTTGTATTCCTATTGTCTAATTAGCTACACTACACAGAAACAAAATAGAAAACCTTTTATACCCCCGCGGTTCTTAAATTTTGAGTAAAATGTTTGCCATTCATATTTTTATTATTAGTATGACTTCTGTGCATAAAATAAAGGTATTTTCAAGCACTATCTATTTTTTATTGTTTCCCATATTTTGCCAATTTAAGGTTTAAGCATCATTTTCAAAATATACATGTGAAAATAGACTAAAACACTTATTATCTTCGCAGAGGTAAATTGCATATTGGATAGTGTTATTCTTAATTACTAAGAAGTATACTTTTCAAATATTATACTTTCCTCAATAGTAGGCCGCTATCTGCTCAGCAAAGCTTATGGAGTTTCAAAATCATCATACATTTCCAGTCATCCGCCGTTTAAGTTTGTGGGTATGCAAATTATTCCTGCTAAGTCTTAATCTAAGTACTTTTAATTAATTTTGATAAATGTTCGTTTGGCACTTAGACATTAAGTTCAGGATACAGAAGATCAAATAGTAATCCAAATTTTATAGACGTCGTTGCTATGAAACCACAAATCCTGCATCTTAAACAACAAAATAATCCTTGGTCGTTTTCCTTTAATAATTTACGTCCCCTAACGTTAAGTCATTCGGACAATGAATGAACTGGGTGAAGTGATGCTCAAATGAGTTCGGTGTCCATGGACCTTAGAGTTACCCGACATTCGTCTTTAAGGATAAGAGAAAACCACGAAAAAAACCTTATCCAGGTAACTCAGCCTAACCGAGATTCGAACTCGGGACCTCTTGAACGTGAGACAGATACGCTACCATCTACGCCACCGAGTCGGGCTAGCTTGCGATTGGGCTTACCTGTATTCCTCTTATATATTTATAGGTATAGGTATAAATCATACACAAAGGGGAGCATCTCGCGCAGTTAGATTACATCAGGAAGGGAACTAATCATGCTACCACAGAAGTCTGCACGCTCTAGGTTGAGTCCAGAGAGACGCGTAGATTCTCCTAACAGCTTCAGTGTTGACAATCAGAGCTATTAATGCAGTTGCCAAGAGAGTGGCGAACGACCAATCGCCAAGCAGCCTTCTAATTTCTATAAAATTACAATTTCATTGCGAAAATATCCACGCG
The DNA here is from genome assembly GCA_030765055.1 of Mantis religiosa. Taxonomy (NCBI): domain Eukaryota; kingdom Metazoa; phylum Arthropoda; class Insecta; order Mantodea; family Mantidae; genus Mantis; species Mantis religiosa. Next base: position 91,707,286 of record CM060955.1, on the reverse strand, counting down.
ATCTGTGGAGTAACGCAATGAAAGCTAAAAACATACCTAATGGATGAGAGGAAAACTGAATGAACAGGAAACAATAGCAAGAAGTCTTGGTAGATGAGCGATCACCACAAAATTTGCAACCCGCCTATGTAGCATAGGTGGTAGCGGGTCTGCCTCGAGTTCAAGGAGTCGAGTTCAAATCTTGGTCAGGTTGAGTTATCTGGAGTTTTACCTAATTCTGAAACATGAATGTCTGTAACTCTAAGTTCTATGGAACCTGGGTTCATTTGAGCTTCATTTCATCAATTTCATTCATCTGATATGACAACGTTGGAGACGTAAATTTTTGTAAATAAAAAATAAGAAAAAGCAGAATTGGCCTGGAAAGAGTCCCAGAGTATCCATCGCTCCCGGGTAGAAGGTGGTCCGGGTCCTTGGTCCTACGGGTCCAGGACTAATGGGAGTAGATCCTCTGCATCTAAATAATAATGTCGACCATGTAAGACTACCAAAATGGTAATATTAGAGTGTGGCTGTTGACGGAAATTGAACACAGCATTTCCCAAATACGAGACATCCTCAGGCATAACCTTGAAATTAATTCTTTCGATCCTATTGTACCCAAATCAAAATGTATAATGAAACCGTTTCTACAAATACCTATGTCGAAAAGCGGCTTTTGTAAAAAGAGAGATTAAAAAGTGTAGTACATGTGATCTTTGTAAATTTTGCAGTCTGTGTTTGGTCTAAAATGTATTGCCTCTCCATAATTCCAATCATTAGAGACAATAAGAAGGACCAAGTAAGAGGGGACAGGCTATCAACATACTCCGGATATAGGAATAGCAACAGAAACAAATATTTTCATTAAACTCGCCGCTACAGAAGGATCGCTTTTGAATAATATACGAAGCTCACGTTTCGTGCTACAATCAATACATTTAACCGTTCTCATCAGTGCTAATTTCGCCTGTGTTTGTAACATTAATTAAAATTAAATTCCTCCGCATATATATGTACTGTACCCCGCACTTAATTTATTTCCTGTGTTGGCATGACTGAGTGCGTATAAACAACTGAAGTTTCCGCACCAGTGATATTCTTTTGTGTGTAATATTTTCGTTTGGTTTTTTGTTTCAGTTGTTGATCAAACTAATGAACTAAGCTGTGGAAGGTAGTAGATAAGAATGAATTAATAAAAAAACATGCAAAAGGCGATATCTCCAAACCACACTTTGTATTGCAGCAAGTAAACTAAAATAAATGCAATGTGTTGATTTCACATGACTTTCAAACCCTTAGCATTCAAAATTATTAAGCTTTGGTTTCTGTCTCTGTATTGTTTGAGAGAAATATTTATTGAAATAGCTACACTAAAAATTTCGTTAGCATACATGGAGAATAGTTATAATGAAATATTGAAGGACTGGTTGCTATATTTTATTCTTAACATTCCATACCTTTCTGTGCACTGGCAGTGATCTGCTACATGGCAAAGCGAGAAAGCGCATCGGTAAAAACTCGCAACACAGAGATGTTTACCCCAGCTTACCGCACGTACACGGTGAGTCCAGTGTATTTATACTCTGTTCAGATATAATCATGTCTTCTGGACAGCAATGTGTCATACATCGGCAGACGCGAGAAAACACATCATATAGACGCACGCAGCTTCCAGTCGCTCTATTTGTGATTCGTAACTTACTGTAAATCAACTTACTAATATTTCACTCTTATAATCCACCAGATAAGACCCAATAAGATACGATCACAGCGCTGGTCACCTGAAGGTCAATATGCCTCAACGCTCTGTCGAGTAATACGTCATATCGACGGGGCTACAGGTTTTGAATAATTCAGACTATTAATGAGGGATATATCTGAAATGGTGGAACACTTATTCGTATTTTCTTAGCTTCGTGTTTTTATCTATACGTCCGATCTATTGTCTATAAGCATTAAAGCATTCATAGATTGTAAGACATTGAAAAACCTTCTGAGATATTATATATATATATATATAATGAATGCCAAACTCTACTACAAGCTGTAATATGTGTGTGTATTATTAGAAGGGGTTTTTTCGCACTACATTGTAAAAATGGCATTAAACGTTACTCTGCAGCAACGTGAATTACTTGTACTGGAGATGCAGATATTGGAGTGACGTCTGTTGAACGCGGAGGCCACCAAATCGGTCCGCAACGTCCAGTCCAGGATGGTTTCTCTAAGGGATTCACAGAATATATTGGCTCCATTGTGGGTGGCTTCAACATATTAAATGTTTCCTTAGATGTTCGCAGAATACAAATCTGTTTTGCTTGAATATAATTAACTTGAGTTTTTTATATGAGTACATGAAGTTATATTTTGTCGTATAACAAAGGTAAAATAAGAGAGTGGCCACCCTTTTGCTGGAATTTACAGAAATAAATGTGTCCTCTTAATATGGACAGTACCAGTTAGAGCTGTTTCCATGGGGCACCAGAGCAGGTTTGTAATCACTGTTTATCATCCGAAAATTGGCAAATGCAATTTTTGTCATATTTTAGTGAAAAATGAAATTCTTGATAAGGAGTTGTGACTATATAGATAACTCTATTTGAAATTCTGAGAACACACATTTTGCTAGTATGCTTAGAGCTAAGAATTTTTATTTTTATAGTACTTTATACATTTATAATATGTGTCTAGTAATCTCAAATTTCCACAAACATTATATGCGGTTTAAGTAATTGACCTTCACTGTCTGATCATTCTGGTTTAAGATTTTCTGTTTTAAAAGTCAAGCTTTAGAGTACTCACATAAGGATGTCAGATCTAAAAGAATTATTACCCAGAATAACTTAGAGAATTTTAACAATTCTGTCAATACAGTAATTTGGAATGACATCCTCTGTAATTATCTTCATCTAATTTAGTTTTTAAAATACACGTTTTTAAAATACAAATTCCACTTTATGTTGTATTTGTACTGCTCTACGGTTCTTGTGTAACAAAATCGAAATAAGAAGGCTATTTAATACATGTTTTATTGGTGACCTAAAATGAATAAAAAGCAGGATTTTGGCCCTTATTGCAACATACAAAAATAAAATTTAGAAGAGTTAGCATCATGTAAACAACATAGAACAACAACAGCAAAGTTGGAACGCAGTATTAATTATATTGAAAATGTGCCTGTAATGGGGCATGATATGTTGTGAAAGGGGAGCTTATATATGTAATAATGCGAGGGCTGTTTAATAAATAAGGATTACTTTTTTTTTTTTTTTTTTTTTTTTTTTTTTTTTTTTTTTTTGGGAGAACGTACCTTTACTCATCCTCATAATTTTGACGGTCCTTCTCAAAATGGTATCCCCTGAATGCGGTGCACTTGACCCAGCGTTTCTGACAGTCTTCAAAGACATGCTGGAAACCATTTCTTGAGAGATCCTTCAAAAGCGCCTTCGCAGCCTTCACCACTGCTTCTGATGATGGATAACGCCTCCCACGATGGCGTTTCTTCAAGCTATGGAATAGAAAAGTGTCACATGGAGTTAAATCCGGACTATAGGGAGGGTGAGGGATGCACTTCACGTTGATTTTTGCAAGATATTCAGCAACAACATTGGCAATATGCGGCCGCGCATTATCGTGGTGCAGCATCCAGCCTGCTTCATGTAAATAAGGTCTTTTGCGCCTGATATGGACTTGCAATTTTTCCAGCACAGTTACTGATGTGTGTGCAGGTACAACATGCTGATAAACCATTCCATGAATATCAAAGAATGAGATGACCATAACTTTCCCAGCGGAAGCAACCACTTTTTTTTGGGGGGGGGGGGGGTTGGTGATGAAGGAGATTTTTACACTGAGCTTTGCTGTTTGCTCTCAGGATCAAAATGATATAGCCAGATTTCATCAGCATTGATTACTTTTGAAAGAAACTCCGGATCTTTCTCTAACATCAACTTTAACTGCATGTTACCTCCATTGCAGCGGTAGGCCATACTGAACATGTCTGAGCTTGCCTGGCTCCCTCAGGCGGGAACTAGGAGTACCTACAATGAAACTACTACGGCGTGTTTGTTTTACCTTAAGCTATCAGAATATAATAATATTGAATTTTAGTGCGAAAAATTATGACCGTAAAAAGGTATGATCATTATTTATTGAACAGACTTCGTATATTAGCTAAATATATTTCCAGCTCTTTTGTATTTAAAAACTATACATATTGAATCTGTGAAACATAGCTCGGATAAACCATAGCAGACATCACAGTATCAAAGATAAAATATAATGTTCCAATGCCTTTATGATTTGTTAAGAATAATCGCCACTGATCTTTAAATTTTAGATATCAAGCAACAACTGAAGAACTGGTCACCTAAGTAACTAGGGAACAAAATGAAAGGACAGATACTGTAATGGACGAATTGACCTATATAATAATAAATTGCATTAGTTGTATTGTAAAGCCATTTACCAAGTAAATAAACTTATGTCTAATGTTAGTGTTTATGAAGGGTTAAAGGTCTCCAGGATAGTTGCCATCTTTAAGAGGAGTGATGTGAATCAACCATAAAATGACAGCTCAATTGGCTACTGTATCTTAGTATATTGAAAAAGCGTATTATTCATTAATTAATAGAATAATTGAATAAAATAGGATTCTCACTTACAATTTGTCCTTTCTGATTATATACATGATGCTATAAAATACGTTACATACTATTTATAAATATTTTGAGAAGAAAAATGCTATATTTAAATTATTATACTGCAGTCCACATGATGCATTGTTAATCAATTAGGATATTGTAAACAAGAATTAGGCGAGTAGAAAAAGTTTCATGTTAAGTTTTATTATAAATAGCTTATGGCGTATAAATGTTATGTACTGATATCTCACCGGACACATATGTTTATAATGTATATATGAATGCACCGGCTTTTTTGCTTATTTGTGTTAAAATTTAAGTGCAATGTTATACATTTAAATTAAAGATGACGAGCGGAAAAGGCAGTACTTAATACGTAAAAAGATGAAGTAACTCAGTATTGCTGAAATGCTACACAATTTACAAACATTAAATGTACAAAACCTTTAAATATCATTCCCATATAGACCATTTGTTTCCATACACATAACGGGCAGTGTGAATTTCCTGCTGACGCATATACAGAATTTGGTGCATTGGTGAGAATTTGAGTGTAAAGCAGTGTTTAAAAATTGAAATTTAATTCTTAACGGTTTTCGGTGTTCATAGTCAGTGTGAAATTCTTAAATTATAACCAGAATACCGGAAATAATGTATGCAGTTACCGAGAGTTTTGCCCCAAAAGGTGATTATTATACATAATTAATTGAACTAACGAGTAATTAAAGATTAAAGGGCCCTTTTGAAAGAGTTAAATGAGCCAACATTTATGAAATTGTGATCAAACTCGCAAAATTATTCTTTTAATGTTTTAAATTGCATTTATAGCTGAGCCAAGTGTAATCACAGAAGAGTATAATAACTGGTAAACACTAGATTTCATTAGCTACCGCGATGAATAATGCAGAATTCAATGGTGTGCAAAGCCAAACCTAATGCAAATATTAAATGATAACATCATATCCCCAACAGATGTAGCGCACTGGTTTTTGTTGTTCCCCGTCCCCATCTACTTCCCACGTATCAAATTCACAGTTATTAAATTGGTAATTCTACACCGGTGTTCCCATGTAACGGATATGACACATATAATGACGTTGATCCCCCAGAAATATGCATTTTAATTGTTCACGAGCCACATACCATCGATTTTTAAAGAGTCTGTTTCCGGATCAACTTTCCGAGCCTTTCCCATGGTGTCGAGATTGAAGTTCATCGGTTAAAATTACACTGCTAGCGTAAGATTTACTTTCCTTCATATAACCACAACGTGTTGAACATTGGTGTGGGTTGAAGGAACAAATTTATTGATTCTTGACAGTATTGGACCTGTAACATACTATGACGCCTAGCAGCATTTCTGAAATGGCTTAACAGCACGTGTTAGTTCCATCCGTTTGCCACTTAAAGGTAGCGAGAGCATTCCAGCAAGATCCAGGAAAACTTAATAACAATAATAAGCTATTAAAATGTCATAGTACTTTACAGAATGATAATACCAAAAATAATATAGTAAGGGTATTTTAACAAGAATGTCCTACTTTTGAACTTAAAATAACTTCTATAAATGATGGAGGCGTATTTCTTTATTTAGAAACATGATTAACGTCATTACGTGAGGAAGAGAACATCAGTTAAGTGACGACCGCGACTTCGTTGGATTGCGCCTATGCGGTTGACCCAATTTTCAATGAAAGAGGAATGTAAATTAGGTCCAACTTCACGAATAAGACGCGTGATGTTATTTATAAGAACGTTTACAGTTTCTGGCTTGTTGACATAAACTCGAGATTTAACATGACCTCATAAAAAGTAATCCAACGGCGTTAAATCACATAATTTCGGGGCCAATTAACATCATTACTACGGGAAATATTGACAACTCAGAACTTCACCTCTAAAAGATCAACAGTATGACATGTGGCACCATCTTGCTGGAATCAGATGTTTCTGAGATACATACCATCCAATTGAACCCAAAAATAGTCCCTACAAGAGCCCTGTATCTTTCTTCATTGGCAGTTAGAACTTTTCCATCTTCGTCTTGGAATAAATATGGACCAATAATTCCACCATACTGTTGCGTAGAAGGTCTGAACTAATTTTGGAAAGAATTCTAATTATTGGATTTTAATATTTCATTTCCTGTACTGCAAGTTTGAATATGTCTATGTGAATCAGTTGGTTCACATCGCTAGATGAAGAGATCAATGACTGCTGGATACTTCCTGTTTTGTCAACAAAACAAAGAAAAATTGAGACAACTCATGTAAACAGTAACTGCAAAAGATGGTGCAATACTAGGAAGTCCGAAGCAGTAAGGACCAAGCAGGAAGTATGAATTTGGCATGGAAATCACCAGAACGACCGCACGTTTGTGAGAAATGCTGACTTGGCGATTAACGGCCATTTTGGCGAGATCCCTATTTAAATGATATAAGTCGGTACGCGAGAGGGGTTTTGGATTAATATTATTGAGTCGACGGATTAAGTCTGTCAGGTCTGAAATCTGTTGCTGTGTGTTCCACCCCAAACAAGAAGACGATCAACTCTAGACTACACCCTTCATATAGCAGTCAGTTCAGACACCTACGCAAGTCTGAACCAAAGTTACAGTTCATCTTTTATAATTTATATAATATTTCAATTGCACCTCTGATCTCTTCAAGATGAGTGAGTGCCCTGTTTTGCTATACCGAATCATAGAATATATTCGTTAATGTGGCTTGACATTAGGTGTCATCTCCACCCCCTCGCATGTCCTCAACCCCTACCAATTAGCTCTACCATTTGATTTTCCCAATCCTTCCAGTAGCTACGTTCCTAGTTGTGACTTAGGCTTATAAGTCCTTAATCCCCCTTACAACCCTGGTTGCAACAATACCAAAATACACAGCACACAGTAACCTTTTGGGGTTGAAGTGGTCGTTCTTGAGTCTGCAATGAATTGCGATTGCTCCAATAGCGGCAATTCTGTTTATTAACACAACCATCCATCCTAAAGTGGGCTTGGTCGCTTAAGATTTTTCGAGAAAATTCCGGGTCATCTTCCAATTGCTTCATAGTGTAGTCAGCCAATACACGGTGCAACCTATGGTCTTTGAACTTCAGTTATTGAGTTAACACCACTTTTAAGCGTGCAATTTCAAGTACAAATAAAGAATTCGCCAAGTTTTGGTCGGCAAATGCCCCAATTCTTGCGCTGGATGAGTAATTGATTTGTTTTTGTTCTCGCGTACACCATCAAGAACGGCGTCTATATTTTCGTTGGAGTGCTTACGTCGATTACGTACAGGCGCTTTTTGATCGCTGATAGAACCACTTCTTTCAAATTTATCGATCAAACGCCGAATCGTTCTCTCTAAGGGACGATTATGCATACCGTAAACTTCATATAATATACGAAGAGATAATACATTTTGACAAGTTTTCACAATTCCTACGCGTTGCTGAATGCTGTAAGTTCCATGGCTATCAAAAACATGACTATTATAACTCAATAATAATGGCGGCTATCACATGTTAAAGACTAAACATTCTTTTTCAAAGATCCCTTATCTAAAAATTTACTTACCTTTCAGGTTCAAGCAGTTTGAGAATATGTTTACAAAACAAGCACTTATGCACAGCCGAACAGTTTAAATAAATGTATTAAACTATATGGTAGACGAATTTAAAAGTTAAGAAACTTACTACATACATTTCCAAGATTTAAGAACGTTAAGTCATATCGGACGATGAATGGAATGGGTGAAATGATGCTCAAAGAGCCCGGGGTCCATAGAGCTTAGGTTATCTAACATTCGTCTTTCAGGATAAGGGAAACGCTGGAAAAAAAAGCTTATCCAGATAACTCACCCTGATCGAGATTCGAACTCGGGACCTCTTAAACGAAAGGCAGACACGCTACCATCTACGCTACCAAGGCGGGCTAAGAATCTGATTCACTGTACGTTACAGAAATATAAACAAAATTAACTATAGAGGCCAATCACATTATATCACATGATGGATAATGATTTTCAATACAATTTTGGAAATCTGTTCAACTATTATCATTACTATATATGGAAAGAATGTATTTACATGGTTTTAATAGAACTGTGAACATGGAAATTTCACTGTGTGATATTATGGGATATATCTAATAAGATTAAGGAGAACAAGAGGATTGACAAAGCAGTTGCAGAACTTGGAATAGTTCCAGAATGTGATAAAACCCAGGGAGCTACAGAAGGAGGAAATTCGGTTTCCAGTAGACCATACTAGATGTAAGCAGACCTTCTGTTACCTATTTATAATAGTGGCCAGAAGGTTAAAAGTTTTCAGTCAACATTATACTGAAGTTGTGTAGGTCTCCCCGAAAATGTTACATCATGAAGAACCTCAAATTAATGAATATTAATACTTTCAATATGCTCCCAGACAATTGGAGATCAATGAGTATATCTTATATACCAGCTCCCCAAGAAAAAGGATGAAAATGAAGGTACCACAGGTGGTCGCAGGCAATTATATCACCTAGAGGTCCCTTAACGTTCCAGGCTCAATAATCCATTTCATTGTGACAGGCTACGCAGAACATTAAAAATAATTCGAAAATACCTTACACAAATAAATTTGAATCCCGGTTAAATATTGGGTTTGAATAGTGCGTTTGAATAGTGCGTAATATGTATTTCCTCTATCTGATATAAGAAGATGTTAGAAAAAAAACACGCCTTACAAAAAACTCTTATAAACGTGTCACAAAATTGAAAAGTAAGAAAACGTAGTTGCTACGGTGTTTCAGTGTTTCTTGATTATTGTGAAAAGCTTTTATGTTGCATATTTTATAACAAAGAGGATGAGCGTCCGAGTAGGAAGGCGTCGGGAATATTATTTCCTCGGCAGGAAGTGACGCTACCACCAAATTGATTGCGACAGCAAAAGATGAATCACGACACCGTATTCTCGTTTGTCAACTGTCAAGCTCAGGTAGGCCAGTCCGCTGACACCACTGAAAAATGTTCTTTTAAATATTGCGATGGCGATATCCTCTGCAAAGTGTCAAAGAGAGAAAGAACAAAATTCTCTGAATTTAATATACTAGTTTCACATTCAGTAACAATTTACCAAATATTGTCATTTTTGGAGAAGCCGTAAAGAATATAGACTTCCAAATGAAAATTCTCACTTGGGCTCATAAAATGCTCATTTATATTTAAAAAGCAAGCACAAATGTGTAATATTATACCCAAAATTGATTTTGTTAACATATTGGATATATACTAGCACTTATTGGGATGTGTTTTACTCTCTTGCTTAACAAACGAACAAAATAAATATTTATACGTGTCGAATAACCTGCTTTTTTGTCACCACATCTCTTAGATTCCTTCAGGAGTGTCATGCAATTTATTATTGAAACCGTGCGTACTTATACAGTAGAATCGCGCTTACCCAAGGCAAATCCAAGATAACGAAAATCCCGATTATTCAGAGAATGGTGGGAAAACAACACCGAAATATTTCTAATGGAGCTTAGAAATTACTATTGGCACACGTTCAGCTAAAAACGCATACCTACCCTGTATGTACGGTAATATCCTACGTATTTGCATTGTTTATAATATACCTACAAACTAGTCGGTAGTAAACAAGACACTGAGATTCTGCTGTCTCACTTTAATGTATCACTTACGAGCAGCGCGATCTCGTATCTGCTTTGACATTAGAAGTTAATTTGGCAACGTTTTGGCTGGACTCTCGAAAAGTGTCAATTTCTTTATATTTGCTACTGCTTGTGTGTGGGTCATAATCACAGCTGGTTCATCAACATTATCTGAAGCTGAATACTCTTTGTTTTCAATTTCAGCAACACTGCATGATGCAATAATACCTTTTTCCGTAATCGATGTATAACCTCAGTCATTGTCGATTTGCAGTCAGCTGTCAATATCTCCTTCATCAACATCGGAAAAACTAACTATATCATAAAAATATCTATAAAATATTCTTCCACAACTATTTATATTGACACATATGACACATGTGGTGTATTATCAACTGACAGGAGACTCGTCAATTTGCTGTTCAATCAGGTGGTAAGAACATATTATATCTGAGGTATACAAAATAACTATGGATTCAGTGGAAATTTATACCAAAATTAAAGGGTTGCAATAAGTAAAGAATCATGATGGATTTCAAAGGAGTCTTGTATGTTTGTTACGACACGAACAGGTGCAGTTGTTTGAGGTGTTATAACAAAAAATGTAAGAAACAGTGTCCTTAGCAGATTTCTAAAGGATAGCACTTGAATTTGTTGAATGGGCTATTCTTCGGACCCTTCTTAATGGCATGACAAAATAGTCACAAAGGGAATCTTTGGTTGAATAATGGACTTCCAGAAAGTGAAAGTTACACCCACGCGCAACCCTGGAGGACAATTCGTGGATTGGAGTCGATTAGGGCAGTCCTCTTTTTCTGTCTTGGTCGAGGGAGACCAGAACTGGTGAGAGAATATATTTGTCGGTTGATATGTACGTGAAGAACGAATTAAGTTTATCTAGTAATAAGCATTCCACCTTCAGTCTCTCTGATCAGTGATATATTGGGAACCCTTGGTCGGCAACTTCAAGTTTGATGTTCGGATAAAAGAAGCAGTCATTAAACCAGTTTGAAACGGGCGTTCCAGTATCATTAAAACTATCGTTCTCACACATATCCACGCATACCCTGTGATTAACCTCATTGCTTTACCCTGAGCCACACATTATATTGCTTCAAACTGTAGCGCCAACGTGGTAAGCTTTGCTCGCCAATATATTAGCTTCAAACTGGTGCGCCAACGCGGGACTCGATAGCAGAAGGAGGTTTGACACGAGAACGAGATTCAACCCGAGAAGGAAGTTCAACCCGAGGAGTTTCAACTCGACAACGAGGTTCAACAGGAGAAGGAGGTTCAACCCGAGGACGTTCGACAACAAGCGGCTCTAAAACGGTTCTTCTGTAAAGAAGAAAGGAGGCCGGCATCATATGCGACATCAGGAGCTAGTAAAACAAACAAAGGTACAGAGTGTTAAATTGTATACTAGACTATTGTGAATGTATTTGAGGAGTGGAAAAATGCTGAGTCAAAATTCTGTAGAAAGCATGGAAGTTCAGGACGTTGATGGTAATAGCAGTAGGCAGGAAGTCGAAGTAGCAGAGTGTAGTGTAACTGTACCAAATAATGTAAAAGTGGAAAGAAGTATGTTAGAGGAACTCAGAGAAATGTCTGTAAGTTTCAGTAAAAAGATAGAGAATGATATTCAAAGTTTAAGAAAAGACAATGAAAGTTTAAGTAAAAAGATGGATGATAATAATCAAAGTTTAAGAAAAGACAATGAAAGTTTCAGTAAACAGATTGAGAATGATATTCAAAGTTTAAGAAAAGACAATGAAAGTCTTAGAAAAGGGATGAGTAATGACAATCAGAGTTTAAGAAAAGAGATAGATAATAGTAATCAAAGTTTAAGTAAAAAGATAGGTGATAACAATGAAGGTTTAAAAAAAGATAGAAGAAAATTTAGAAAATCAGGTGCAGAAGTTAGAGGTAGGACAAATAGAACTAGGGAGGAAGTTAGAGAATCAACAACAGGCGTTAGATAATGTGAGGAAGGAAGTTAGTCAGGAGATAGAGAATTCTGGAAAAAAAAAAAAATAAAAGTCAACTTCGTTAAGGAAAAATTAGATAGTGAAAACAGAAACCTGAGGGAGGAAATCGTACAGAAATTAGAGAAAGAAAGAGAAATGGCTAGAAAAGAGTAAGAGGAAACTAGGAGTAGACTAGAAGTATAAGGGCCCGCCTCGGTAGCGTGGTGGTAGCATATCTGCCTCACGTTCAAGAGGTCCCGAGTTCGAATATCGGTTAGGGTGAGTTACCTGGATAAGGTTTCCCTTATCCTGATAGACGAATGTCGGGTAACTCTAAGCTCTATGTACCCTGGATTCATTTGAGCATCATTTCATCAAATTCATCCATCGTCCGATATGACAATACGTTGGAGGACGTAAGCAAACCGAAAAAAATACAAGTATAACAGTGGGAAAATAGAATACAGACGAAGAATTTGGAGGAAATCACAAATGAAATGAACAAGGTAGCAATAGAGATCACGGCGACAAAGGAAACTGAAGTTTTCAATCTAGTTAATGAAAGGTCAGATAGTGAAAACAGAAAACTGAGGGAGGAAGTCATACACAAATTAGATAAAGAAAGAGAAGTAGCTAGAAAAGAGTTAGGAGAAACTAGGAGTAAATGAGAAGTATCAGAATGGGAAAATAGAAAACAGACGACGAATGTGGGGGAAACCAAATCAAATCAAATGAATGAGGTAGCAATAGAGATCACGGTGACAAAGGAAACATTGAAAAACATTCTAATTCGAGGGATAAATGAAAGAGAAGTGTTAAATTATTTCGGACAAGGGGCAAAGATCCATCAGAATATGAGTAAGAAAGAGAGGAGAAGATATCGATGTCAAATACCTAAGCTAGATATGCAAAAATCATGGATATGTAGAATAAATAAGTTCTTCGAACATGGAAAAGTCCGCCAAATTCTTTTGTTTTTCTAAGTACGTTGTGGGATGATGAATTTTCTTGTAAATGATGGGAACTTAAGCTAAAGTACCTAAAATTACCTTAACAAATTGTGAAATGAAAAGAAACACAAACTTGTAAAATGTGCAGATTAAGTATAAACAGTGTAGTGTAAAATTTAAAGGTTAAGTATAATCAGTGTAGTGACACTGAAGTGAAATTTAAAAGCTAAACAAGTGAAAAAAGAAGTGAAAATTAGAACACTGAAAGCCTTTTGAAAATAATATTTATATAGAGTCCTCGAGAATTATTCGGAAATGTTGTATGAGTAAAGGAAAAAAACAAATCAAAATAAGAACATTGAAGGACTTTTGAAAGGGGATACGTCTAAAAAACATTGTATACTGTAATCCCATCAGAGATCTGCAACATTTAAAGCACAGAATCACTGATGCTGATGCAACAATCACGCCTGAGATGATTCAGCGCTGCAGGACCGATTATCAACTATGGGCAACTGCAGAGCACACACAGGAGCATTCTAAGATGAAAAAGTAGTTTCTGAGATGATGAATTCAACAAAAACGGAATACTCGTTTTGATATCACTAGTACATCCTGAGGTATAGTTTTTTGAAATTGCTGCAAATCTTTTCGATGACCTGTATAAAACAGCCCATGTGGAATAAAGTGCGATAAAATAAAACGTTTAATCTGTATAACGTGTTGTACAAGTTTGGTTCCAGCTGTCCAAGTACATTTATTTGACGATAAAAGCATTCGCGAAGAAAGGCAGACTATACATTTTCTCTCCCTCCCGTCCTACTCTGTTTTGCTCCTTCCCACATCCACGGTTGTGTCCTAGAGACAGCGTGTGTAACCACCATCCGGCAGGGCTTGGATTCGATCTCCGGTCGGGACAAATAACCTTGGCGAGGTCATTTCCGGAGTTCCCTTCCCCTGCAAAGGCATGCATTTACCATCTAATTCTGCTACCTAATTTTCATGTACTGAGAATACCGTCGGATTTTGAAAAGCTCAGTGTTAGAGAACCGGTCATTGAAAGTTCCCAAACACTAAGCATTTTACTTGTTCGTAAATAATTTTTATAAATGTATATAGTTTCCATATATTAATTATAAAAGGACCTTTTTGTCTCATTAGCTGTTTGTTACACTTCTAAGGTTTTATTTTTTGTAATATTTTTGTGGAAGAATTGTTGCAAAGCTGGAGTACATTATAAAATGTGTTCGCGATTATATCCTAAGAACACTATATAAATATACTTACTCTATCCGGAAACTGGTTGTTCTTCACAATTAAATCCATTTTCCTGTTTTCCCTCTTGCATGAGAGAATACTTTGTTTACTTGACAGCTTTATTTAAAATTATTTTGCTGCTTGCACACGGAGAAAGTATACGCGCCAGGGTAACGGTGCTGATGTGATGTTAAAACTTTCATGAGGTGCTGAGCTTGCATTCTATGTTCATTTATATATTTCTATACAATAAGATTTTTATTTAGGATATTTTATTAAGTACGTCATATTTTGATTAACGCCATCAGCAGTTATTAAACAATTATTAACAACAATTATACTCTCGACAAAACTTGGAGGTTGCTTCTATTATCTTAAGTTTCAAAAGTTTTTGAGAGAAAACCTGAGAATTTACACGATAAAAGAACAAGCACAGAAACGCATTGATATACACTTAATAATAAAATAACAATCTCATATTTATTTACAGACGACAAACGTACGTAACTTGAGCAAAAATAATCTTCCACTTTTAACAGCAGTACCAAGTTTCAGAACTAAACCTCTCCTAAAATATGGGCTAACATTTATCATTGCAGCATTAACAGAAGGAAATGAGAAATTGAGTGCCTTTTTAAAAAAATTATTTAAGATATAATGATAGGCTTTTAATTTGAAAGGAAATTCCATTTTTATAGATTAGAATAAAATTTAGTTATACAACTTACTATTTACAATATTACATAACTACTTCTTATTCTAGCTATATAAATGTTTTGGTGTCGGTTATAATCTAGCTAACTGAGCTTGCTTAGCTGCCAGGCTTTCTAACATTGCTGAGTAGCATAGTCACTCTTCTATCACCTTCTCTGGTTTGCTATCTGTTTCCCTTTGTTGTCCCAGCACATTTTCTTCTCCACTCCTTACTTTTGTAATTTGAAGCGGTTGAATGGGATGAAGGTGGATTCTCATGAATTTCTCACCTTTGGTGACGCTCTAGAAGATATCTAGAAGCTCCCCCTGCAACTCTTGTTGTGGACGTGTGCATCAGTAATTCTTGAGCGATGAGTCTTCTCTCTGTCTGGCCGCAGTATCAGAGCGAGAATAATTTGTAGAAAACGATAGCAAATTTTTTCTTCTTCAAAATATTGGAATTTATTTTACTAAAACCATTATTATATCCTATTACAATGTTAAGATCTGTAGATTATATGCTTATATAAAATACTCAATACTGATTCCTTGCAGATTCCGCGAACTTGCAGATCGGCACTACAGATAACACATCTTTACACTTCAAAGATCTAACGAAGAGTGAAGCCAAAACTATTTCTTTCTTACACATATGATATTTGTGCATCTTAAATGACACTCAAAATAATTCTGCACAACCTTGTAGAGACACAACTCTACGTCTTTCTTCTACGACGTTCTTAAGCAGAAGAAAGATCTTTAAAACTTTTAACAACTTCCTCTCATTTGAGGTTGTCATGGTTACACATAACCTACCTTATATTTTATCCATTTAATTAAACATTACAATTTCTCCAACTATTCATCTCAAACCACATAAAATATCTAAAATAACTACTTCACATTCATTTCACTTTAGATTTCCAAAATAGGTTCCAGATATTTCTATTTCTACTTTCATTTTTCCCCGTGACTATTTTATGGCTATCAACTTGTTTTGCATCTTTTCCCATTTCTTCTCCCACACTTACTGTCCCCATACCTACAGTTAGCTCTTTGCACTCTCTCAGAATATTAACTGTGCTTTCTGTGTCTCTACATAATTCACATATTTCTATACTGATGCATTTTAGTCCCATTAAAATCATTGTTCCTGCTCTAATTCTATCTGGTACATTGATCGACATATCTTTCTCTTCTCCATTCTCTTTTTATTCGTCTATAAAACTTAAATGACTTATTTTTTGACTTTCTATATCCTCCACTCTGGTGCTGATAATTTTCGAAAAGCCTTCTACATTCCTATTTTCTAATCTCCATAAAACAACCATTCCTATTTCATCCACAGTATTTTCCGCCTCTAACCATGAACATTTTCTACTTCCCGTTTTCTTTTGTTGATTCATATATAGCTTCAGAATTTTATCATATTTAATCAAAAACTTATGCCAAAATTTTAAGACCGTTTCAATAATTATAAATTTTCCTTTTGTTTTTCCTAATTCTACTAAGATTACTTCTCCTGAAACTTCTAGACAATCCCAATATTTATTTAGCAAATTCTTTGTATAACTGGTCTGTTTTATATCTTTTAATTTATTTAATTACAATTTATTTAAAATTTATTAAATTTATTATTTTTGACGTCCCCCATATTGCTGAAGCATACAACACAAGGGAAAGTGTCAAGGGAAATAGAAACTGTTTGCCCGGGAAATATCTTTGTAGATGCAGGTTTGAGTGGGGAAAATGACGAAACAACATCTCAAGATTTTTTTCTGTCAATTTTTAATCTAAATTTGTCGAGATCATTAGTACCATATGCGCAAGATTTCTTGAGCGTTCGGGTCCCAAGTCCTCATTCGGTAGATTTCGTCTATTTCCGCAAACACAGATGACAACTTTGAAACAGGAAATGCGCTACACACTGTGACATCTAGTGGTTAATATGCTAAGCTTTCACACGTACGCCATTTCATTTTGAGTAATTTTGACGTTAATTATTAGCTAACGACTTTACAACAAATCTAAAAGCAAGACTATGTTGTCAGTGTTATGGCTCTCGAAAGGGGATACACGATTTTTCGTCTACCTCCGTATAACTGTGATCTGAATGCAACTGAGCTGGCGTGGGCAAAAATAAAGAATGTTCACAAAGTACGCAATGTTAACGAGAACCACAAATTTGCGGAAACTTGCTATAGAAGCGACGGATCGGGAAGGATACGCTAAGAAGGTCCAAGAGCTGGAAATGCAACATTGAAGAAACGATGGAGCAATATAAAATGTAATTAATGAAATTATCAACACATTAGAGGATACAAGCAATGAAAGTGACGCAGTAGACTTAGAAATCGAAGAATCACAAAGCGAGTGAGTGTTTATAGCTGTCATAATATTTGTGTAATACTTTTATGTGTTTTATAGCAGTAAATATATAAGCATACAGCATATCAGATGGAGTTCAATTGTTTGTTGCCACATCTCATATCTTCGGCGCATATCTTCACTTATCTTACAGCAATTTGGCTGAATTGTGTTTTTGCAGGTTGACCACACTGCAGAAACAAAAGTGTGTAAGCTCTCTTTTCTTCCCCTCTGCCCGCACTACACCGTAAATCCAGCGCTCAAGAAATCTTGCGCATACAGTTCTTTGTGACTCCTTCTCTTGACTATACTGGTATCTCATACATTCTCTCTAACCACTTGCTTGAGTTTCGCTTTGCATAACCTTATTCCTGACATTGCTGCCTTTCGTTTGACTACCACCTTCTTGCCATTCTCCCTTATTATTCAGCATAATCCCTAAGTAGTCAGATTCTTTTACAACTTCTAATTTTTTTCTCCTTTAACCATTATTCCTCTTTCTTCAATTTTGTCCCACTTTTAAAACCCATCACTGTTGTTCTTTTGTGCCATGGTGCGGGCGCTGAGGACCCCTAGCACTCGTGGTACCTCTAACGTTACTAGAGGAACCTCGGGCCGAACATTCGAGCCTCTCCCTGATAGGGAGTCGTTTGGACTGGGTTGGACTCGAGGGGGGCCCGTTGGTGATCGGGTACGTCTCCGGACGGGGTTGAGGAAAGCCATTAATATTCCCGGGTACTAGCCAGCATAGCTAGTAGAAGGTGTGTTAGATCACCAGGTGGCCCCACCGAGATCATATCGGTAGCCTTCCCATTTTGGATTTGGCGCGCGTAAGTGACGTATCCACTTCCATCCCGTCTTGTGTCCATAGGACCAGATGGGGGTGGGGCCTTGTTAGTCTCTAGGTCTTGCTCTATGGACAGCTCCACGGAGGCGCCGGGTGCCCTTTTGTGACAGCTCCGTAACTCCGTGGTCGAAGGTGACCCGGGTCCTTGGTCCTACGGGTCCAGGACTAAATGGAGTAGAACCTCTGACATTAACGTGTTGTTCTTTTGTATTTACTTTAATTCTCCACTAATCACAAACATTTTGATTTCTGTATTGCTCTTTGTATGACGTTATTGCTCCTACCGTCAGATCATCTGCATATAAGAAACCTGGTGTCTCTTTATTTCCTGTTATCGGACAGTGTTGATTTCTTTCTTTCGCTCTATCCACTAGATAATCCATAAATAAACTAAATAAAATGGAACTTAATTAACAGTCTTATCTTAAACCCAACTTCTATTCCTTTTTATACCACAAACAAGAAAAAAAAGTAATGCAGTGTTGGTCCTTAGTCTCCCATTAAATTGGTTCACTAACATTCGTAATTAATCACACTCCTCACTCTGTGACACAGTTGCTATTAGTCGATCAATACTAACCTGAGTTCATATATCGTAAAACCTTTTACTATGTGCTGGTCGTTCAACAACATAGTTCTCGATACGGAGTGTACAAACAAGGATACGGCGGGCAGTACCAATAGGGTTGGCAGCGCCGAGTTCCAAACAACTGCCTGCCCGTGACTCGATATTTGATTTACGAGCACACAAACAGTCATTGTTACATGAAGTGATCTCTAACAGAGCTGCCAAACCTCTCCAACTCCCTCCTCTAAACAGTTTACACTCGACGTTCCTCAATTCACATCATACGTGCTGAGGTTCTCAACCTTGGGAACTGTTCTTATCCAATAACTGTCTCTAAGTGCAGAAATCTGAAACACTTTAGTACTTACACACATACACTACACCTACACGTACTCCCACCCAAATAAACGCTCTTTTGCTCTCTGCTAAGTTGGTATGTACAGTAGTATTCATTCCTCCAAAACAAGACATTGATATTGAGACACATGTTTTTGAAGTTTACTGAGTACTTTATTATCTTACAAATACACACAGTTTAAGAATTAACAAGATATCTGTTACATTTACATGACGTTCTCCACTGAATCTTCAACAAAATATTTTTAAACCCCTATTTTCTATTTCATCTTGAATGAGATAAACATTTCCAAATGTTTTTATCGCATGTTTTCTCGAATGCAAACAGTAAACGGAAAATCAGTATAACTAAGCAGTGGTTAAATCTTTTAAGAGGTGTTGCTATGTAATAGCTTTGAAATTCCGTTCCTGTGAATGGCCTAAAGAGAGATGAGGCAAGAGAGAAATAAATGCCTTCCATGCGCGAAAACCGTAAGTATTTTGAAATGAGAACTATGTACAGAATGTCTACACAAATAGTCATACCAAAATTTTGAGGAGGGAAGTTTTAAGCTTTTTGTTGTATATCTGATTCTCTTTTGTCATCAAGTGAGAAACGTGTACTTTGTTTTGGAGAAAATGGCTGCTTTGCCAATCGATTCTAGCTGGTGTGTGCTTGAATTTCCGTAAATAAACAGTGTTTTAGCGGTTGGCCGGGTATTTAGACGGCAATTTAGACGTCCAGCGCCTCCCGCAGCGACAAATCGAAGGTAGACCGAACAATTACGTGACAGAGGATGTCGGTCATCAGTGAAAAGGACGCGCGTTTAGGCCAAATGTAAATGAAGAAGCGATTCACAAATCCGTGAAATATTTAAAAAGAGCCCTAACATATCAGTACGGAGATCCAATTAACAGTTGCAGATACAATACCAACAGTGGAAGCGAATGACGTCATTTCCATATAAACTGATGTAGCCTAATGTTCCAGTAAAGAGGCTATCTTTTTGATAGAAGATTATGAGATGACCATGATCGAAGAGGACGAGGGTTTGAAGTAGCGAATCATTATGAGCGATGAAGCATCAAAGTTGAAGCAAAACTTTAAACTTCCCCTTTCAAGTGATGACATGATGGGGTTTATTTGTATTAAGTATTACCTAAAATATATCCTTATGAAATCTAATAATAATAACAATAATAATAATGATGATGATGATGGATGATGGAGATGAATGATGAATGATGAATGATGGATGATGGATGATGGGTGATGGATGATGAAAGATGGATGATGACGGATGATGACGGTGATGATAATATTAATGGAGGTGGCAATGGAGCCACTTTTACAATTTGCTGCAACCGTTTCCTCTATACCTCTTGACTGACTACTAAAGGGGTAAAGCGTAATTTGCAAGGAAAACATGAAGGAAATGGAACAACTTTAATCACTGTTTCACACGAATTCTCGTTATTTTTAGATTTAAAGCATTTAATTTATCTCGAAATACAAGGTTTTAGGAGGAAAAAAAAAACAGCATGGTAAATTAGGGGTACTCTGTATATTGCAGATATCTTCAAACGGGTGTGAGAGAGTTCGGGACCACAGATTTAATTGTTCCGTATCAGTGATTATCCTGTTGTTATAAATGTGCTCTTTATCGTAATGAAAATGGAAAACCTGGCAAGACAGAAGTAAACCTTTAACATGTACAGATAAAATAAGATTTACATTTTCTCTGAACTATTTAAAATAAAATTTGGTGACCATATTGCCAATTCCCAACTACAGTCTTTCTTCCCAAGTGACCCATAAAATTATCATTCTTAAGATTTATTGGGATGTTTATTTTGCTTCTTATTCTTAGCGATGTAAAATAACTTAAGTTATCTTTTTTTACTTTATTTTAATATTGGATTTCACCCTCAGTAAGGGACTCTTAAGGGTCTCCACGGCGCAACATCCCTTTCTGGATCAAACTCTACCGCACGACCGCTGCCCATCATGGGCGTCATAAGAGGGAGCTGTACTTGAAGATGGGACGTTATCAGCATCCCACTCCCTCCGGTAACCAGGGCGCTAGTTCTCAACTAAGCACTGCTTAATTTGAACCTCAGGAACCTAATGAGGATCAAGGCAACTCGCACTAGTTCTCAAAACGAGAAAATCCCCACTTGGATACTGTAAATCAAAACCGTGTCTTCCATTTGATAAGCAGCATTACCATCACACTGCGACAACCATGTCTGTTACATAGTAAAATAAAATAGTATATCTACTGCCCAACAAATAACCACGCTGTATACTTCATGTGTGACTGATAAGTCTTTCCAGTTTCAAATTTATATTGTAGATGTACAATTGTAAAAGAATTTATAGTTTCATTTAAGAAGATACTCGTATTGGATAAGATCTTTTATTGCAGATGGACAATTATAAAAAAAAATATAATCTACCATGTGTACTAGTCGTGTGCGCTCACGGTTTTGTTGTGCTGTGCATGGCCGCACCGTGGCTCAGTGGTTAGACCGCTTGGCTCTCACCAAAGCGGCCCGGGTTCGATCCCGGGCGACCGCAAAGTGAGACTTTTGGTGGACAACACGGCGCTGGTGCAGGTTTTCTCCGGGATCTCCGATTTCCCCCGCCATTTCATTCCACCAGTGCTCCATCTTCATCTCATGTATCATCAGTGTCACCGCCTGTGGTGCCGTATGTAGTAAAAGCGGGCGTTAAAACACTGCACATTTCATTTCACAGTTTTGTTTAACCGTTTTACGGCAGTTTCTTTCATGGTGATTTCCAGGTGGTTCTACACAGAGACAAGGTCTTGTCACAATATATTAGATAACTAAATATGTTGTGTGGGACCAATTATTTGGTTAAACAATTTACCATAACCGTTTTTAATACCCTGAGTATTTGGGTCGTCCGTTTATGCTGCTGAATTTCAAATGCAGCAGAATTACAGCAATGTATTTTAAATGGCTGTGAAATGGTACAGAATGTGCTGAATTGGAGCTGTAACAGTGCACGAGAAGCACGTCTGCCTCTTGGCTTTCTGTGAATAACTTTGAACATGCTTTCTAAACGTACTTGTATCGTAGTTTCGTCTGTGTTATATACTGAGCATTACTGCAAGTAGTTCGACCCGAATTTGTGTTCCTTTACTAAACCTTGTGGAGGAATTAATTTTCGCGGTGTTACACTTGTGATCTCTACTGTGCTGCAAAGGTCTGAAGTAAGCAATGGTAGAGAAAATCTTCACTGAACAATTTAGATTTATTTAACCTCTGCAAAGTGTATAAATCTATACATTAACAAGTATTTACATTACTCTATGCCATTCTGGCATTATGAACAGATTGTTATTGCTAAGAAAAGCAATTTCCTAAGTGAAGCTGACTTCATTTGATAAATCATTATAAATTATTGAAACTTATTTAAAATTAAGTTTATGGACGCTTCTTAACTTCTGTGGTTCTCTGTCTTGTTCTATATTGGACGTGCAATGTGTTTCACTTTGCGCAGAGGTCTCTTTGAGATTTAAGCTATTTTACATACCACAAATGTAAATGAGGCCATCAGCTTTACTTCCCTTCCGAAGCAAGGCATAGTAAGGATGTTTACAGCTAGAGACGAGTTAAAATTGCTTCACTGCTACGCTTTGTCCTTCTGAGAGCTTTATTCACCTCATCTGTTGCTAGTAGAGGGCTGTTCAATAAATAATGATTATAATTTTTTACGGACATAAGTTGGCGCACTAAAATTCAATCTTATTAAATTATGTTAGCTTAATCTGAAACAAACACGCCGTAGTAGTTTCATTGTTGGTACTCCTAGTTCCCGCCTGTGAGAACCAGGCAAGTTCAGACATGCTCAGTATCGCCTACCGCTGTAATGGAGGTAACATTCAGTTAAAGTTGATGTTAGAGGAAGATCCAGATTTTACTTCAAACGTAATCACTGCTGATAAAACTTGGCTACACCATTTTGGTCCTGAGAGCAAACAGAAAAGCTCAGCGTGGAAATCTCCTTCATCACCACCAATCTCCAAAGAAGCAAAAGTGGTTGCTTCTTCTGGGAAAGTTATGGTCATCTCATTCTTTGATATTCATGAAATGGTTTATCAGCTTGTACCTGCACACACATCACTAACTGGACATTGCAAGTCCATATCAGGTGCTAAAGACCACATTTCCATGAAGCAGGCTGGATCCTGCACCACGATCATGCGCAGCCGCATATTGCCAATGTTATTGCTGAATATCTTGCACAAATCAACGTGAAGTGTATCCCTCACCCTTCCTAGAGTCCTAATTTAGCCCCATGTTACTTTTTTCTATTATCTAACTTGAAGAAACGCCTTCGTGCTAGGCATTAGCCATCATCAGAGGCAGTAGTGAAGGCTGATGAGGCGATTTTAAAGGATCTCTCAAAAATGGTTTCCAGCATGTCTTTGAAGACTGGCAGAAACGCTGGGACAAGTTGCATCGCATTCACGGGAGACTATTTTGAGGACCATCAAAATTATGAGGATGAGTAAAGGTACGTTATCAAAAAACTTGTGATAATTCTTTATTGAACATCCCTCGTATATTACCATATAATCAGTCAAAGTTTAAATAATTCGGAAGGACTAGTTTAATATCCAAGTGTTACTGTATTCAATAACATGCTCAACTGGATCATTATGGCACGCGTCAAATAAGTATCCGATACGTAAACAAAGAATATGAAAGCATTTTAAGATATTCTCTGTGAGCAACGAAGATGGAAATACCTATAAACATATTTAAATACAAAATAATTAAGATATGCATTTATTTTTAGTTACTGTTATCCAATAATATACAATGGAGTCCCTAACTTCTGCTTTACTTTTCTCCCAGGAAGGAATGTTTACATGAATTATTTTGCTTATCGGTACAATAAACCAGGTAATATCTGATGTGTTACCTTAGCACGAATTTTTCCAGTTATTCTTCAACAAATTATTCTCACAAACACTTGTTATTCTTAATAAGGTACAATGTTAATGGGGAACTATTTAACAAACTTTTCGTTTTTGAATTTCTGTTTATAGACATGGAACATTTTTTGTGGGTTCAAGAGGTCTCAAAATTCATATTCCCCGGTAAATATTAACGTCGAATTCTTAGGTAGAGTGCAATATTTCTCCTACTTGTTACAGGGAGTAGTAAAAGTAAAAATGAAACTCAGAGAGAAGTTAACGCTTCATCTATGAATATCTTGAAAAAAGTGATAATACTCGTTCCAGTTACTGCTAATCACATCTTTTTGCTCTTATATCCAGCGTAGCGCTACCATTACACTGAATCACTGTTGCGAAAAATCACAACAAATACGACTGATACATCAAATCGTATCACAATCGATCTGTCACTGCTGTTATCGCAATTTGGTCGTGTTTTCACTCGTCGCTCTCCATGCATTCATAAATTGGCCTATTGATCTCGCCTGGATTCGACTTGATTCGACTCTACTGGTAGGCTGAGGATCAGCCTGAGTGATGCTTTTGGCTGATTGGTCCATGGGGCCTCACCCCTTATATAGCGCTCAAACCCAGATGGAAAATTCTGGAAGAAGAACCTTCAGTAAACACTAAAGTAACATAGCACACAATAAATACTTTTTCCGGCTATTACTTGATAAAAGCCCTGATCATAAGCACTGGGTGTGTCGGTAGCGCCCGTACCTCCAAGCCGGTCGCCGCGGCCGTCGTGACAATTTGGAAACAATGTCACTTACGTCCTCTATGAAAGTCGAACTTATTTATCTACTTCCTACAATAAAGTCTTCATAAATCGTAGCATTATAAATGTGGAAATTAAATTAAATATTGCTTTTATTGACAATGTGCCAATGAATACAAATATACTCACTGAACAAATAGTAGGACAGGTAAATTCTCAGCTATATAGGTTATAGAATATAATACCAATGAGACATAGATATACAACATCAAATAGGACATTATGTGGAGGTGTGTAATACAATCAGAGCAAGTTAAAATAAAACCAAGGAAATTTACAACAATAAAATTCTAAAACTTAAGGCCACAACTACATATTTACGTGATAGAGGGCTCATAATAAGAAAGAGACACAAGTCCAATAAGAGCGAGTGAGGAACAATGCGAAATGAATCAAATGAACACAGATTTGCTGAAAAGTAGTAGAACCAGTGTTCACAAATTATCTACATAGGACTCTGAGGAACTGATGTAGACAACCATGACGTGAACAGAGCAGAACTGCAAATTAGGAGAAATACCAATTATGGGTTAGAGTGAGGACCATACATCGAAGGGTACACCTCGTACATTAAGCACCTACATCGATCCGTTGCGACTACTATCCTCAGGGATGAAGTGAAGAAAGCACAGGAAGGAATATACTGCAGAGATGCCACAAAGACGCTCCAACTGCTGGGACCATTTAGAGAAGCGATGACGATCAGAGGAACAGGTATCCCTCTAAGGCAAGCACTCGCAGCCATTTTTTCAACACCCTGTACTTCACGAAACCTAGAGAGAGAGGGAGGGAAAGAGAGTATGTCATAGGAGAGGAAGGAAACGGAATAAGGAATTAGGATATCATCGTAGATAAGATACAATCTAAACATTTTCCTATTGACTGGGGAAAAATGACAGAAGCTCAAGACCGCAGTGGACTTATGGGAATCGAATCCGAAATCCTCCAAATGCAAGACTCACGTTCGGAGTATATTCTATTTGGATACGTATCTTCTAATCAGACCATCGTGTGAGTGCTTACCCCTGTAAAATCAATAACATACACCAATTTCCTTTTGCAGCACGATCATTAGAAACTTCGATAAGTAAGACAGCTCTTTTTATGTCTCTTAGTCTGCCGGTACGTGCCTTCATAACCGGGTGTACGCTTATTCCCCAATGTTAAAGAGGAGCAAGAAGAAATGGACACGGAGGGCGTTAAGAAGTTTCTCCAAAACGGGATGAGACGGGATGATTTCTCTATCCCAACAGGAAAGCGAGGTCTTCCCTTAAGGGAGCATTTGTTTCCATAACTTTCTTCCTCTCTTCCTGCCTGACCTCCATCCTTGCTTCCTCTTGCATTTTCTTTTGAAAGGTATAAAGCGGTCATTTCATAAATTCTCCACTCTTTTCCCACAAAGTTGTAGACGTTTCCACATCGAGTCGAGGTATGTACCTTGTGTTTAATCCTGCCTACTTTATTTCTCTTGCCTTTCTTGATTTCCCGGTCCACGTGTCGCCATACAAGGTCTCCTAAACCAAGTTAACGCCCCTCATGACCTACTTCAACTGTTCCCTCCACATAGTAATTTCCAGCTGGGTTGCTCTGGAAACATATACCACAACTTTTTACCAGCTAGTTTCCATGATAATCAGGTAGAAGCTGCTGTAATTTACCTTGTAATAAAATGCATTATCCCACGAAGCCTGCTATTATAAACCTTTAAACTCCAAGTGAGAAATATCTGTTTTTCTTCCATTTTCTGCATGAGATATGACACATTTAAAAGGTAAGTTACTTCCTGGGGGAAACAAAACTTTAAATAACTGTATTCAATAAATGTTTGCTCTAGTCTTTATGACATTGAGTATTAGTTAATAACTTATTTATTATTAATTTACGGTCTCCTAAAACTTAATGACTGCTTGGCTCTGATTAAATTTTTAAATATTTCCAATTTTTAAAAGTTTAAAATTAAACTGGTTATTTAATTGCAAAAAAGGTTTGTGAATGTATTTTAAGCCAATCTTCTGAAGCTAATATAATCAAGTACAGTTATTTGAAAGATCCACTTCTTGTGAAATTTGGAAATGCCCATTTCGTACGGAAAGAGTTTCATTTTTAAACAGATTTCACAACAGTCACTCAAATTTTCAGTAGCCTCCGAGGTAAATCATATTTTTAATATTTACAGGAAAATATGCTTAAGGTGCAGTTATTGTAATTTTGGAACTCCGTTGCTAATTTGCATATTACACATGTTTATTGTGAACTTATCATTTTAGACATTTTAGACATTTTAAATTATAGAAAAATTTGAAAAGTCAAGAACTGCATTAATTTTTTCATAAAAATTGCCAATCAAACTTGAATTTCGTGTAGTACTGAGATCCTCTGGTTAGAATTTCAAAGCAAATCGTTCAATTGTTTCACTGTAAAGGCCACCTCAACAAAAAATAATCACTTAAAAGGTAGATAAAAGGTTCTGACATCTATATAACAGGGATAACCCTAAAATAAATTGCCAGAACACACAAATATGTTTTCATGCCAAATGAAATAAAACTTGAATATTCTGTTTTTTTTTTTTTTTTTTTTTTCAAATGCTAGGCTTTGGCAATGAAGTCATTAGCTCCCTTGCTCTCCAATATTTCTGTGTAATGGTTCCGGTAGGTAGGGCTTCACAGGTTAGAAGATGTTCTTCAGTCATTTCCTCTTCTTTGTAGCACAGAGGACAATTTGGATTTGTATAAATTCCTATTCTGTGTAAGTGTTTAGCCAAATAATCATGTTCCGTAAGTAATCTAAAATTTGCTACTGCAGCTTTACGTGGTATTTCTGGAATAATTTATGGATTTTTAATTAAAATGTTCCATTTTTTATCATTGGCTTTGTTAGATATTGATTGTTTTTGTTTGTTTTAATATTTTCTTTTGATTAATATTTTTATGGATGTAAAAGGTAAGTTTTTACTTTTGTTCTGAATTAAATTTTCATCTTTTTTGGCAAGAAAATCAGCTCATTCATTTCCAGCAATTACACAATGTGAAGGTATCCACTGTAATACCCAAATGACCTTGTTGTCGACGGGCCCTAAAACACCACACACTCCACTGTAATGTAATTCTTTTCTGTAGTTTTTGAAGTTGTTGGATCATTTTGTGACATTCTTTAATTTGGATTGACCTCATTTTATATGAACGTATTACACATAATGCTGCTTTAAAATCACACAGTATGACAGCATTTTTAATTTATCTATTCTGTATAGAAGGTATTGGATTGAAATATGAATAGCCGTTACTTCTGCATCAAAATTTGTTGTGTGGTATCCTGCTGGTTGATAGAATGAAAACAGTGTACACTTAATTCCTGCTCCTGAGTTGTTATCCAAGTTATATCCATCTGTGTAGATATGTGACCATTCTTCAGGTGGGTATCCATTGTTCACATTTTATAATGCTAGTGCTTTTAGTACAGGTTTGGAAGTTTCAGATTTTGTAACTATTTGTTCTAAATCTAATTGAATATTAATTTGTTCAAAAGTCAGTGGGTTTTCTTTGATTAAAATGTTTTCTTTAGAATTAGGAAGATTCAGATCTGTTATTAACTCCACAACTTTATGTAGGAAACTTGTTTGTGTTTTCATCTTGATTGGTTGGCTTGAATATTCTGTGAATAGCATAGTCATGCATAGTCATTAAACTGTACAGATAGCCAAATTCGTAGTACATAAAAGTGCAGATCTCATTAAAATTCCTAATTTAGATATAGTACACTTTTATAATGAACTGTTTCCGAGATATTACGTATTTGGTTGCATCTTTCAAAACTTGGCATTTCTCAAATGGGAAGTTATTCCTTTGGCATATAAACACAATGTATTTTGGAAATCATAAAATAGTGACTAGCTCTTATTAGATTTTCATTTGTTACAGATACTTAAATCAAGTGCAACAATGGCCTCGTTACGAAGCTTTTCTTTTATACCGGACTGCAACCTCAGATTGACAACATTTTTGAGGTTTTATAAAACAGTGCATCATAGCAGATTAATTTTATGAGATTTCAGTCGCGGCTGTTAGCTGACGATGCAGCTATAATTAGATCAATCAGGACCGAGGGGAGGGTTGTTCATAATATCATAACGTGTAGTTACACGAGATTTATTTTGATCAGCATGTATGTACCCATAGAAAAATGTGCTAGCGCAACAAAGCTAGAGAAAGCGTAAAAACTAATAATTCCTAATATTCATGTAGATATATAACCTAAATATTACTTCATTTATGATTTAAATGTTCCTAAGTATTGTCTTTGTAATAGCAAAAGACTTATATTGATCAATTTCAAAATCATTATACTGTATATTGATAACATGCAAATTCAATATTATAGCTTCTGCACCATTGAAGGCAAGGCTATACTGAAAATTCGCTGAAATTGTTGAAAATCGTGAAATTTTCTTTTTTGGCACTGTTTGGTAGCTTAGGTTGAGTAGTAATAGATGGTGCGCTATTTTTATCATTTGCACCATATTAGGTCATCACGTGATAATTTAAAGAGAGCTTTAACACTCATTAAACTAACAATCGTTATTTTAAAATTAATTTTCTGAGAAACTCTTTTCTAACACTTTTCAGTGAGCAAAATGCCTTGCGCGTCAAAGTGAATCTTACAGGATAGGTCCATAATATGTAAATAAGAAACTTCACATTTCCCCTTTTTGTTAATGCTCATGTTTTGAAAATTATATGCTGTTAGGTAACAAAAAGGTTAATATTTTCAAAATTTTGAGGGCTGATATACGGGAAATATTTTATATTAAATGCTGCAAGAGTATTCCGAAAATTAAGAATGTGGGTCTTTTAAAATTGCTGTGTACTAGCCGAAAACAAAAATTCAACTTAAAAGCTCAAATTTTTTGACGCGTAGAACATTTTATATAGCGAGTAACATGCACCATATTTTCACAAAGAATAATTAATAATTAATGAACTATTTGGTGCAGCAACATGAGAAGTTGCATGCGAGTTTAAAAAGACATCCTAATTATGCCGCTAAATGTTCTTACTGATAGATTTATTATTATAGAAGTTGGAATTTTAACTGAAGCCTTGCCTTAGTATAGAAAGTATTGTATTAATTCCAATTCAGAATTATATATCCCTTTATTTGGCACTCATGAAAACAGCAAAGGAAAAATATGTCGGGAGAGTGATACATGTCAATACATGTCAACGAGGTCTTCTGAACACTTGTATGTGATTTTCAAATGTTTAATTATTCTTTTTTACAAAATACAGTGTGTTGCTCAAGAGCAACATTGCCCACAACAATCCAAGGCGGAATGGTTGGCCACTATTTTGTATAGAAAGATCTGAAACAATTTCTCTTATTGACAAAAAACTATTGACTCTATTGATTGAACACTACTGTAGAGTATCTATTGGTGCAGTAACAGCATCATCCTTTAGGGCCATATCCGAGCCAGTGATCCAGATTGTCATAGCGTACATCCTGAAGAACAAGTGGGATTGATGACTTATTTTTGGGATTGGTGGTGTTGATTCCAAGGATGGTCTGTCTGCTTTCCTTTTCACTGCCATCATCAAACCATTTGCAATATCTGCCTTGAAAGTCTTAAGACTGATATTCCTGTCTGTAGTTTTTCTTCGGTATACCAGCCATGCATTTACCACACACAAATCCAGAATATATCCAAAAAGACTCAGGTTCCAACGTTTAGATTTGATCGGAACTCTAGAGTTCTATCAACATGCCAGCTAGATCAACACCTCCCATATGTTTATTGTATTGCTTTACAATGTTTGAGAAAGTTACTTCAATCTTCCTTTTCTCATTGTTGTTCCATCTTTTCAGAGAGGAAACCAGTTCATTGCCACAAAATGAGCTTGCTAGGCATACTATTTTGTTATCAACCCATCTCACAAGTACAATACCTGCTATTGCATCCATTCTGAAGTCATAGCTGCCTCGTCCACATTTTTAAAGAGTTTTCTCATCATCTGTTGGCAGTTCTTTATTCGATTCTTCCTCAGAGTTCCCATTGATTCAATATTGTGATCTTTCATATATGCAATTAGATCCAGGCGACAAAAAGTTGCCAAAGCATACTCTGGCATTCATACCATTGGGTATTGTCCTACATAGCATTATGACAACCTGGCCAGCAAATCCAAAAGGCTTCTCCTCTTCAGAGAAATCTGTCAGCATTCCTTTACTCGTGTAAGGCAAAAAGTCGTAGATATACTGACGGAGATTGCCGGCTCTCGGGCCCTTATACGAAACCATTATTTCATCAACTGCCAATTTTGATTCGTGCTGTTGGTTGCGGCAATGTCTTACAATTGCATCAAGAACGGGTCTAATCTTATAAAGTCTGTCACTGGAATTCCCTGCATTCTCATTGATTACAAAATAAAGGTATCTATGTAATTTCTGAAACCCTTTCAAGCTGAATAATTCCGTAATTTTTTCACAACTGGTAGGATGTGACCAATAATCAATCACAATTGGAAGGCATCTTCACAATCCCCATGTAAATAAAGACACCTAAGTATTGCTCCATTTCATTTACATTTGTATTTACTGAAGCAGTAGTTGGTTGCACGGAATAGAGGTTAGTTTCGTTCGCAATTATTTTTACCAATTCTGTATCAAAATATCTTCTGAAGTATTCTAAAGGAATGTTATTTTGAAAATCAAAGAAATTTGGTGTGGTTTCTGTGTATGTGACAAATCCTGTTTTATCCATTTGAATATTCTTGAATCCTTATTTTCATCACTGCTGGTGATTGCTGATGGAACAGTAGGTACATTATTACGTACATTCTCTAAAGAATTATCATCTGAATCAGAATCAGTTTCCGTATGACAAGCAGGCCATTTATCAAACACATCATATTTTACATAAACTTGCCGGTGAAAGCTCATTATATGGGTATACCCTGGTATAGATATTCCTGATCTGATGTAGGAATTTCAGAAGCTGTTTCAATACCTTTACTCAAAGAATTTTTCTCGATTACATGATTTGCAATCACTGGGTACACATTAGATATTATCACCCCTTTATTTTTACTTAAGAGAGGTCTGATTACCAATGATATGTCATTAATTTTGAACTTTGAAAATCTTGAGGTTATGTCTTCCACCAAGGTTTTGTTTGGCAAGTAGATGCAAACTGTATTGTTAACTCTGATACGTGATACGAGTTTAATATTGTGGGATTAACTAATTTGCCTAGAGCTAATACATATTCCTTGAGTGATGAACTGTCATTTGCTTCAATAACTAAAGCTTGATCTTTATTTGGCATAGATTGTGCAATTGAAGAATAACTGATTGCGGTTGCAGTGTTGCTATTGTTCATCTTGCTATTATTTTCAGAAATTGGGTGGCAGGAATGATTTTCCAAACTGATATTAGCCGTATAGCGGCTGAAACAGTTGACTGCGGAAATATCAGTGATGCGTTGCTTTTCTTATGCCGTAATCATAAATCTATTAAATTACGTTTAACAAGTTATATAATTAGAGGAAATAGCTGTCTTTACTCACAGAGCTAAGTTACGTAGAGTACAACTTCCATTTGTGATGAAATACTCAGTTACTGCCCGTATTCAGGGAAAATACACTCAAAACTGGAAACTTAACTTTTATTATGTGTTTCAAATGGGAAAGGTTCTGGAATCCAGCTAATCAGATGCCGTATCAAACTCAGCGTTGCCAGCTTGTTACCCCACTCTTTTTATATTTCCCTCTCCCTCACACACTCATACAACATGCAGGTCTGCTTGGCGCTACATGTAAGGGTAAGCGAATTATATTTTACAAACTTTTTACAATGATGCAGCTGCCAAAATCAAAATTGGAAAAATCATTTTTGCTAATTATGTATATTTTTAAATACCATGACTATACTTATAGTTTATGAATTACCTGCTTTACTAATCCAAATGCGGGACACACTTGTTTTACCTACATCACACGCTTCAGCAGTAAGCCGTTGAGCATTTTCGAAAACGAGCTGATTTCTATATTCCTCATTGCCCAATTTTTTGAAGAACGTGTACACCTTAAAAACACTTCGAGCCTGACTTCGCAATAATTGTCTTTTTGAATCACCACTAAATTCACTGCAAGAAGCCATTCCACTATTTAACTCTTACTCTTACTCTACTGTTGATATTGATCTGAACTCTCCAGAGTAAATAAAAACTTCTTATCCAGCATTCATTCATAAACATAAGCATACAGCATTCCACAGGCTAACAGGAAATGAAGTGTTTTCTCTTTCTCGAATTTAACACCTTGATTTATTCACAGTAATTCTTTTATCACGTCATGCAGTAGTTTAAACTTGAGTAATGAAAAGTATATGTACATACATGCACACCAGCCACTTTGAACTCTCTAGAGTAAATAGAGATTACGAACCATTCATAAACAAAGATATAACGTGACCAGACACGTTCTGCCAGGGCAGCAGGAAATTTGTTGTTTTCTCTCGCTCGAATTTGCTTATACAAAGTAATTCTTTTATCACGTCATTTCAAACATTTTAGTTTCAGTTCTGAGTAATAACAAATATACGTACACGCATACATGCCAACCAATAATGATATTCATACAGTACTTACGTCGCGATTTATTGTTATAATGTTGGTAATATGTTTTATTTATTTGTATTAGAAGAACTATTTGAGCTAAAAATGTGGGGTTTTCATGGTTATGTGAGATACATTACTCTCTACCTTCCACATGGATCAGTTTTGAAGAAATCTGAATTTTTGTCTTAGCGCGAATAGTATTTCATACAGATTGATTAGGTTGACGCTCCTCACACAACACTTAGCGGGAATGCAATACGACAACACCACATGACTCCCATTGGCTGCTCGCCTAGTAGCGCTCAAGGACAAACACCTTCCCATTTGAAACGCATAATAGTTACACTCCTTATGCAGTCCACAGCATAGAACATATACTTATTAGAAGTGAATCTCCCATGTTAATCGTTGAAAACACAAGATGATCGCAGCCCCCTTATTTTCGGGTTACAAACTAAATTATGAAAAATCGCGCGCCCAAATCTTTTACGTTGCCGGAATACCATAGCTGTATTTTTCATACCTGCCTATCTGTCAGCTGGTGTTCACGATCCAATACCGTATTGCTATAGATGACGCATAAAGATAATTACGTAAGCTTTGAGAGTTGTGACTGCAGTTTCAAAGTTGTTGCATTTTCTAAAAGCTCACCTAGTTATCTTCTATAATCTGTATAAATTCAGTGATAGAACAAATAATCAGCTGAGTCTTGCAGTGAACTTTCTGCATTGTACCTGTACATTATTTTCTACTTTAATGAATTACCTCAAAATTTTGTATGAAATTTCAAGCAAATAACAATAGGATGTGGTATGTGACAGAAAAATTTGGAAAACACAGCACTTGACTTTATTTATTAATTTTTATATAATATGTATTAATGGTCTCTGTAATGATAACAGCTTCAAGAATCTATTCTCTGAATGGTAACTACAAAACTAAATATGTAATAAAACATGGTCTAATTACATTATTCGTTCTACAGTTGTGGGTCTTGCAATGAGCTTTCTGCAGGGCAAATATTCATTATATTCTACTTTAATGAATTATCCCCAAAGATTCTGAATGAACTTTTAAGGAATTAACAATAGGATGGGGTAATTCACATTTGAAAATATCAAAAAATGTTAAATAATAAAATGAAAACATTGTTTTGACACTTATTCCTTCCTTTTATTACTCTTTCTCACTAGCATAAAAATTAATTTGACATTTACTTAGATAACATGAGCAATTCAACTAAATCAATGACTAAGAATTTATAGCACAACACTAATTACAACACTGTACCTATAACTCAAAACACTTAATAGTGATGCAACATTTAAAACAAAAGCACTTTAACATCAAACTGAAACTTTTGCACGAAGTGATGTAAATAACAGAACTGATAAATTTCAATATTTTACAAATAAGCATTAACGTACATTACATTTTGTAATTACACTGTAGGGATTGTTGAAGGGTTTAAAGTGATAAATAATATGAGTAACTGTTTGTATTACAAAGAAAGCTTAGCATAACATTATAACATTAGCTATGTAGGAAGCATAATGCATGTTTCCAGATTAATGGTATTAGTTGCCCCAGAATATACCTGGCATTTGCCTAAAGTTAAGGAAAAACGTTTGAGAAGGAACCTCAAACACCTAATTAAATACACAAATAGAAGTACGAAAAACAATTAAATCAATTTAATCACAGTATTATAGAATACTGTATCATTACGTATTTTGAGAGGAATGACTGCTTTTAGGGAAAAGATTAGTTTAATAACATTAACTGCTAGTCATCCAAAAACTGTAAACATACATTAAAATACAAATTATAATAATACCTTGTACTTCGCACAATGAGTAGAGTTTATAAAAGCAAGTGCTAATTGTAGCATTTGAAGAAGTAACTTCAATTTAGTTGATTCACTGCTTCTATAACTGCCTACATCATTATGTATTTAAAAATCTGGAAAAAATATAAAAGCTACCACTTAATTGAAAAACAAATACAAAAAAGACATAAATTATACAAATCTGAATAATTTCATGTTTTTCATGACCTGTGGTAGCCAGTATTTCTTTTTTTAAATTTAACCAATCTTGTCACCGTGTTTCTGTGTATTTTATACATAAGATATTTTTAGGAGACAAAGATACATAATTTTGAAACCCCGGTACCCAAAAAACCCTTTCTCTTATTTGCTGAAGTAACAGCCACTGTCTTACCTGAGGACATACTCGAAAAAGCAGCTACGTTGTCATGAAAAGGCTCAGTGCCTAACACCGTTTCACCTTCATAACTGTCAATGTGTTTTGTAAGTCCTTTTTGAACTGTATCACCATTGACGTAATCACCTCCATGTTGAAAACTAACACTGCATGGGCCATTTGGTACCACTCCATGCTTTAACATACGTCTAGAACAATTGTGAAGTCTTGTTCCAGAAAATGGTACTCACACACATGAAAGGAAGCACTTTCACTGGAAATTTTTCAAATTTCTTTCCACTTCTGTAGCACTGCTGGCTTCCGAGAAAATTTATAGAATTGCACATTAGTATACATGCTGCATTGATCTAGGGGCTGATAATAGCTCCTCCAACACTGTGGGAATTTTCAGGAATACTTCAGCTGTTAAAATAGACAAACAAACTTGTTGAAATATCCTAAACATAATTTTAAGCATAAGAGATCTGAAATAATAAATTAATAAATTATAATATAGCCTGGAAGAAAGTAATGTGCAATAGTGGCGTAGTAATATGGCAGGTGTGACGTCATGGCTCTGGCGAAGCAAACACCCAAAGCACGTTTTCGTGAAAAATACCAAATCCACGACAGCAAACTAGCAATATTGCAATACAACACTACATAAACAAACTAGCGGTACTGTAATATATAAAGAAAATGGCAGTGTTTCATTGTTTACCCACACTAGTCTCGCCAGCTTCACGAAAATGATTGACAATAGGTTGTCATTATTATTACTCTTATTTTACTATTATTTAAAAACTAAACAAAGCTTATGGAATAGAGAAATGCTTTCATAGTTAAAGTGATAAAAAAGCATATTCCTTTCTACCCAATGAATGTAGCTTAATTTAATAATAGTAATTAATGATGATGAGGAGAAGAAGAAGAAGAAGAAGAAGAAGAAGAAGAAGAAGAAGAAGAAGAAGAAGAAGAAGAAGAAGAAGAAGAAGAAGAAGAAGAAGAAGAAGAAGAAGAAGAAGAAGAAGAAGTAGAACAATAACCATAACATATAACTGGAAGTTATTTCCGGGCTGTTATGCCGTGGTCTGCTGGATTTGTAGTTACCAGACGTTTCGTCCGCAACTGCGGCGGACATCTTCAGTGGCGTGGTCGTAGTCTCCTCGGAGAAGTTAGCGTAGCGTCTGAAGTGTTGACTGTCTGGGCTGCAGTATTTATACTGTTAGTGACCTCCGCTGATTGGACCGGCTGGCGGACGGAGCGAGGGAGTGGGCGGGCTTGGATAGGGATGCTACCTTCTGGTTGGTTCGCTTGGTTTTCTTCTGTTCTGTGTCGTTTCTTATGTTCGATGACAGGGTGCCAGTTGCTGTTGAGTTTCCACACATAATTTTAATAAGAAAGAAGAAACTTTGAAACTCAACAGCAACTGGCACCCTGTCATCGAACATAAGAAACGACACAGAACAGAAGAAAACCAAGCGAACCAACCAGAAGGTAGCATCCCTATCCAAGCCCGCCCACTCCCTCGCTCCGTCCGCCAGCCGGTCCAATCAGCGGAGGTCACTAACAGTATAAATACTGCAGCCCAGACAGCACTGTTCGCCCGGGGGTGTCTTTCGCGGCCGCCCTCAAGAAGGCCGAGACCACGCTGCAGCAAGCGGAAGCGACTGCTGTCCAAGCCGCAGCCCCTATAGCACCGCCTCCGACCGAGGGAAGCAAACCTGAACCCTCACAAAGCAGGGGGAAAAAGAGCGGGAAGTCAAGACCACAAAAGAGCGGGAAGCCCGCTATTCCACCTCCTGCGCCGAGAGTCAACAACCAGGGCCAGCCTGAAGCTCCGGCCTCAGCTGCTCCTGCACCGCAGCCTGCGCCAACGGTGGAACCTGCACCAGCAGCACCCTCGGCGACATCAGCCAGCTCACCTCAGTCCGCTGCTTTTGGGGGCACTATATCCCAGGCAGACCTGGACGAATTCCAGGCCCTCTCCCTGTGGTTCGGTGACCTAATCCAGAGGACCCTCCCGGCCCTACGCAACTG
This sequence comes from Mantis religiosa, assembly GCA_030765055.1. NCBI lineage: Eukaryota > Metazoa > Arthropoda > Insecta > Mantodea > Mantidae > Mantis > Mantis religiosa. Next base: position 91,669,384 of record CM060955.1, on the reverse strand, counting down.
TAAGCTGCAGGTCGAGAACCCTGCATTAACTCCAATGCAGAAGCACGCCATTGTGCTCAGAACGCTGGAGGAGCTGTTCCCGGGGTCCGCTAAGTAATGACCTCCAGACTCGTCCGGAGGCCATTACGTGCCGCGTTCTGGAACGCGAACGGCATCCGGGGTCACCACCCTAGCGTTCTTGAGTTTGTACAGTCCTTTGGTATTGATATTCTGATGGTCTGCGAAACCCATCTGGATGCCACAAGCAACTTTTCGCTGCCTAGCTTTGTCACCCATCGGTCCGATCGAATCGGCCGACGAGGTGGCGGCACCGCCATCTTCATCAGGAACCATATCACTCACTCACCTTTCCCACTACCCCCACTCCAGCACTTGGAAGCCTGTGCCATTCGGCTTGCCATTGGCGGGCTAGACACGCTGCTGGTAGTGGCCTACGATCCTCCTGATGCTCGCTTCTACGGGGCGGACTTCAACCTCCTGTTCAACCTTCATCCAGTGGTATGCATCGCCGGCGATCTCAACGCGAAACATGCCCACTGGCATAGCCGCACAGCTATCACCAAAGGGCGAGGGCTCTACCGCCTCATCAGCGGAAACCCAAGCCTTGTCGCGCACGGCCCGAGAGGTCCTACGTTCCATCCTGCCCGCGGCAGGCCGGATGTGCTCGACATCATGCTCACTAAAAACTTCCCATACCATCTAGACCTCTCGGCAGTCAACGAACTGGACTCCGACCATGACCCGGTCCTGGTGGACGCCAGCGTTGACATGCCAGCTCTGTTAAATCCAGACTGGACATATGAGATCGACTGGGATGCAGCCGTCCTAAACCTGAGCCAGTCAGTAGACCCGCGGCCACGTATCGACTCCATCGATGCGCTGGAAGCGGCAGCCTCTGACTTCTCCAACCACATCGTAAATGTGGTACGTTCCCACACTTACCGCATTCCCTCACACCACCACAACCCCATGACCATTCCAAACGAACTCCGGCAGCTGCTTAAAGCCAAAGCAACTGTCCGGAAGCTATGGCAGCGCTACCGCCACCCTAGGCTACAGGCAGTCTACCAGAGGTTCAAATCCCTGGCCAGACGGCTGCTTCGTGCTCACCGCTCTGCGGCCTGGGAGGCAACAATGAAGCGGGTAGACCTCGCGGAGAGGCACCCGTGGCGGATCATACGTTCCTTACGGAAGGACAAAACCCAATACCAACACCCTCTTCATGGCACTCGAGGGCGACTCGCCTTTGAGCCCCAAGAGAAAGCCACAAGTTTCGCAGACTATCTAGAGTCTCAATTCGAGCCACGGGAAGACCCGCAAGACGACGAGTTCACCGAACTCGTGGAGGAGGCGGTGGAATACCTCTACGAGGACCCCCCTCCCCCACGCGATGTGATCCACATCCCCATTGCCACCCCCAAACAGGTGGCAGCCCAAATCCGCAACCTCAAACCAAACAAATCACCGGGGCATGATGGTGTTACGGCACTCATGCTCCGAAACCTTCCCAAAAGAGCTGTGATCCACTTGACGCGGATTTACAATGCGTGCCTCTACCTCCGCCACTTCCCAACTTGTTGGAAAGAGGCGAGGGTGGTATGCATTTTGAAGCCCGGCAAGGACCCACTCTTTCCGTCAAGCTACCGGTCCATAAGCCTTCTCTCAGTCGTCTCAAAGGTTTTTGAGCGACTGCTCTTGGCCCGCCTAACTCCTCTCTTCGAGGAAAGGCACCTCCTACCGGATCACCAGTTCGGTTTCCGTCGGGGCCACTCCACGACCCTGCAGCTACTGCGATTGGTAGAAAAGGCTGCCCTGGGCTTCCAGGACAACCTCAAAACCGTCGCGGTGCTGCTGGACGTGGACAAGGCCTTCGCCACAACGTGGCACCAGGGACTGTTATACAAGCTCAAGGAAGCACAACTACCCGCCCCATACCTCACCCTGATCAGTAGTTTCCTCCGGGACCGAACCTTCAGGGTGCGGGTCGAAGGCAAACTCTCCACCGTCAGACCCATAGCGGCGGGAGTCCCGGAAGGCAGTGTACTGTCGCCGTTACTCTTTGCTGCCTACATGTCTGACTTCCCCACAGAGCCTCGCACTGTTCTGTGCCAATATGCTGACGACGTCCTCATATTGGCCCAGAACAAAAATGTCCGCTACTGCCTCCCTCCGCTGCAACGATCACTCCGAGCCATCGGCACGTGGAGTGAAAGGTGGAGGATGGCCATCAGCCCGCAGAAGAGCTCTGCCCTTCTGCTGGGGAAGGTCCTCCGCTGGCGCCCGGTGGGAGACCTGCGGTTGAGGCAGAGAAGGATCCCTTGGGTCCGGACTGCCAAATACCTGGGTGTCCGCCTGGACCGCGGCCTCACATTCACCCCACATGCCCGTGAAAAAATCGGCCTCGGCCATGCAGCGCTCAGGCAGTTATACCCCATTTTCCGCTCGACCATGCCCATCCGCCTGAAACTGCGGGTGTACCGTGCGATCATCCCGCCCCTGATCCTGTATGGATGCGAGGTCTGGGGATCGGTGGCTCGTACCACCATCCACAGACTGCAAGCCGTGCAGAACAGGGCGCTTCGGATGATCTATGGTACTGAACGTATGTTTCCCTCCTACATTCTCCACACCCATTCTGGCATACCTTACATCGAGGACGTAGTGCGCGAGCGCTCGCGCTCATTGTATGCCAGGATCACATTCCATCCTAACCACCTAGTGAACACACTAGGGCAGTACGACCATCGATTACCTAGGAGGAGAAAGAGCTACCGCCTCCCCAAGGATGCCCTTGGGTGGTGAGACCAGCCTCTCATCCCCCCAAGTTTACTCTGTTCCGGCCACACTGAGGCCGGACCCGGCCCGCCGGCTGAACCCCGGCAGCCGAGTCCCCCGGTGTGACACTAAAAACCTAAACATAGCGATCCCTAACTTACCCGACCTCTCGCTCCTGGCCCCGCCACGCTGGACGGACCCTGTAACGCAGACCGCCAACAGCTGGGCGGGTCAGGGCACTGGCCTCCTTGGAAGCTACCCCCGCCACCAGGAGCATTAGCAGAGGTCGAATCAGGTCCTTCAGTTGACAATGACATCCAAGCTTTGGAGAAATGACTAAATCTTTAAGACCGCACGGGTAAATCCGCACAGCGGATAGGTACCGTGGCGATCTACCCACCGTCCGGGAGCACCCGGACGACTTGTTCTCGCTCTTGGCTCTTGGCTCTCAACACTTCAGACGCTACGCTAACTTCTCCGAGGAGACTACGACCACGCCACTGAAGATGTCCGCCGCAGTTGCGGACGAAACGTCTGGTAACTACAAATCCAGCAGACCACGGCATAACAGCCCGGAAATAACTTCCAGTTATATTGACTCCGGCCGTGAAAGCCTACGCTCTCTCAATAACCATAACCATAACAATAATAATCTTACCCAGTATTCGTATTACAGTATCACCAGTTTATAACAAGAAAAACAAAATGTTTTTGCTATATTCGCTTACTTCTGAACTCCACGGTTGGCAACAACTTCTTTCCGTGACGACATTCCATACCAACAAAACTCTAGGCCACTATTGTGCAGTTTAACCAAAGCATGAATTAATATTACATATTTTGCTATATCAACACATTAAGAAATTGTTTAATAGATTGTTTGAATTTCACTGCCCTGTGCCAAAGCAAACCCATGGATTTTGATTATTTAATAGTGCGTAGTTGAAGACAAGTATTGTGGTCCCCCACCTCTGTAGCATGTCCGCTTCACGATAAAAAGATCTGGAGTTCTAATCTCTATCAAGGTGAGTTACGTGGATAAGGTCTTCCCTTATCCTGAAAGACGAATATCTGGTAATTGGTATGTCTGGTATATGGACCATGGACTGATTAGAACATCATTTCACCGAAGTGCAAAGATCACGTACTCCTAAAAAACTTGATTCTTGAAGTAATTGCTTCAGAAAACCTCTGCATAAACTGACAAATTACATACTGGTAATTGGTATGTCTGGTATATGGACCATGGACTTATTAGAACATCATTTCACCAAAGTGCAAAAATCACGTACTTCTAAAAAATTTGCTTCTTGAAGTAATTGCTTCAGAAAACTTCTGCATAAACTGACAAATTACATACTGGTAATTGGTATGTCTGGTATGGACCATGGACTGATTAGAAAATCACTTCTCCAAAGTGCAAAAATCACGTACTTCTAAAAAAGTTGCTTCTTGAAGTAATTGCTTTAGAAAACATCTGCATAAACTGACAAATTACATACTCTTAATTGGTATGTCCGGTATATGTACCATGGACTGTTTAGAACATCACTTCATCAAAGTGCAAAAATCACGTACTTCTAGAAAATTTGCTCCTGAAGTAAATGCTAAAGAAAACTTCTGCATAAACTGACAAATTACATACTGGTAATTGGTATGTCTGGTATATGGACCATGCACTGATTAGAACATCACTTCACCGAAATGCAAAGATCACATACTCCTAAAACATTTTCTTCTTGAAGTAATTGCTTCAGAAAACTTCTGCATAAACTGACAAATTACAGCTTTGGAATTTCCAGAATTAACATCTACCATTTCATTAAAAGTGGCAGCAACATAACGATCATTCTTCAAACCACTGAAAACATTTTGACAGCAAGCTTTGAATACTTGGATTCATTCAAACCCTGGCCGGAGACTTACAAGACTGCAGTTCTCTTCTTTCTTCATTGTATCATATCGTTAACATACGTTAAATTTGCATTTTATAAGGTGTCTTACATGTTATAATACAAATACTCAATTTACTTTAATTTTTAATTTAAAACTTCGTGTTGTTGCATCTTTTTCTATGTTGTTCCATCTTTCCCATTGTTAACTCCCATCTTCTCCTATTGATGTGGTAAGATGTAAGTTTTGTTGCAGTTAGTTTAATTGTACCTTTTTATCTCCTCACATTTAAGGACACTTATTACTGTTTCTCCCAGTAACAACTAAATAGACAGGCAATTTCTTGAGATACTTTTTATATTTTTCTCCATTCCCATTTCCATGAAAACAGGACATAACCGTTAAGTGTGTTATCTTCCTTCAACTTGCCTTAACTCTCTCTTTTAGTTACATTTATTTTGAGTACTTTTCTGCTGAAATTATAGTACCTAGTCCGTCGTACTTATAATATTTTATATATTTGACATTTTAAAATTCCAAAATATTTCGATTATTAAAAGGTTAATATAGTTTCAGTCTTGGACTTCCGATGTTACTGTGTGTTATAACACAAATCTGCTCTCTAGTTAGCAAAATTGGAACTACCTGCTGCGCTTCACACTCTTCAAAAACCTCCCATGACTTCTAAACCCAAACAACAATATATGCTGTACCAATTAGATGCATTTAAAAAGAATTATCAAAGGTGTATGCAGTTTTAATATAGCGTTAACCAAAAACGGCTTCCTACGGTTTTCATAGACCTCCCTCGAGTTTTCTATCGAGCTTTTTACCTCCAGCATGGCCTACATTCAGTAGTCTAGCACGAGACGGTCTTGAATGCAGGCTGAGCAAACAAAAGAAGGGCAAAATGCAATACCAGCGCTTGATATGCTCCCAGCAAATGCATCTGCTGGAATTGACAGCCATATGACACGTCACGCTATTTATGGAGGGTGTGTTCATAAAAAAATGTGCGTAGTAAAGCCATAAATATCATCGCCTACGTTGTCCTCCGCCTCTAAATGGTTTTTACCATCCAGCTTTTGATGAATATGAGATGAACTATACCAAAACATGCACTTTTTAATCCGATTTTCAGTTTCTTCGGCGTAGGGTGCAGAATGATATGCTACATCAGCAGATCCTGTAGCCTTCCTACCTCAGCCTTTCGTAAATATATCAGACATCATCGTAGGCAACATACAGTGCCTTAATACTCGTAGCTTGGTATCTGCGATGAATTTGTCAAAAGTATTTAGTATTTCTTTTAACAAATAACTTAAATGTGCAACAACAATGATTTCCTGTGTGTTGTATCTGTTTCAATTTTCATTTCAGTCTAAGAATTTGAGATCTTATTTCATCTTCTTTTATCCTCTCTGTGTTAATAAACAGGTATTTCATTTTGGAAGTACTATGGAAATAAAGTTAATATTTTGTAGGTTGAGAAAAGTTCACTTATTTTAAAAAATATAAGTATGTAACTGAAACATTATAAAACCTTTGTATTTGCTTAATAGGTACAATTGGAATGAAACACAAAATATAAGGGATTTTAAATGATCATGAAAAATTATTTAAATTTAATGTTTTGTATTTACTATCATTGACTTGCTAAAAAGAGAAAACTTTATAAAAGAGTAGTTTAAAGAATTTTCGCAGAAAAATTTCGAGGAAAAGGGATGAATCAAAAGAAAGAAGGTGATCAAAGGTCCGGGGCAGCTGCTCGAATGCACACGGGGTCTCCATGTGTGAGATATCGAGACCAATAGGACCCCACACACTCCTTTCCCAATGGAGAGATCTCGTTTGATGTTCATCACACGCCGAACATCAGAACAGACTGTTACTCATAGCAAACGATATTATTGCCACTCTTCTCGCCGTCCACTAGCCTGATCCTCGGACCCGAAAATGACAAAGAAACAAATGACAGCATATATATTCTTCCTTCCTCAACAATGCTGGTGCTGGGAGTCACTCGGGTTCCCACAGAGCGAGGGAACCGAAGCATTTGACCTGAGATACGAGGGTTGAGATGTCGGCCCAATGCCTGTGATCATGATGAGTTGAATTATGAAGCAATCAGTGGAATGATGGTGGGGGAATCCTTGAGGACCCGGAAGAAACCCACCCCAGCGCCATAATGATCACCACAAATCCCACTTTGAATTCATAGGTGGTCAGAAAAGTTTCCGACCTAATTAAGATAGAAATTTTTTTCCTTCAGAAATTACTTTTTTTTCAACATAGTCGCCTTGTAACTCTACACACTTCTAGCGATGCTCCCATCTCTGTCACCCGTCCAAATATTACTCGGGGTTTTTCTCTGCAAAATAATTATTTACATAGGTGATTGCCTCTTCATTTTAAGAAAATCTCTGTCCCCCGAGCGGAATTTTCAGATGAGGGATCAAAAAGAAATCGCTTGGAACTAGACCTGGTGAATAAGGCGGATGGTCAAGTAGTTCAAACCGTAATTCGTGGATTTTCGCCATTGCAACCGCTGAGGTATGAGATGGTGTGCTGTCTTGATGAAATAGAGTTTTCTTTTTCTGTAAACGTGGCCGTTTTTCCGCAAGTTATGCCTTCAGCTTGTCAAGTAATGGTGCGTAGTATGCTCCATGACCATCCCAATAAACAGTCTATCACTTTCCCAGGCAAAATAAAACACTTTCTGCTCTTTTTGAAGCCGGTTCTCCCTTTGCAGTCCACTGTATGGACTGTATTTTTATTTCGGTGTATCCAAGTTTGATCTACAGTAATTATCAGGCGCCAAAACTCGGATTTATTGCGCCTAAACTGCACCAACAGAGCGTTGGAAATGTTCATTCGAACACGTTTTTGGTCCAACGTGAGCAAACGCAACACCCAACGCGCAGACAGTTTTCTCATCTCTAAATGTTGATTTAATATGTGACAGACACGTTCTTTTGACATGTTCATAGCCTCTGTTATCTCTCTCACTTAAATTCGGCGGTTTTCTACCACCATTTGGTTAGCTTTGGCGATGCTTTCGTTGGTAGTTGCAGTTGTTGGACGTCCTTAACGTTCATCGTCTCCCAAGCTCTTAGACTACGTTTAAATTTAGCTGCCCAAACTTTCACTGTGGTAAATGATGGTGCAGAGTGTCCTTACACAGAATTCAACTCATCTTTGATTTGCGTAGGCGTATTGTCTTTCAAAAACAAATATTTAGTGATAGCTTGATACTCGATTTTGTCCATTTTCAAAAAATCACTCACACCAACTCACTCAAATGATTGTTACATAACAACTGAGCGTCCAAAATGGATGAAACTTTGGTGAGTAACTGTCAACCGATGGGTAACGAAATTCACTAGCTTTTATTTACGAGTGCTGCCATCTCCATGTTGAGGTCGGAAAATTTTCACACCACCCTCGTATATATAAATTAGTTTATATATGTTTGTATTCCTTTATTTATCTTTCTATATATGTATGTTTACCAACACGCTCTATATGGCAACTACGGCCTTCGGGGTAACTCCGCTGCACCACGTGATGACCGGACCCATTTCTCAGGTGGAGGCACCCAGAGGGCAGTGTCCATTAGCTCCAATGATAGGGTGATAGCGAGAGCTGTACTATATATATAAATGCAGCTTTTTATCCCAAAAGAGCAACTATTTAAAGTCCGCTATTCACACTCTTATTACTGGTTTGAGGTTTTCAATACTCGATCACTTATTCAAGAGCATTGGGTTGGTTCTGAAAATGCCGTGCAAAGAGTATAGAATGCTTAGTTCAGCACATGGTGACCTAAATTGAAACATCTCACTTTTAATTCATTTTCTTCTAACCCATTTTTGCCTGAAACTTGTGATATATTATGCAAATTTATTCTTGAAGAATATCAAGTAAATAGAAAAATGAGTTTAGCTTAGGAACATTTTGTAGAACTTATAAAAATAAACAATAATATACAGAGAAAGCTATGTAAATGTAATGCATAAGATGTTTCAGATTTGTTTTTGGGTTTACAATCCGGCATACAATGCCTATTAAACTATCATCAGATATGGAAGAACTACGCCTTTGATAGGTTTGCCTTAGAGGGTCACGTTTAAGTGTTGGCCTGCTTTTATGCTTTTAAAATCCAATGCTATAGTTTAACTACTTAGTTTGTAGTTAAATTGCCATTATAAAAGGTTTGATTTGGCTTCCTAGTTCTTTAAAATGGCATACAAGGTTTCAAATAAATTAGGGTCTGATTGAAACGTACCGAGAAAGTTCTGTAACTACCATACCCTAAAATTTAGAACCAAAAGTGCTTTCCCCATGTAATGTAACACCGACTGCAATACTATGCATTTTTAACAAATGAATGTTTACTTTTCTTAAGCGGATAATTAAATGTGTTCAGTATCTTACTTTCATTCCAGTTCTACGAGCATTTAATGTCTTGTTTTCGTGGAACTGATTTTCAAGTGTTGATAACACGAATTAAAAAATAAAACGTAGCAAATCTCGTGAGTGGGATTAATCTGGCTTTGTCATCAATCAATGGTGAGCGTTCTGCTGGAACGTAAATGCCTTTAGGGTCGCTTTGTGGACGGCTGCTCCCAGCTAAATCTTATCAGGGAGAATATAGCAATCAGCTTCCTATCAGCTAGTACCGTCCTTTAGCTTTAGTGACCAATAATTAAAGCTGATTTGAAGACAATGTAGAGTTGGCTAAATATCAAACATCCAAAACAACGTGAGATTAGCGGACGATTCATCAACAGATATTTCGCCAATGAAACGTTGGCTTTCCGTGAACTATTTTGACTGTGAAATCTGTCAATAGATGCGTATCCTAAATGTAAATTTTGACGGAAATAAATGGAGAAAATAAAGCGTAAAATGTAATTTTATTTGTGGGGTTTATTACCAGCCAATTTTTGCACTCCACAAAATGTCTACTAAGACATTTTTCTAAGAACCATTTTGCTAATTATCTTTGATTAATATTCCTTTTTGTTTCAATAATGGATCAATTGATCAGATCTGTTACTGCTTTACTCTGTACTAGCAGATATACACTGCAAAGTACTATAAAAAATTCTAATATCACCTCCTTGTGGAGACGTTGATCCTCCCGAAAGTTCTGACGTGCTTGTTACAGTCACGAATTGAAGTAGCTCAAATTAAGATTAAGGCCTAATTATAGAAGAAATAATTTTTATCAATATTTTTCGGTTTTTATTCGTCTTATTAATTTGTAAATGTTAAACATATGCAAATCTGGATACTCTAAAATCATATTAAAAGGCCAGAATAAGGTATAGAAAGACCAGGAAAATTTCATTAATTTAAACTGCCTATTAGAAGTAAAATGAGGAACGATGTACCAACTAAAATAGGTAGATTTAATTACAATTTTCATTATTTTCAAATGCAAATGTACGAAAAAGGAATTAAAATTTAATTCCAGGGAAATTAATTCCAGAAGAATTAATAAAAAAAGTTGCATTCGCACAAAAAATAGGAAGATAGTTAACATCTACTGAATACGTGAAGAAGTAGGGAAATATATTGGAAAAATAAAGTTAAAGTTGCAAAAAGAAATATAAAACAAATTGTAGCAAATACGGAAAAGTTAGTAATGAGATATAAAATTAAATGTTAGTTAAAATAGATCTCCCCACTATATACGAGTAAACAAACAATACACTAAATATGAAGGTAAAAGAGCGAGTGATACATTGTGTATGTCAATTGTATGTGAATTTAAAAGACAGTAAATAATTCATATGACGATCATGTTGTATAACCTCGTACTATCAATGTTATTAAGTTTGTAGGTTGTACTTGCTCTACGTTAGGTTTAATTAAACACGTAAAGCAAACCTTTAATCTTTATAATTATTATGAGAAAAAGAACCACTTTACACTTTTGACGATACAATTTAATATAATATTATAATAAATTTGTTTAATCGTGCATGCGTTGTATTGAGAATTTAAAAGTACTAAACTGATTGTGATGATAACTTCACAACTTTTACAAAGCTCTCGGTTATTGTTATTGTGAGATAGTGGTATTGTTGTTGCATGTGCAACCTGATTTTTATACACCTAACCGTTTCTTTAAGTGTTCTTTTCACATCAAAATACGTGTTACTATGTTGAACGGCAGACAAACTGAAGAATAAAACAGTGGAATGTGTTAAACTCGTGTCCCGCGGATTAACACATGGATTTAGAACATAACTCAAAAACTAAACTTTAAATATGTATTTAATTTTAGCGTTTTTCAAGGTGGGGACATAAATAGTTACAAGAAATTCTCCCACTCACATTGAGAAGTTTTCTAAGGTTTGATTTTCTCTAAGGTAGCCTTTACAGTTCCTTAGATATGCTAAACATTTTAACAAAGGTTTGGGAACTAAAATGTATATCTGAAATTTTTCTTGCAATGACCACAAAAATCCTCTGGCTCTGGCACGAAACCTTTAATATCTTATATAAATAGAAAAAAAAAATACTGCCGAAAATGTAGATTCTCTTTCAGTTGATCAGATTCCTGATTCAGTTAGGCAAGTGCATTTTTTTATGAAGTTAAGTATTTTCATGAAGATGCTTGCTATTGGTTGGAATTTCTTTTTGCTTGCACCTTTCTCAAATGGGAAATCATTCGGGATTTTCCTTATCTGGTAAAGAAAAAGGAATTTCAAAATTATCGCTCAGCGAATAGCTCTGAAAAATTCGACTATATCTTAACAGTATGTGCTGTATTCTCATATTGGACTGCATTGTATAATGAGAATTTATATTTGTAACAAAACATTTACTCCTATACAAATGTTGACCTCGATTAATGTGAAGTAGATAGAAGAATAAGATATTGTAATAAGTTTGTTAAACAGAAAGAGGAGGTGAGATTGTGAACAGATAAGATTTTTGGAGTGTAAATCCAATCTTTTATCTTTGCCACATCTCAATGACACAACGCACTTGTTCACCAGAAATCGAAGCCGGACATTAATGTTAGTGATCAGGGAATACTACAACTTTCCGTAAACCTGTCACGTAACGTGTGGGGGCAACTAAAAATTGCTGCAACATGGAAGGGGAAGAGAGGTGCTCCATCTGCCCATCCACATCGCTCGGGGATACACCATGCTATAGTCACAAGTGCGTCAAGATGATCTCAAGTCGCATACAGATGACCCCTGGTTCTATTTCCGACCACAGCATGCATTGCAGTTTCCTGCACGTTGATGAATGCTCTTATACTAGTAATTTCTTGTCCTTTTATCCTTTTATTTCCCCTTCCAGGTTGCAGGACCTGACGACCTCGGTTTGTGTACTGCGGCAAGCCGGTGGCGTCTGTACGATTTCCAGCTGACACTTGGTGAGACCCACCCTTTCCTCGGAACTTTTCGTCTCTTCCCTGAACTTCCAAGATGTGGATGGTTTAGGTGATACTAGCTAGGGTGTTGACATGTTAGAGCCGTTAGAGAATCCTATCTTGCCAGCGCACATAGTCATCCAGATATGCCCTTCACCCCTTTCTCTCAGCGGTCAAGTTGGATGCACAAATGTCTCAGAACTGATTGTCATGCTCTGAATGACGAAATAAGCTACTTTCTGTGTGTCACAAACTTGTGCTCATATTTTTCCGTAACCGATTCAAAGATTGGCGTGGTTTCACATTTACCACAATTTTCTTCCCATTTGTCTTTAATTCGGTTTCCTTTTCGCCTTTCTGATATGCTTCTACATCTTGTAGCATATGGCGATGTCACCAAAATGGCGCGAATGCTTCAAATGAAACAGTACTCCCATGGACACTGCACGGCCCTCTATGGGCAACTCCAATAGTCTGACAGGTCTCTGAATTTTGACTTCCGCGCTTCTGAGTGGCCTGTGACCTGTATCCCTATGTGAATGCCTCTTAATCCCTTCCTCATTTGGTGTGGTAGCTACAGTACCTATGTGCGAGATGTCTCTCTTTCGTTGAATAACTATACTTATTTAAATGCGCCTCTACGTTATTTTGCCTCCATGAAGACCACAGCTGCGAAACATAAGTTAATTAATATTTTGTAAAACATATTTTCTTTTTATAAGAGTGGAATTCATAACTTCAAATGTAAATTAGGAGATACATTTTAAAAGCCATACATTTCACCTTTGGACTTCTGAAAACAGTGCATGCTTTTCATGCAAATTGTGTTTATAATTCCTACGAATATACTGGAGGAGAGCTGTGCGGCTATTACACTAAATGTTTTCTTACCATTGTGGGTTTCCAAACACTGTAGAAGAAAGAGCATTACATATCGCAGAAATGGCAGGCTGGATGTTCTTCTGTACGGTAAAAAACGATTCATTTAAAATCGATTTGCTGGGAAAGCGGGCATATCCAACTGTATCTCTATACACATACATACACGAAATGATTCACGTCGGATACCCATAGATGTCGACGCATATCAAAACCCATTTTCCAAATACAAAAAGAACATATAATGACACTCCCACCCCAGTACCTGATGTGGTAAAGGTTATTTGGGTGCCGCCTGAGTCGCGGTGAAAAATATTGGGAATATTTAACTGAACCTCACGAAACCATGGTGACACTAATTGGGAGGTAGAGAACTTACTCCGATGAAAAACATTACCTATACCTCGTGCAGTTAGTTGTTGAAAGGAACTTAATTTAAACACGTAGGCGGGAAATGCGATATATCTGTGGCTGCTATCTTTTGTATCATCACCGCTGGCTTTGGAAAAAAATTACGTTGCTTCAGAAAGTCATGGAAAGCAAAAAACAAAACACAGTTGCACCTATCTCTATTCCAGATACAAACGGGAAAATAAAATATCTGTATCATCCACGTAACTTTCCATATTGCTTTTTTTTTTCGAGCAATTCTCTAATAAAGTATATAAAACTCATTGCCATCTACCTTTGCTTGATATTATATAGTTTATGGCATAATAACACAGCTATTTTAACAATTTTATCGATTTCATTTTATCACTCTCATTTTATCTAGCGATGGGGCTTCGACGCCGTCAATTCAGTAGACCCAGAACAAGAAGGCAAGCTAGAGGGATGTGTAACGTAATCACTTTTGCTGTCCAAACGGTGTTTATGCTCGCCTTGCCATTATGGCAAGGATGCTACTCTCTGCTTCATATAACCTTGCTTCGCTGACATGTATCACTCCACGTGCAACTTCCTTCCCCCGCACTCTAATTGACTAATGCTTTCGCGCCATAAGCCATAGGCGGTGCCTTCCACTCACGTTTAAACCTGCAGTAAACGTCACAATAATTGCCAGTAAGATAGATAAAATCATACCAATAAGGAAATGAAGGCATGCAAAAATACAAGTTTGTAATGAAACTCAACTCAACTCAGCCTTCGGCCTTTTCCACTGAGATATTTTAAACCAGCACACATACCTTGCAAAAATGCTTGTCTTTCAGTCTAAAAAGTTGTGTCACGCCATACTTTACTTTTCGTGTGTCCTTCATTCATTCAAGTCTCGTCAAGGTAGTGTATTTTGCGATTTGTATCCCGGTACAGTCTGATTGTCCTTAAATAACGTCTTCGCCACACAGCAATATCGCCTCTGTCTCTTAGCACATTTTTCTTGCCCCTTTCTTCTCATTCACAAACCCCAGCTGTATAAGCAATCTATACAGACTAGATCTGCTGAAATTTGGTAAATTTGCATCCTCATTTGCGCAGACAAAATTTTATTTATGTTAGGGAGTTCGTTTCTGAAGAAAAAACTATGGTTCTCCTGTTGTCTCAATTTCACGTCGTGGTGTTCCCACGGACCTAACACTCAGAACGGTAAGTTCAGAGCGCAGCTCACTCTCTCACTCAAAAAGACGGATTCTTCTCTGTGAGTGCATTAAACACATGCACACCAACTTTTTTCACTGCTTTGTAAAGCTTTTCTCTTGCAATGCTTCAGCGAAAAACTGGCGGTAGACTGCTATTATACATATAAGTACATGCGCAATAAACGATCAGTAAAATAATTTAGCTCTCGCACTCAGCCCAACACAACTTCGAATGGCAATATTTGACTAATCCAGTTGAAAACAAGGTCAGTGATAAACGTCATATAAACAATTATGTCACCACTACCATTAAAGCACGTGCTATTGTATCATCTGAATGGCGGGCTAAAGCAAAGGAAACCATCTCTTTACTTCGTTTAGGAATTAACATTCATTTCAGATAAATTAACACTGTTGCGTAATATATTTAATTCAAATAGTTACGAAAATATAAATTTGGTAATTCTCTTCCAAGATATAAAGATATATCACCATGTTAAATAATTAATAATTTTTACCGCACAACAGTCTATACCACAACAGCAGCCAATGAGAGGGGATTAGGTCACGTAATCCTTCAGAGATACGGGGTAAGCTTATGTGAAACAAGGTTTAGGTTCGTTTAAAATACTCACGTGTTGTCACATAATTCACTCGTGCATAATACCTATAGAGATACTTCAACAAACATGAGATCTGGCAACATCGGGCCCAAATGACCTTGCTGTCGACGGGCCCTAAAACACCACACACTCACTCACTCACTCTGGCAGCATGGGTGACTCATATGCACTCTCATATATTATTTTGTAGTAAACAGAGCCACTAACAGAGCAGATAAACAGTTCAAACCCCTTTCCTCTTCATTCCTCGCTTGCCTTCTTCTCGTGGGTATACAGTATCTCGATATCGGTAGTTTAAAGTTTGAGGAATTTTTGTTTTAACTTATTACACAAACCCCTTATATGCCTGAAAACCTGAAAAAAACGGAAAGTAAATTTCAGAACGGAGTTATTTCCTATGTAATATTATATTCTAAGCCGGAAACGTAAATATTTGCCTAACGGAAACGGAAATATTTTTCGGAAACAGTTTGCGTAAATAACCTGATAAAAACGAATTATTTTGTGTGTAATGGATTACGCGTACGTATTTTAAAAAGTGCTATAATTTTGTGGGCGTCAGTACCTGTACCGAAGATCCATGAACCATAAAGTCATAATATGTAATCCTTCAAAGAAAAGGGAAGCTCTCTCAACTCTCTTCCAAAACACATGGCAAGGGTACAACTGTTTTGCAATGTGTTCATTCTTAGTTTCGTTCTAACAAGTGATCAAGTACGAGTGGAAGAAAACCATTAACGTTGGTGATTTTTAAAAACATAGTTTGTGTGTACTCAAATTCTGTACAATGAGTTCGAAACATAAAAATTATCACTAGAGGAAAGAATGAAGGTTATTTAAGAACACGAAAATAACAAACGTCCAGCTAAAGAATTAACTGTGTTGTTTAAAGTGAGAAAAACTCAAATTTTGAGATTTTGAAAAAAAAAAAAAGATAATAAAGACAAGTGGTTAAAGGGAACAGCATGGTATGTGAAACGCGTCCCAAAATGTACAGAGTATGACGAATTAAGTCACGCTGAATTCGAGCGGTTTTGTTAGTGCGCGCGCGCTGAAGGAAACCCCATTTCTGGACCATTATTTCAGACTTAATTTTTAGAGACAGCAAGAAAATTGGGCAAAGACAACTTAAGAGCTTTAAATGATGCCTCGAGAGTTTCAAACATCGCCATTACATTGTTTTGAATGCTGCGTGGTGAAGCAAATGATGTTGTTATGCAGATAGTTGCAGATTAGAAAGGGAAAATTGAAAACAGAGAAACAAAGCGGTAATCTACAATTATTGTATGTAAGTTAAAATTATAATACATATCAGTCGATTATTATTTACACCGTAAACCAGTGTGCCTATTTCGTAATTTCGTTGTATTTAAACACAACCCTCTGTAAGACGGAAATCCTGTGTAAATAGAAAATAAATCCCTAAACTATGGCCTTACATAGTTTTAGAGAAGTTTTACTCTACTAGATAAGTTAATATAGGAGTAGAGACTTCACGTAATAGGTCATGTAATGGTTGTGGAATACTGCAATATTTAAGTAAATACTTTGATGCGATTCATTTACCAGTTTTCCTTGGCTTTCAATGGCAGTGATATCTTACTGCGATGACCTCACCCTCTTCATTCCTTCATTGGATTGTTATTTTCTCGAGTTGCTATTCAGGGAAATCGTATTGTCTGCAACAAATTAAATACAGTAATTTCAGAGAGGTTTTTCACCTACACAAATTAAGACTGGGTTAAGCAATTTTGCCTTTAAATATATTTTAATAATTATACGTCAGACAGATCTTCGTCATTATCTCTGTCATCCTCGTCAATGCTTCCACACCATTGTCTGCAATTATAATTGTTTCAATTTTTTCTTCCGTTACTGTATCTTCTTCTAATATTCCTGTTTTATTTCATCAACATGATGGCATACCTTTTCCTATTCCATTTGTCCAATTTGCTCAAATCATTGTTGGCACAACATTTTGTCTGTCATTTTAAAGGTTGCATTTCTGCAAGCAACACATCGTTTGGCATCTGTTCATATTAATTCTATAGGATTCAGATCTGGTTGTTACGAAGGAAACCTTAAAGTTGCATGTTTATATTTGCATGTTTATATTCTAACAATATTTATGTCAATCATACAAGTTTATTCTCGTACTGTTTTCATCAAACGGGATATTGTGATTTTGTAACCAAGAAAGCATATATCTTCTTAAGGAACTTGACACTAGAGGCTTATCTACTTGTGTATTATGTTAAGAGGCAGTATCTATTGCTAACTCCAAGTTGTAGCTGTTCACTGGGAAAACTGTAGACGACGACGGTGTTCTAAAAGCCCCACGTTGTAGCGATCATCTTGAAGCGGTTTAACGGGATGAAGGTGGATGCTGATGAATTTCTTACCTTTGGTGACGATCTTGAAGAAATCTAGAAGTTTCCCCTGTAACTCGGGATCTGTTGGCGCATCATTAATTCTGGAGCGATTAGTTATTTTTCCCATGGTCGTAGTCTCGGAGTAGAGTAAGTTAGTTAGTTACTAACACTCCCCACATGGCAACCTTGGCCTTCGGGGTAACCTCACCCCACCAAGTGATGACCGGACCCATTTCTCAGGTGGAGGCACCCAGAGGGCGGTGTCCATTACCTCCGATGATAGGGTGATAGTGAAGATGGCGGTGAGGTGAGAGGACCTACAGTTTTTACCGTGGACTCCGAACCACGTTGGGCATAGGGGATACTTCACAGGGGATACTTCACATGTGCTAGACAGAGGTGAAGGCGTGGATAGGGCCGACTTAAAATCGCCAACCCCAGAGCCGGGAATCGAACTCGGGACCCTTAGAACGGGAGCCGCGAACGAAACCACCGCGCTACCCCGGCGCCCGAGTAGAGGAAGTTAATGTAACTAACTATTGCTGAAGAATGAACAAATAATTCTTTTCTTTTTCAAACATGAAGATTTAAGTCTTCCTAAAAATTTCCAAATTGTAATACAAATTTAAATAATATAATTGCTGTTCTTTAACAAACGATTACTGGTGTATTCATTAACTATTACACTCTTACTCATACGCTATTTGTGCATCCTAAATGCACAATCAAAAAATAATTCTGCACACCTCGAAGAGATGTTCTTAAGCAGGAAAAAAATCTTTAAGACATATAACAACCTACTCTCACCCGAGGTTGTCACGGTTACACATCACCTACCCTACATTACTTCTACACTTCATTACACATTTCAATTATTTTAACTATTCTTTCCAGCAACATGAAATAACTGCTTCATTTTCGTAGCCATTTAGCATAATTTTTAATGTGCATTTATTTATGAACACTTAATATGTGTATGACTGTAACAGTACACACAGGAGTGATAAGTGCGCTGAATATAGGAATTGGAAAGAAGCCGAAGAGAAAGAAGGTTATGCCAGGGCTCTTTGACTGTTCTGTGGTGAAGGTCAGTGTTGGGAGAAGCATTTCGCGATTTATACTGTTTCACACTAAACCACGTGTCTTTAATAGACTGGCTTGATGATTTGCTCTCCTCCATTACATTTACCTACCCCGGTGCTTAAAGTTTTTGAACAAAAACAAATAAGAACTTAAGACACAATGGGAATACTTCTTTCCTTCCATCTGTTAAGTCTGTATTTCGCAAGACAATATCAGGTTCACAACCGTACCTTACGTGTATACCATCTGACTAATTTATCTGACTAATTTCTATAAATATTTTGTTTTACCAATGCACAGCAGTGATAGTGACTGAAGTGTGGAAATGTTTTGAAGTAGGTAATACTAATAATGACAGCAGAGTGTAAAATTTGCAGAAAAAGCTTTCGGAAATGTTAATTCAAGCTGAATTAAAGAAGTATCTTACATGCACATGTGTGTGAGGTTTACGTGCTGATATAAATGCTCCAGCGTTATCTGAGAAAGATTACGGCACTACTATGAACATATCAACAAGGTTTAGTGGCCTCTTATAAAACATTCGCTCTTGCAGCAGCTGCACTGAATACCAGATGTGAGCGAATATAGAGAGATTCTTTCCTATATAAATAGTACAGCCATTTATGACATCATCGAGCTGATATAATACTAGTTCCACACTGACTCTTCCATAAAAGGCATCCCCCACACACATTTTCACGTGAGAGCAAGTGTTGGTTTTCTTAAGGCAAGGCTACACTGAAAATTCCAACTTCTATAATAAAAAACCTATCATTATGAAAATTTAGCCATATAATTAGAGTATAATTTTAAATTTGCATGCAAATTTTCAAGTTTTTATACCAAATAGTTAATTAATTATTAATTATTTTTGTGCAAATATTGTTAAAATTAAAAATGTTCTACACGTCTAAAACTTTCAGCTTTTAAGTTGATTTTTTGTTTTCGACTAGTACAGAGCAATTTTGAAAGACCCACATTCTTATTTTTTGAATGTTTTTGTAGCATTTGTTCTAAAATATTTTCCATGTGTTAACTCTCAAACTTTTGAAAATAATAACTCTTTTACTCCTTAACGCCATATAATTTTGAACACATATGCATTAACAAAAAAGGGAATGTGAAGTTTCTTGTTTACATATTATGGACCTATCCTGTAAGTTTCACCAAGGTAAATGAAAAACTTTTACGCATGAGAAATTTTGTATACTGAAAACAGAAGAAAGTTTCTCAGAAATTAACTTCAAAGTAATGATTGTTACCTTTAACGATTGTTAAAGGTCTCTTTAAATTGTCACGTAATGTCCTAAAATGTTGCAAATGGTAAAAATGGTATGCCATATATTACTACAAACCATAAGCTACCAAAAATAACGAAAAGAAAGTTCCATGATTTTCAACATTTTCGGCGAATTTTCAGTGTAGCCTTGCCTTAACAGAGGAAGCACTATTACTGTCTACATCGATAACGATAACTAAGAAAACGCGTATCCAATGCCTTTAGGAGGCTATAATAATACTAGTTACAGTAGAGTTCAGAGAGGAGCTCAACAATGCTACATATGAATGACATTTAAAAGCGTTTAAAAGAAAAAACTGAAGAAAATGCAACAAAATTCCTAACAAAATGATCAACAGACATTAAAATCCCCAAAAATACGAAAAGATGAACAGTGAAGGTACACAATATTGGTTCATTTTTAAGATAAATGAAGTTATATTGCATTCTGCACTGTCTGTGATGACGCAGAAAACAGATGATATTTCATCAAATTCCGAGACCTAGTTAGAAAGTAATGTTTTGTTGCGTTGAATAAAAGTAGTTCTGTGGAAAAGCGGATGAGCCCCACCGCCCCCCCCCCCCAAATTCCCTCTAAGATACATGAGTTTAAACCTTTATATGATAGATAATTCTTCAGTATCACACCAGCATTGGATAATATTTGTGAAAGACAACTTGATTTAATCAAATGTTCTCTTTACTGTTTTTCTTCGCTTTGTTTTTCTTATTTTGTATTCATGTCTTCTTTCCGTTGTGTTTATTTCCCACAACCTTCCTTTGCAGTTTTTTGTCTTGGTGGTTCTTTTCTTCCACAATTCCCTGTTTATTTTTACTCTTTTCCGTTTTATACACTTCCTTCTGCCTTTTCTAGTTACTTCAGCCTTCCTTTTATTCTCCTTTTTTATCTGTTACTTATTCTTTGTATAAGTTACTTTTTTATTTCCTGTCTCCTCACGCTTTCACTATTTTTCGTTAGTTTATTTCCACAGAGGCGGCATATGTTCATGAGCTCAAATATTCTCCGTTTTATTCGTTTCTGTAATTTGTAATTACATATTATTAAAAGGATGTGAGCTTTGTTCACATCTTCGGTGGCTGAGGAGGTAAGGGGGGACAACACTGATAGAGCTTTCCCTGAGCTATCTAAACTACAATTACCGTGCCCATAAATCGATTGTAGGCGCGATACGCTCTTCTCAATTCCTCAATATTAAAATTGTTAAGCATGGAAATATGCAGAACACGCTTTTGCGTATATTCCTGGCCTCCACTTTAAGTTTACCGGTCTAATTTACGTCAGGGATTCTGGAAAAAAATTTATCGGTTTTATTATTTTCAAGACGTTTAGTTTTAAAGCTGTTGATAAAAGCAAGTTTAAAAACATATTCCTTTTGATAGCAGTTATCCATTTACAAAACTTTGTTTATATAATAATTTCTTAAATATGTTATAAAATTAATACATATTATGGGGATACAATTGCATAATTTGAGGATCGCGTGTGAGGCTTGCATCGGGATTCGGTTCTCGTTGACTGCCCACAATTACCTTGACTTTTCCGTGGTTTTCTTTGGTCAGAGAGAATACTGTAGTGACTTTTTATTTACCAAAACTTCCTTTTCATCATTAATCTTTTAATTTCATATCCTCAAGGGTGCCTGTTGGTATCGTGCCCTGTAGCGAAGCCGGGCAAATGGCACGGTTACTTGCTCAAAGAAAAGAGTATTTCAAATAGACACTAGAGAACTCTTGGTCAGGCGAATGTTGCATCATCCTCTGTCCCTCGGGGATTCGCTCTTCGACCCTGATGTTGCTAAAACATTGTGATCTGTCTATCTGCGGCTGTAGCACTTGCACCTGGAGCATGTTAGGTACAATTGATCTCCATAGATCGCGCCTGAAGTGTCCCCTATGTTGTCTTAATGTTCGAATTTTCCTCTCGTGGTCATGCAAAGGGAACGGAATTTTAAGCCCCAAATAAAGTAACTTACTTTGTTGAGTAAAACCATTTTTGAATAGGACATAAGAGATGTTTTTTGGTGAGTATAGTTTGGAGAAAATTGGGCGGAGGTCATGTTAATGTAACACAACCCTTTCCATATTCTACGTTTGTTTATAGATGCATTCATTTTTGCTTTCTTTATTTAAACTTCATAACGTTATTTAGCGTTAATTATATACTTTAAATCGCATTAGGTAAAACCTGAGGTGCAAGAAACCATTAAAATTTTTAAAAATGCTTGTTGAAGACATATGCAAAACAAATCCTACATGCTCACCATTCAGTATAAGTGTAAAATATAGAATTTTGTACTTTTATAGCGTTTTGCCAAAATTTAAATCTCTGTTCTGTCGATACAAGTTTGATCACTTTTAGCAGCATGATGACGAACTAGAGACCGACTTTTTATTGCTCACAGTTCTTTTGCTCGCCTGCCAAATAGAACACCTATATTTATCTCTCATTATTTCGAAACACTTTCCCCTAAGAGGCCATCTTCTATCCCTATGAGCAAGTACTTCTTATGATCAAATCTCAACAAGCCGCCAATGTGAAGTACGTTCTTATATCCTTGCATTAATTCCCTTTGTAATTTCCCATCTTCCCGAAGTGGAATGCACCTTCAACGCTATCCATCATAATGTGTTGAGATTTTACAAATGACTTTAGTCATTGTCTTTGACACAGTCATCTCGTTATGGGCTCGACATGTGACCACAGAAAGCGGTTAGCGCCGTCTCCATAAGGCCGTGATGACGGACAATGATTGATGGTGTATTTCCTTGTTTTCATATCCTTACTCAGGGATCATGGCCTTTTGTTTCACTGTTCAGAGTGTGGTTTTCATTTAATGACAAGAGATAATGACCTAAATACAATGAGTTTATCTAATCACAAAGTCTAATAATAAAGTCTGTACTAATATCTAAATTAAGAAATTTCCTTTTCACTAAGGCAAATCAATACTTAAATATAAATGTATCTAAAATATTTACGTATGGATGTTGGAAATACATATATGACACAAATATTGTTTATTGTGCTCTTATACCATAATTATAAACGTAGAAACAGTTGCTTTCACATGATCTTCTACTCATTTTTCTAAATGTTTTAATATCATTATTCCATGTAGAACTATTTAATTTAGGCCGCATTTCCTTCATTTTGTTGTATTCTTAAATAATTCTTGCCAAACTATACCAGGCCTGATATATATAATATTTTCTTTTTCTTTTTAATTACTCCATCCAACACATTACACGCGTGTATACCCATTTGTCTATAAATTTATTCCTTGGTTTAAAGGAAACTAAAGTTGCAAATTAAGGGACAGGGTATAGGGTAGCAGAGATCTGTGGTTCAAATCCCGCCAGGACATTCCTCTGTGGTTTTATTCTTCATAACTGCCTTGCCCGCGTTGGTAGCGTGGTGGTAGCACGTCTGCCTCACGCTCAAGAAGTCCCGAGTTCGTATCTCGGTCGGGGTGAGTTACCTGGATAAGGTTTTTCCGGGGTTTTCCCTTATCCTTTAAGACGAATGTCGGGCAACTCTAAGCTCTATGGACTCCGGTCACATTTGAGCATCATTTCATCCATTCCATTCATCGTCCGATATGACTTAACGTTGGAGAATGTAAATTATAAACAAAGGGAAAAAATCATAACTGCCATGATTATGAGGAAGGTATTCTAGGTTTAGGCCTGCAACATTTCATTCCAAGCTTTCTTTCCCAATTATCAGTTCATTACACCAGGTAACACACAAATGTAGTAAAACTAGAGATGTACATCTTAAATTATAAGAACGAACGTGTATCCTCACATTTCCACAGCGTATAATTAAGAAATGTAAATGATATTGTAGAATTTATTTGCAGCCTCTATTTGCGTGTTCGATACGTAAATACAAGCACGCCGAAAGTTCTTGCTCTTTCCTAAAATCCAAATAGTGTTTTTATCCTTCACCCATGCTCTCTCTCTCTGTCTGTCTCTCTCTCTCTCTCTCTCTCTCTCTCTCTCTCTCTCTCTCTCTCTCTTTCTCTTTCTCTCTACGCAACAAGTCTCAGGCATGACTTCATAGGAATGATAATTAAGATGTGTTACTTGTTTGGCTAATAAATTTTACGTCTGTTTCAGAACTCAGAAGAAACAGCCACATAAGATTGACACCAAACAAGGCAGTGGTGGTTTGACATTTCTCTTCGCACTCATTTAAAGGCATGTATAACTCAACAAAACTTTACCAATACAAATAAGCAACTTACTTCAAGCCGGAAAGGAACTAATTGGAGAATAGTGGGGCTACCATATTACATGATACTGTTCTGTTTACTCACTTTCCCCGAATCAATAACGACCAATAGCATTCATGCTTCAACTTTTCTTTTATAGCGGAATGGAGCGGCATTGCCACATGCTTAATTCGCAAAAAGAACGATGTTGGCCTCTCATCTTGCTCTTTCAAAACAATAACGAGCACTGCAATTAATTTTAATTATATGAAACCTATTTGATTAGGGTGATCAGAACATATCTTTCTGTTTGACTTTTATATTATACGGTCTCATAAGTAAAGTCGGTATCTTAAGTTTGGTGTTTTGGAAAATTATTTGATTTCTTAGGTTTGGCAATGCTATTCACAAGATGGTTACGTACATTGAGAGCATGTATCAGTCTTCAGTTATTAATAAACAATAACAAAATGAAGATAAAGTTTGAACTTAGAGTACTAAAACACTACTGGAAACAAGATTATAAAGCCACTACCGCAGCTCGAAGAATATGGGAAGTGGAAGGAGAACGTGTCGTTAGCACAACGATGCTTTAAACAATGGAAACGAAAACACTAAATATTTACCATGTTCTGGCAGACCTAAAATATGTAATATTGATTATGCACGACAATTTTTCGAGAAAATCCGCAAAACAGTACTTGTACATAGTCACATTGACACACTTGGAAAATTATATAGAAGCTGTAGATCTATACCTCATGAATTGACACCTCAACAAGCTGAACGTAGCGTGGATACTTGTCAGATTATCTGTTATACCATGTATGATGGAGAATTGTCACTTACGATGGATATAAACCTACATGGCTCGAAACAGTGGCATGATCCTCGTCAACATGGCAAATTCATCGTCAAAAAATCACTTCGGTTCCAAAGCAATGTTGTGTTTCTGGTGGAATTTTAAAGGTTTGATTTGTTCCAAACATGCAAGCGACCAATGCAGATATTTCTTCTCGACAACTGGAACGAATTCATGAAATTTTTAGACGGAGATACCCTGAATTATTTAAGCGAAATAGAGTTTTATTGAAACAGAACAATGTAACACCCCATAGAGCACGAACAACCATAGGCAATATTGATCTCCCACCATCAGATTATCATCTTTTTCGATTCATGGCTCATTTTCTACTAGGAAGAAGTTTTGACAACATTGAAACAGTGCAAGTGGGTGTTACCAAGTTCTTTGCATCAAAAGCTAGAGACTGATACCATCGTGGGATAATAAACGTCCCTGAAAGATGTCTCAAGTCCATAGAATATAATGGTCTACACTTTGAAAGTTAGTTAATTATTGTCAGATCACATTCCAAATAATTGTTTTTCTTAAGAAACGGCGTTATTTATGAGACACTATCTATATTATAATTGGTTATATTATCCATATTTCATGTCTGAAATATTAAATTACCTCAGGGATAAGATAAATTCTTTTGAGAGTCTGTATAGAAAAAGTAGATAATGATACGCGGGATTAACCAATCCCTTTACACAAACGATAACAAGTAAAGCATATAACTAGCCACCTTTACGTGTATCAGCAACATTGAGGATTAGATAACTTGGACTGTTTCCTAGATAACGGGAGTTTTGGTTTGAAATGAGTTTTGTTTTGTGATCTGAGTATTAGTGGGCCATGAAATGATAATATAAAAATGATGAACGGTTGCTAAGAAGAAAATCAATAATCTTGCTTGATGTGAAAAAAATTAAAAGTTTTTTAATAGTAACGGAAAATCAGTAATCTTCATAAGTATATATATATATATATATATATATATATATATGTTCTGTAATCTTGTTAGTGATGAGTAGACGTGCAGGAGTAAGGAGTTTTATGCAATTAATGGAAGTTTTTTATTAAATAAGTAAGAATTTGTCGATAGGCTGGTGGTAACCTGCAATGATTGACTGGGAAAGAAAGTTCAAATAAAATGTAATCCTGATAATACAATTAGATTATTTGTTTCAAAATTTGACTTCCCGAAACTTTATTCCGAACCACACCTGAAAACCAGAGATCTCATGACTCTTATTTAAAGTAAAATGATACAATTAATGACCAGAGGAAACTGATAGCCGCAAAAACTCATACGAGAACAGAAAGAATTATGCTTCCAACATAGAAATCCTGCTTCATATAGCGCCCAAACTTGTGGCTGATAAAGATGGAGAGAAATTAACTACGGATAAAAATTATTGCTTTAGCATATATCAACAACATTGAAGATTATATAACTTGGACTGTTTCCTAGATCCTTCTCTAAACTATACAATTTTCAATCCCGTTCTGTTTAGACAGAAGGTAAATGCCCATGAGAAACTTCATTATCTTGCAAACTAATTCATATTAAAGTTTTCGACAATGCAGATGCATTTTCTTAATTAGTCACATTTTATCCTAATTTATGAGCAATTAGATTTTAAAACATAATTAACAAAGTTATTAACACCAAAATAGGCCACTAATACTATTGTGGCATGCATTTATTATTATTTGCTGTATCCATTAAACATTTGTGTTAAACAAATAAAGAGCAGTTCTGTATGTTGTAACGGGCATATTGTGTAGGTCTTGAAATAAAGATGATATGCTTATTACAAAGCAAAAATCACATTTCTTCAACATTCCGGAACTTTTATTGTTAGAAGTGGCACTAATTTAGAAAAAAAAAAGTGCTCTAAGAGATTAGCTAAAATGTATTCCCGATTCCAAACTGGTGTAGCAGCTTTCAATTTCTTTGAGGTGATACAGAAGGCACAATATAAGGTGGCATTTGCACTACGTTTCTAAGAATAATTTTAATAATTATGTATTATATATCAAATTATAATAAATTATAATAAATTATAGGTACATATAAAAACAAAACGTTTTTTGTGACAACTTAAGTTAATCATCATTATCATCATGTAATAATATTTTAATAAAAAGTTTAAAAGTCACGGTAAGTGAATTTGAAAATGTAAAAAAGAGAATAGTTGCACATCTTATCCAAATAATTATAACTTTGTATGATGATACCGAATAATCATAAATACAGGCACCTGAAAAACAGAAATTTGTAACTATAAACCAAAGTGTCAGACAAATTTGTAGGATATCGCTAACTCTTTAATATGTGTACTTATAATTTAATAGGAAATTGGATGAATGAATTCCATGGAGGTATGCAGCTGAAAAGTTATTTAAATCTCACGCTGCATACAGACGATGTACGTAATATTGATTCAAAATAATCATATTTACAGCTGTATGTATACAGATAATACAGTTTGGGAATATTGTCACCGAGGCATTGTTGTGCTGCCGCCGGGCGCGTGCGAAAGATACAGATAGTGCGCCGCGGAGTTAGACGTTTGCCGAAAGAAAGAAAGGAGACGGATAGTGTCTGGAAGTTTCGTTTTTTTCTGATGCCGTCTCGATTGTTACCGAACGTCCCATTAAATTCTAGAAACAATGGCTGGGATATGAAAGCGCCGCGGCAGTCATAGCGTTGTCAGTTGCTAGTTGAGAAAGGTTGACTGTGTGTGTGCGGCTGTGTAGTGGACCTTTGAAGTGTACCTCAGGTTAATTCTTTCGTTTGTTTACGCGTGGTAAAGCAATGAGAGACTGCATTTGTGTATGGCAGGCCATTTTAGAGCCTGTAAGGGGTGTACAAATTGTGTTTTTACTGAAATAAAGAGTATTTTAAATTTCTTCAAATAAGACTTTTAATTCTACGAACCTACAAAGTCACAACTTATACCACACATTATGCCACAACTATTAATAAAAGTTTTCGTCAATAAAACAAAAGTTATGACCCATTATGGAAAATTTACAGTTCGATAACACTTTTACTAAAAATAAAATATCAGAACAATTCGTTTTAGTTTCGGTTGTTTGTGGTATAAAATAAATTTCAATGAAAAGAAAGACATGCAAAATAAAATGATCAAATTTGAATATGTGTTTTGTAAATGTGTAAGTGTAAGTATACAGAGAACTGTAAAACTGCAAGATTAGAAAAGACAGAATTAAACCTTTTTAAAACAATAGCTCCACCTGGTTTACTCCACGGCAGTAAAACTTGGATTGAGCAAAATAGAAATAAGAGCAGTATAGTCAGCAGAAATGAGATTTTTAAGAAATGCAAAAGGTTGCTTAAGAGAAGATCATATAAAACTGAAATTACACGAGCAAACAGACATACAACAGATGGATGGAGAAAGTATTTCAGCCAATGTAGAAAAGTATAAGCCTATAGGACGAAGAGATGTGGAACACCAAGAAAGAGATGGTATTAATCGGAACAGGTAAATTGCCTCTACTGCATCCCTCTTAAACACACTTTTTGTATTACTCCACACCCACGTGCACAAGCATGACATACGGCAGTGGCACTTTGGCCCATGTGTTACGTCATATTACATTCAAACAAGTTGTATGCACAAGATTAGCTTATCAGTAGGTTTTGTTTTGTAGGTGAAATTGTGTGCTTCTTAGGACGGCAGGAGTATAGGTACAGTCTGATTTTTAAAAGAAGATACGCGAAGGTCATCTGTTTCTCCACGTGGGTATTGAAATGTTGCCTACCAGATCCCCTTTCTTTACCCTCTCAACACTCGAAACATAAACAAGGGTTCGAGTTATCTCACCTCAACAAAAACAAGCACAGTTAATCTGTATCAGCCTACTTTAAAAACAGGGATATGTTCTTCACTCATTCACTGCGTTGTAGGGTCTATACATGACAGCTCTTTTAAATAATTTTTGCACTATGTAACTAATATTCCATATATACCGTAATTGTTGCTATGCATCGTAAGTTGACATTACTGCACTAGTACGGTAAGTATTCCTCCATAGCAACACATATAGGCGATGCACGTTCTAAAATCTAACATTTATCTTCAATTATATTTATTAATATTTCAGCTAATATCTTAACTACTAAAATAGAGATTCATATAAATACCCATAGTGCAAAAACTAATGTGCAACACACATGTGGTAAGCACATAATGGAATCTCGAGAATTGAAAATGCTCGGTGCAAGCGCCTCGTCTTTTTTAAACCTTCCCTCGTTCTACATACATTAATATGGCAATGTACTATTATTAATGACTTTGTTAATTGACATGTTCATATCAACGCAGCCGATATGCCGAAATTTTGACACATAGGAGTTTTTTTACGTGCAAGTATATCTACTGACAGGGGGCTGACGCTTTTGGATAAAAGGAATAAGCTGTTCATTGATAAGGAGCAAACTCTCGGCTTCCTGTTCAAAGAATTCCTTAAGAGTGCTGACAAATTCTCTAGCTTGGCTATGCGATGTAACACTCCGACCGTAAGCTGATCTTTGCCTTGGACCGTGATTCCTCGGTCCACCTCTAAACCTACCGCCACTACGTCTTGCTTCCATAAAAACGTATTTTAATTGTGTTTTAACAAAGTAGGCTAACAGTACACAGCGCAACTAGGCAAACTCTGTTTCCCGCATACAACTAGCGATAACTGAGCTGAGGAGTATGTGATTCACCAGTGTATCCAATCTGGTAACCTTTGTTTACGTTACTATAGTGTCGCGGTAACGGGCATAAAAGTTTCGGAGCAAATAGATAACTACGGCGGATAATGTTTCACGGTAATAAAGAGCTTGCATAAGCAGTTAACGATAGCGCGGCTAGTGTTCACAAAGAGCCGGCAAATAAAGATAGCTGAGATAAAGTACTTACCGGCACAGATAGGTTCTAGTGATATCTTGTTTGACAGAGAAAAGTTGTTTTCTTATTTGTATAAGAAACCTCTCGAATTTATCAATGAGATATATAAGAGATTGTGACACGCCAGCGGACAGTTTTAAAACAAGTGAGGCGAGCAATAAACAGCTGTAAAGTGTTGTTGTTGTTGTAACGAAAGCTGTTTGTTACTGTCATCGACCTTGGAAGATTGAGCTGTATATGTGATGTAATGTTACGTGAGAATTAAACAGCGTATTTCTACGGAAATAAAGAACATTGGGAATATCTGCAAATCGGAACTTTAATTCTACGAACACACAAAGTAACAATACCAACGACCTTCCCTTCTTACCCTTCGCGTCCCTTGCCTGATGACCTTCCCGTATCTTCTTTTAAAAATCAGATTGTAGGTCATGTGTCGCGGTGGCGGTGGCAGTAGTGTAGTCACCATCTGGGTGGCGCTAGAAGCACAAAGGACTGCATTCGCCTCTGCCAGGTTTCAGGGGTCGCTACGTGATATGTATCTTTACTGTTACTCTTTATTTTTAAACACTTACATGTTTTAGTTAATTGATGGAAATTAATCATTTCTCCACACTAGCCGTATATAGGCTAACATATTTGATGGATAGAGTCAACATGAAAAATTCAATGCCATGGCCGGGATTTGAACCACGGATCTCCTGGTTTCCGTCCAGTCGCTCTTAACCTTTGGCTACCATGGCCAACGTGCCTTCCTGACATTAAATTCTCCAGTTGACTCAAATATTTCCCCGGTAGACCACTAGGGGCTCTCGCATCCGAGATACACCGTTTGTGGCGACTTACTATTGTAAGTACTTAAGTACAAACGGTGTATCTCGGATGCGAGAGCCCCTAGTGGTCTACCGGGGAAATATATGAGTCAACTGGAGAATTTAATGTCAGGAAGGCACGTTGGCCATGGTAGCTCAAAGGTTAAGAGCGACTGGACGGAAACCAGGAGATCCGTGGTTCAAATCCCGGCCATGGCATTGAATTTTTCATGTTGACTCTATCCATCACTTACATGTTTGTCAGTTGGCCAGTTAGGGTACGAATACATGTAATCCAGCTACAAGACTGCGGATTAAACAGCTTCCAAAGCTATACAGCTACAACGTAAGGCACTGAGTTTTGTTTTGTGATCTTTGTTTCAATTTACTTACACTATCCTCTAAAATGAAATAATCCACTAACATTCCACACTTATATGTTCAGCCCCTTAGTACAAATTTGTACTTTATTTATAGAATGTAACGATGCAGCTACTGTTTTCTACTTAGTTTACGGCTGTAAACCAACAGAAGATTTACCAACCAACGCGTTGAGTAACTATCACTAGCTACTGTTGCTCTCTGTCTTTAGTGTGATTGGATTTAATCCACAGAACGATATCACTACAACGTTTGTCTATTCAGCTCCGACCTGTGGTGTGTTAAACCCATATGCTTGTTGTGGTTCCCCCACCTTCCCTCCACCCTCAAGGAGATTAACGCGCATGCGTTAACTAGACACAGTCTCCTTATAGATAATTAATCCGCTACCATGACGACAGACAGTTGAGGTTCACAAATAAACATAATGCCACATAGCGCTTAATACCACCTCAAGTGGACTTGATAACCGGATCGTATATTCAATTCGTGAACTAACATGAGTAATTACATTCGCATGCCTACGAAATACTAGCACAAGGTAATCTCAATGGCAGTGGGGTAAATTAGTGTGCCACTCTTTAGATTTTGATTAATGCTGAGGAAAACAAAACTCAATATTTAACTGACAGTTATGAAATAGCATAGACATACCTATCTTTTTCTCAAAAAGTATATATATATATATATATATATATATATATATATATTTCCTTTGGATTCATATTGTCGCATATCACATTGTTGCGACTGGCACGACCGGTAAACACAAAGGGACAGATAGTGCAACGCGGAGATAAAAGGCTTGCCGAAAAAGATATAGATAGATGACTGGAAGGTTGGCTTTCTTGATTGTTACAGAACATTAAATTAATTTTTGGAACAGTGAACGGAGATATAAAAGAAGCCGTGGCTAGTTTATCGGGGCATTCGTAATCGGAACTAATAATCGTGCGCTTGCAGCTGTGTTTTGAAAGTGAACTCTTTTGTTAGTGTTCTACGACCTTGAGGATTGTATTTTTGTATGTTACGTAATTCTGCTACTCTTAGGATTGACCAAAGTGTTTCTAGGCCGTGTCGTGGCTCAGTGGTTAGACCGCTTGGCTCTCACCAAGGCGGCCTGGGTTCATCCCAGGCGACTGCAAAGTGAGGTTTGTGGTGGACAATACGGCGCTGGGGAGGGTTGTCTCCGGGACCACCGGTTTCCCCCACCATCTCGTTCCACCAGTACTACATCTTCATCTCATGTATCATCAGTGTTACCGCCCGCGGTGCCGTATGTAATAAAAGCGGGCGTTAAACACTACACATCACATCAAACTGTTTCTACGAAAATAAAGAGCATTTTGGAATTTCTGCAAACTGGAGTTTTAATTCTACGAACCAACAGTCACAATATTCATGATATCTGATGAAATCCCATCGAAATTTTGGATGAAATGCAATTCTTTGTCTACTTAAGGTAACCAGTACACAAAATAGAAATATGACCTATAACAACCAGACTAATTTTTCTACTGGATTCCATTCATTTCTTCACTGCTCTACAAGTTATACGTTCTGTATATTTGCTTAATATGAAACATTCTTGTACGAAATATTCTCAGTGTGCTATTGTAGTGTTTGATTTTTATTTTATTTATTTATTTTAGTGCCAAGCTATTATATAAATTACATTTACTGGAATTGACTCTAGTCACTTATCCAGCAGATGTCTAAATGCTACCAATCCTTCACAACCTTCTTTCTAATACATCCTATGATCTAAAATTTACATTGCCAACTCTTACTCATAACATCTGTCAATTGGCGATTTCCATTTGGATCTCGCCTTTCATAGAAATTCTCGTAATTGTCCGAGCTGACGCTGATGAGGAAACATATTTTTATGGTTACAGTACTTTTATTTCTTAACCACTTCTCCCTAATCAATTTTCCCTCCATTCACCTGTACCTTTACATTCCCATATGTGCTCTCCGTTCTCTTTGTCCCCACATATCGAACAGTAAACTTGCAGTACACTAACTACCCTTTGACCTCTCAGATTCCAAACTCCTACAGTGCATCATGCTACCGCTTCTCTTTCCCCTTTATTACAGATTTATAAATACTTTTCATGGCCCTGATTCTATTCTAAACATCCTTAAAAGAACCAGTGACATTTTCCCTTCCATCTCAGCCCAGATATAGTAAGTACATAATCGCATAAAGGAATCTGATACGAAGGTCTGCTGTTAAAAGGAAAAGCATTAACACTCGTTATTATGTATATTGTTTTAATAAAAATAATTAAGTTGGTTTTGAGAGAAAAGATCATTATTCCACGTAAACGATTATTTACATTGAACAAAATTTCCTAAATGTTGTTACCTAAGATCTTCTATATCATATTTTTCTTTCTTTCTTTTTTAATTTATTTAGCCCACTACAAACAAGCATACATACACAAAAGCCACACACATACCAAGGTCGCAGATCCAAATCTAGTCTAGACCATTGGTTTTAGTGTGTGATTCTAAGTGTTTTTAAGCGACGTATATATGTATTTCAATTTTTATATGTTTTCACACGGACAGCTCTGCATATGGAAACAAAGAAGCTGCACATAAAAGTGGCAAAGGAGCGTAGATTTTCTCTGAACATGTTACTCAAATTTACTGTATATATCGTCGACTACCCTACCCACAACAGAAGTGTACGATCTCAAAAAAAAAAAATAATAATAATAATTTCAATTAAATCAGATGAAATAGATGTGGCATCAGCGAGGCACTTTCTACATGAAATCAACTATCGGCAAGTAATTTTCCAGTAATTATCTTGACTGGAAAGCCCAAAATCGTATCTTTCTGCAAAAATATGTTTGCATTTCCATGTTTGTACTCTAAAATAAATATAAGTTTGCATTTGTTTGGCTGCGCATGCATAGTGCCGATGTTCTTTTCTTTTCTTTTGTAATTTACGTCCTTTAATATGTTTAAAGTCATATCGGACGATGGATGGAATGGGGGAAATTATGCTCAAATGGGCCCAGGATCCAGTTACCCGACATTTGTGTTTTAGGATAAGGGAAAAACCCCGGAAATAATCTTATCCAGGTAACTCACTCTGACCGATATTCGAACTCGGGACCTCTTAAACGTGAGGCAGACATGCTACCATCTACGCTACCGAGGCGGGCACCGATGTTCTATACCGTGTTAATTACGCATCTACATAAGATGCTCTTAACTGACAAGGTATTCATCCGCATTAAATGTTATTGTTTTAGACTGCCATTAAATTACGAAAGAATAATTTTAAATATAAATATCTTATTTTCATAAATGGCCTGAGAATAAAAACAGACTAATACAAGGATGCCTCTAACGGAAAGCCAAAAATACATTTATGTATATTTTATATTATTCACATTTTATGGCATTAACAACTACTGTGACATATCTTTTGTTATTTTTTGAATATTTATAGTTAAGCTACTTGAAATAACTCGTTTTATGCGAATCTGAGTGGCAGAATTTAGCAATTCACATTTTAAATACTTCAAGCATTCCCATGTACAAAATGTGTAATGAAACCTTTTCTACTAAGTTTTTAACTAGTAATAGTAATTTTCACTTCATCTTATTCACCTGAAATGAACAAGCTTTATATAACTATACACAAACTAAACTTACTGCTATGTAGAACACACAATTCCCTATTGAATAATACATAGTGTGTTGCCAAAACATTTTAATATACACGCAAAACATTCACTTAAAAAGCGCCAGAACTTTGAGGTCAATCCATTAAAATGTTTGACGTGCTTCACAAGCAAATGGTTAACTATAGGACTCAAAATCCCTACTTAAAATACACGTAAATGAATTGAGCTTTTTAAATAAACATTATTAGGTACTACATACTAATTTCATCATTGTGGTTTGCATAAAAGCCGCCCGGGACTCAAACACCCGCCACTCTGCCTAGCCAGCCAATTGAAATTATCATGTACCACACAAAAACATGGTCCCTGCAGCAGCGTAGTTATTTTTCAATCTATAGATTATTAATGAATGAAATTGTATATGGTCGTTGGTTTCAGATTCCACGTCGGATGTTGAAATGTAATCACGTGTATTTGATTAATCATGACCCACCCTCTCCTTTCATTTTCCAACAAATTCTGGATGCCTTTTACAACACGTTATTAATGACACAACTGCAAGTCTGTTTTGAAATAGGCTTGCTTGTCATTGTCTGCGAGAAAGAACATGATTACTTCATCGTATTACAAACACCGTACGGTATTGGCATCACTGGCCAGTGCTATAAATGTAACCTGACGTCATGTCCTCTCAGCATAGTTGAAATTTGGGCACACTTTCACACAAAACTCAGAATTATTTTTATATCAAAATATACTACAATGCGTTCAGAACAACATACATGTGTTAATTTATATTAGTAAAAGCATGTGGCCGAATGGCTTGTGTTTACTTCCTAAGTCATATTTACTCCATGTTTAACTTACTTAGCATGTAGTTTGCAACCAATATTGTTCATATGTTTACCAGAATATCAGAGAAAACAAAGATAAAGAAATATATGCTGTGACGTACTTACATGCCTTTCTCTACGCACATCCATACACTATCCTTGCAAATGCATTTTCTTCTACTCCCTTCATGTTACTGGCAATATACGTTTGCATAATTCGCTTATTACATATTTACACGTTTAAACGATAGATAAGTATTTCACGATCTGATTAGCACATGGTTGATGAATTTGAAAGTTGCTTTCATTTGCACTATCAAGAGAAAAAAAAGTTGAATGACGACTAACATTTGAAAGACGTATAAGAATATTTTAGAATTTGTTATTCTTACAAAAAGTTATTTGACAGGAATTATCAGGTACTTAATCGAGGGCTACATATTTTGTTTAAGAAGATTTTGTCTATATTTTAGGCTTACCTGATTGAAAAGAACTTCTCTTTCTAATATTTCAAGGAAATCAAGATATACATTTCATTTGTCATGAAAATGTCTTAATATATTATCACGTGTATGGTTGAGGAATTCTTGGAAACATATGAAATTTTGGAACGTATTGTAACGCGAGCGCTAGAACACCCTGTGAAGCAGCTGGGAGCGGAAGGCAGGGGAGGTTCGGTTAGCCACACCTTCCCCTCGTTTGTCTTATAGTGGTGACAAGGCGGCGGTTGGGAGGAAAAACATGACTGTGCCGTATGTTTCCTTACACCTGGTTCTCGATCTTTCTGTTACTAGAACAATCCTGTAAACACCAGAAGGCGGGATATTCCGATATAAAGAGGGTTACAGACAGACGGAGTCGGAGTTAGTTAGTCAGGAGTTGGTTTTGTCAGTTAGTGAGTGAAGAGACAGTCAGTTCTTGGTGTAAGAGTTAGTCAGTGACGTGTTAATGTACGAGAAGATTGTGCAACGGAAGACTGTACGTAACCGTGTATGAGTATCGGAGTTGACGTAACCGCGAGTACAAGGAAATTGTAACGGACGAACTGGTGAATCGTAATTGGTGTATTACGAAATTCTGTGTAATTGGCAAGTGCTTAACTGTAAGTCGGTGGAAATAAAGAACATTGTTGAGTGGTGTAATTGGACTTTTTATTTCACGAACCCACAAAGTCACAGTATTATTTAATGCTCACTTCCTGTAACTTGACTCGTTTGCACATTCTTCTTCACTAATTCTACTGACCCATGAGACCAGCGTAATACCAGATTTTACACGACTTTAGCTTATGACATCAATTTCCTGTTTACTCATGGCGAACAGGTGCAGGTGACGGCTGTGAACTTTGATGACTTAGTAAACTGGGTAGACCGAATGCTGAAACAGCATTCTTTGTCAGCCAAAATGTCCTAAGACTCGTGGAAATGCTGATGTTTGTTTGGGAAAAGTTTAGTAGCTTATTATGCGTGGGACTGACGATTTGGCACTAGGACGCAATATTGGAAGTAACAGTATACGTTTTGGGTTCTTCCGGACGTAAAACTGAACTTGGAAATCAGGTTCACTATGCCACCCTTAAGGGGTGGCCGCTCCATATGCATCCTCCAGCGTACACGACATGCGTCTCCAAGGTAACCCCGTATGGTTTTTGATATAATAATGTAACTCGTATCACTATTTCACTACCAAGTCTCTTCAAGACTTCGGCAGTGCCTTTGTACTTAAACTTAGTAATTATATATAGTAAATTGGTACATTCTAGAACTCGGTGTTGCCTTTAATTTGCTCCTGCTTTGCTCCACCACTTAGCTCTACTATCTAGCAACCTTATCTTTTCAGTTAAGTCTCTAGTTACTGAATAGTGTGCAAACGATTAGGTATGCATTTAAAAAATTAGAGACTTTCTGAGAAAATCAAATGTTGAAAATATTTTCCTAGTAAATGATTATTTGAGGTGTAGGAATATTTAAAGAAAAGTTTTATGCGCATCTTTGAAAGATGCTGTAAATAAATATCAAGTTTGATGGACTATAGACGGCTAGTGTGGAGAAATAATTAATTTCCATCAATTAACTAAAAATCAAGTTTGATGTTTCACCAAATAAATCTATGTAACTGCAAGAAAAATATATTTAAGTTAACTAAAGCCTTAAAGTTTAAATGGAATTTCGGATACATCTTTTCTTTTTATTTTTCCTTTCTTTTGGAGGGGGGAATTTAGGGCAGATTATAAGATCTTTTCCCAACACTATCAATTTAATGTTTTCTTCTATTTTTAAAACAAATATATTTGTGGAAGAGCAGCATATGAAAAATTTCTGGAAAAATATAGATGCTAACATCGAGGTTTACAAATTTCACCCATTTTTAAAGCCTCTAGAGTTTAATATTTGTAGTAGCTAATTGGGTGCAACATTAATTTGAATATATTTATTGCTTATGCGTTTTCTTAAATTCATTTTATCCTTAACAATTTTGTATAGTGGAGCTTAAGGGAACAAAGTAGGGATAGGGATTAGATACGCTGGAGTATTTCAGCTCTAGAACCAAGGCTAAATCTCTCGCTCTGGTAGCGTATCTAGATTAAACATCTCTACCCTTCCCTTCGATGCCCCCTAACTTCTTGGGTAGGTTCGGAGCGGGAAAGAAGGTTCTTTGCTTAAAGCACATCTGCCGCATATGCCGCGTCTCACCGTCCATCGCCTAACCCTGCTACTTTGCAGTATGATACTCATAACACTGTTTCATTTCTTTCATTATCCCTTTCTTCTTTTCATCTTACTTCCTTCGTTTCCATTTAACGTTTAAGTAAATCAAGAAATGACAGCTCCGTGCTATGACCTCTACTTTCACTACAACTTACCTCCTGTGCTCTTCTTTTTTCATTCTTTTTCACTTCGTTTCTCTAGTATAACTATCTATTTTCCTCATTCCTTCCTTTTCCCTTTTCGCCCTGTCTCCTGACCTTCTTTCCTCTTATGATTTTTATCTTTTCTTCTCTCTCCTGCTTTATTTTCAACCTCATCTTTTTCACTTCTTTGCTTCCTATCTTATTCCCCTTTCATTTTTTATTTCTCCCCTTTTTCCTCTACTGTGTTTATACTTCTGCTCCTTTGCCTTACCTCTTCTCCCTTCCTGTGCTGTACCCCTTACTCCTCCGCCAGCTTCCCCATGTCCCCCTCCTCTGTGACAGCCAGACTATGCCAGAGCATGATGCACTTGATTGGTATATAACTGCTGTAAAGCGAGTTCCTGTGGGAAAGGAACAGTTAGCGCCTTCTATTCCTGACGCTAATAGCTCAGTTCCCTAGCGGCACTGCGTTCTTTTGTTCTCCAGCACCACGTTATTATGCAGGGCTTCGAAGAGAGAGTCAGTAAAAATAAGGATTCTTCCATAATATTTTTGCTTTACAAAATCATTCACGAATATGTGCATTTTCCAAAACTAAAGGCGACTGTACAGATTTTTGAACACGGACTGCATCTGTAGTCTGACGGTAACCAAACTAACCTCCAAAAGTAGAGGTCCCAGTTTCGCTTTCCGGTTGAAGGATGGGAACGCCAATTCCCTATCCTTTCTAGAGTCTGGAAGCGCTAATGAAAGTGTTAATTTTTGTGAATTTAATGTAGCAACCATAAGTAATACAAGTCCAATCGTAAAGGAACGAACACACTGTCGATGAGCAATTTTTCCAAAGGTTGAAAGCCCATAATATTACCTTATAACTTAGAGATATATAAATGAAATAAAAAGTACAAAATATTACCTTAAGGTAAATCCTGCATTTGCAAAGTTTGCTACATATAGTCACTACATATTACCCATTTCCAAACAGATATTGCTATAGAAAACAGGTTCTCTAGCAGAATAACCTCTAAATTAATTCATGTATAAAGAATAATTTTGTAGATACCAATTGTTGCACCCATATATTTCTGAAAATATCAAAATTGGACTATTTTGGAATCGTAACAATTTTACTGACGATAGTAACTGCATAGCAAGCTTTAGTAGCAACTTCGGAGTTTCACTCTGGAAACTTAAAAATTGCATCATAAGAAGCATTTTAAATGTTCAAAATGTCCAGTACTGCAAAAGAAACAACACGTGTCCACATTAGGCAGCCTGATACCCTACTTCTGAGTGGCAAACAATCGCAGCGATTGGACTGCAATCGAGTACCCCTAAGCTTTTTTTGACTGTACTGGAATGATTTACCAGCAAGCAGTTCCCCGTTATACTACTGGTACAGCAGCATACTACATGTCAGTATTTACAGTGAGGAAGCACATTGTACAGAAACGACCAGAGCTTTCTCGGACTGCGTGGCGACTTCATCATGACAATGCACGGTCTCACGTCGCAGATCAAGTGATGCAGTTTCTGGCTTGATTTAACATTACCTGTGTACCACATCCACCTTATAGCCCCGATCTTGCAACCTGTGACTTCTTTATTCCCATTACTAAAGGCAAAGCTTAGGTTTTTTGTACAGTTTACGTCCTGCAACGTTAAATCATATCGGATGGTGAATGAATTGGGTGAAATGATGCTCAAATGAGCCCAGGGTCCATGGAGCTTAGAGTTGCCCGACATTTGTCTTTTAGGATAAGGGTAAACCCCGGAAGAAACCTTATCCAGGTAACTCACCCTAACCGAGATTCGAACTCGGGAGCTCTTTAACGCTACCGAGATGGGCAAAGCTTAGGGGTATTCGATTTGAGAACTCTGAAGCAGTGCTCAAAAAAAGTGAGGCGATTCTCAAGACTAAGACATTCTGACAAGGAATGGTCTGCAGCACGTGTTCAAAGACTAGCAGAGACGCTACAAAAAGTGCATTAAAGTAGAAGGGGACTACTTTGAAAAAGATCATGTAAACATTGAATTGCAGTAATAAACCTCTGTGGAAAAAAAGAATCTGTCTCAGTCTTTGTTGATCGACCCTCGTAGATTGCTTCTCCTTAAATATATATCTCAGATTTTCTCTGGTGATGCGTTGATAAGTCCTCTTCATTGGGAAATACATTGTATAGTTTTAAATAACCAGTACACCAAAAGATTAGACGCATTCGTATTACAAAAAATTTATAGTTGTTTGAAAAGCATCCTTCCAATTAGATAATTTTTATTATGACAGTCACCATTTCCAGGATATTCGCTGTTATTGCTTTGACTTTTTCTATGCTTACCTTTTGATGTTTATAGGATAATTTTCATTAGGTGTTTTATGTAGTGGTCGCTTTACTTCGTAAAGACAGCTGAATGCCGGTAGGACTTAAAATTAAGAGCTAATTATTCACAAATTAAAGTCAATATCAAAAGTAATGTTGCCATAATAAAAGTTACCGAGAATAATGTTTTGAGATTTAAACATAGGTATTGTTAACTATGTAGCTATCCAGAAATAAACGATAATGGGTATAAAACGTAATACGAATACAGTCAATTATATTTAAGTTGTATCAATAACTTTTATTTACTGTGATCTTAAGAATTTTTGTTCAAAAAATCTAATTGATTAGTAGTAATCGCGTACTGACATTCATGCACAAGAATAAATGATTACTGATGTGCAGAAATCCTAAAATTTATACGTACAAGAATTTTGCTAACTTTTGCAGGGAAAGCGCATAATTATTATACTCCTAGTGTTATTTGTGTTCCTACGCCAGGTGTTACGCTATTTTCCCCTCTGGATACCAGTGCTAAACTCGGCAAGGAAGTATTCATTTGCATACATTCATAGAGCGACAGGAAAGTGGTCCACATCTCGCGAGAGTCAGGTGTACACTTGTCATGAATGCTAATGATCTCCCTGGCCGACACATGGACACTATGTTCAAGCACCGAGCTGGGAAAAGAACACTGGACTTGCCGCTAGCGTTTAAGGCTTGTTCATACGGCGCCATTCGCGCTGTGAATAAATAGTGAAGGTGTATCAGCTGTGGAAAGTTTCATCAACTGGTTAGACGTTCCATTTTGAGCGCTGTGCAATGATTTTGAGCAGGTAAATGCAATTGTCTTTAGCTTTGTTCCTCATGTTAGAAATACTAATTTTTTAAATCTTTTCTTGTTGGTTGCTGGACCCAGCCAACTGGTGCTTGACTCACAATTTGGGTTTCCCAGATTGGAATCACGTCTACCTACATTCGTATCTTGTTTTAATGGCTTTTCTTTCTGGTGAATAGGCCTGTGCTATCATAATTTTATTTCCCTCACATATATATTTTTCATTCCACTTCCTTCCCATATATTTGGTTTACTTCCAGGTTTCGTAGGTGAGCTGGTGCCGGCAGATGGTGAGGATACTTTCCATAAGGAAGATGGACACTAGAGGGCTATCTGGTAGCACCGGTCGTTCCTCAACCAATCTGGGCAGCTCCGGTAGTGGATCTAGAGTCCGGAAAAATTAACAGTTTCCGCAATTACTTACGGCCTGTGGTTCCTTCATCCGTTCTTCCTGGGGATAGCAACCGCAATAGTTTTGCAGCAAACAAGGTATTCCCCTCCATTATTTACTGCTGGACATAAACATTTCATTACATATAACTTCCTATAATTTGGCCTCACAGATTGGAAGAATGGCAACAAAATTGTACTTTTGGCAAGCACATGTAAGAAATAAGTTTGTGGATATACTGATTAATTGTATATTAATGCTACTGTTTCTGATAAACTTTGAAAATAACCGTTTAGATTTAAACTTAGCACCTCGTCATTGTTTCATGCATGGCTTATGGCTTGGAGCTAGATGTAACTGAGAAGCATTAGGACTAATATTGCTCGAAGATGATTAAAAGTCAGTTTTACCTATATACTGTTAATTGGCAATAACGTATTACACACCTGTAAATGGAAAAGGCAGCCGTTTAACAGTACACAGTCATTCATTTGGTAGAGGTAGAGTTTGTACAATTAATGTGATTATGGATGTGCATAGCTTTCTCTATAATCTTCTATCAGATACAAAGCACTAACAGTATTTAGAGTTTCCTGATGTTAGCAGATCTACTCCGCATTTGTTGCTAAAGGAAGTTAAACATTTCCAACATTCGAATTCACAAAGGTATAAGTATATAAAAGTTTATCACTTTGCTTCTAATATAATGGGTATTTGTTTTTATAAACTTAATGATTCTGTACCATGAAATCAGACTAGAGGTGGATTCCATGGGTTGTTTGGAAATGAGAGTTGGGTGTTCCCTGATGTTTCTTTAATTATTCCTGCCTTCTGTCGTTTGTTATAGCTGCTTTAATGAAAGGTCTTTCGACACTTCGTGTCAACTATTCCTATTGCGCAGTTTATTTACTTTGATAAATA
Organism: Mantis religiosa; assembly: GCA_030765055.1. Lineage (NCBI taxonomy): Eukaryota > Metazoa > Arthropoda > Insecta > Mantodea > Mantidae > Mantis > Mantis religiosa. The sequence continues at coordinate 91,626,490 of CM060955.1, read as the reverse complement.
GCCGCTGGCTATGAATTTTCCATCCAAGTGCCCTAATGACTTTACCAGAATGCAATCAGCCTACCGTAAGATTGGTTTTCCAACTCGTCTACATCTGAGTCACTCATTCAGCTCTCCTACGCACGTGGTACAGCCATTTAAAAAAAATGTTGAAAATATGACGTATTTGTGGCAACATTTTTACATAGAATCCCCTTTCTCACCATAGGATTAGGAATAGGATTTCACTACGGGGGGGGGGGGATTCGGTACGTAGGCCACCATGCTGGGTCCATTATTTCTGTGCCCCCAAGTGGGGCAACCCCAGGAGGAAGAATAAGGCGGAGTCAGAGGGCGACCGACCTAAGGAGTCATTACAGTACAGAGGGCAGGGTCCCTACAGTTTACTTAGATAGAGAACTGCTTGGACAGGCCAGGACAACGGACACGCTGCTACTGCGGAACAGCAACGAGCCCAGCAGCTGAGCCCCGAAGGTCCCTGGCAGGCGTTTATTTTCTTGTAATTTACGTCCTCCAACGTTAAGTCATATCGGACGATGAATGGAATGGGTGAAATGATGCTCATATGAGCCCGGAGTCCATACAGCTTAGAGTTACCCGACATTCGTCTTTCAGGATAAGGGAAAAACGCGGAAAAATACCTTATTCAAGTAACTCACTCTGACCGAGATTCAAACGTGGGATCTCTTGATCGTGAAGCAGACATGCTACCATCACGCTACCGAGGCAGGATGGCAGGCGGTCACGAAATAGTCCCAGCAGAGGAGCGGAGACCGGCATGTGACCTACCGGAAGAGTAAGTAGTTTTTCTCAGAGTATATTATCCTGCCATGCACCGCCGAGACTCCCACCGACACTTCTACCCTGAACCATACCACCGGATGAGAGATGATATGCAATGATAATGGAGATGAAATGGAGCGACAGGAAATTCGGGGGATGTTTTTAACCTACCCAGCAATTGCTTAGCGATCCGGGAACCCCCCCGAAAAAAACCCATGGGTCAGGTAGGTCGTCCACAGGCATCGAACCCGGGCCTCCCGAATGCGGGCCACACACTAAACCACCTGAGCCATTGCGCTCGGTTTCTCATCATAACTATAGGTATATTTTGATTGGTTTCTTTTCTGGACATAATTGGAACTTCCGTGAATGTCACTACATCTATGGTTGTACTTTTAATCTGTTGAATCGTCACTAACAGTCATTATCTTATTAATTCGCTAAGCTGGGAATACCCTTTTGAATAGTTTAGGTTAGTTAAAACGTAACGTTTCTCTCTGACATAGCATGTTATTCCCTTTAAATATTATAGCTTTACATTTATTATTCTGTTTTATATTGGTTTGTTATATTACCTAATGCTAAGTTCCCACTACCAGACTATGATACAGAGGCAACTACTGATTTACAACTGAGTTATCCTCAACTGTAAGCGGAACCTGCATACTTCGGAGGGAAATAGTACAGTTTAGCGTGTTTACTACGGAGTAGGCTTAAACATGGTATATGCTACAACATAAGAATGAGCATAAGGCGGGGCTAGGCGTGGTTGCTGTATCGCTTCTTGCCAATGCGGTGCGTGCCACGTTGTACAGTTAAGCACTCATAATGGCTCGCTTTGCCAAACCATAGGCTAATTTCTTTGCGCGCTCTAAAGATAATTATCACATAATTATTTTGTTTTTCCCATGTTATAGAGCTATTTTTCCTGAGGATTACGGTCCAAACCCCATGTTTGTAGCACATTTGGTTTCAGGCGCCTGATTAGAAAGAAAAGAATCATTAACTTCCAGTGAACAAAAGCACACACGTGCCATGTTGCAGTTGCATTTTGTAGCCTTCATTCAGTAAAGTGGTGATCTTTTAAGAGTGTACACGTACTTTTCAAAGTAAGTAAATATACCGCTTAGCAAGCCCAGTGCTGGTACGCCTAGTAGTAACTGCGAAACTACTCACAAGATTTTACATAAGCAGGCTAGAAATATTCTTGTTAATTGGTCTTGCTTTTTATAATAGATCAAAATTAAAAACATTTTCGAAAGTACAAGTTTCGCTCACAGTCGAGAATTAATGTTACAAGCTTGTCACGTGAGTGCTCAGTCTGTGACGAACATTGTTAAAGAAGGCAAACAGTTCACCAAATTAGCAGAGTTTCCATATTTAGATCTTCAGGGAAACATCGAGCAGCTGAAGAACTGCTACTAACTTAGACAATTTTCAAAAGTGTGTTTCATGTAGAACAATTTATGATTTATATGACAAAGGTGAATATCGAACTGCCAAAAGTCTGACCAATTTAATGAGGTGGAAAATAGAATATACGGATTCTGTATCTTCTATGTACTGTCAGACATTTTCGTTATTATTGTATTTTCTGAAAATCATCTATATCAACTATGATTCAACTGCTGTATGCTTCGTCCTCTCTATTCTGACCGAGGCTTGTGTATATCTTCACTAGAGGATAACTTACCGGAACTGGAAGGAAGTGCAAGGGGTTAACTTGGAGGTTACCTCCTAAAGGTAGCTGGGAGTCTGATAAAGAATTAATCCTAAGAAATGAATGTAACTCTAGTATAAAGAAGGTTTAATATTCTTAAATAAATTTATTGATTTACATAACAATAAGAGTAAAGATTAGTAGGTAATGGATAGCTGTAATGATTGCCTTTACATAGATTCGTTGTGAACCAACTTTGAACTTGAAAGATAGGCACTAAAGAGCAGTGTCGCACATAGTGTCTCCGCTAGATCAAAATTCATAGGCTTTAAATATAAAAATATGGCTGACAGTGGCAGGTGCCTGGAGCCTTCGTCAGCGCACTTCAGCAAGGACGACAAAGGAAATGATTCCCAAATACCACAATCTGCTCCCGTAACATTAGCTTCCAGAAATGAACTCTAAGATATGGCAACAGGAATTTCGATTTCTGAATGCATTTATGTCTTGAATAGCTCTACTCCGTATATCTATACTCAACAGAAGTACAGAATTACATTGTGACAATATAAATTAATTTCTAATTTCCCGTTCAATGAAATAGGAAGTCAGAAATAATATACCTTTAATGCTAAGATTTTATCAAATTTATTATAAATTTTGTGTCTGTTACATGTAACTGCGGTATTTATCTTAGGCATTTTAATAGTCCTTAATAAATAAGAAAACCGTTGTTTTAAATTATTTATAACATTAAATCTTTCGAATTAGAATATCCCAATGCTATTTAACACACTTAATGAACCGCAAAAAGAAACATTGGAGTAATGCACCAGAATGACATTCTGAGACCCATTGGTTTCAAATCCATTTTTTTATTTAATGTAGCATCAATTCACATAATTTCAAAAACTTTCTTTCTTAAAAACCAAAACGCAATAATTAATTAATGTTCCTTGCTATTTATAATCTAATTTATATTTCTTGATTCGAAGGCCTGGTTGTTACAATTGTTGCTATTTAGAGCAATACAGCTGTCGTTAACTGTTTATATAAGGAATTCATAAAGAGATGTAATGACATAGTATATATAGGAACACTCTCGTATCTCACACGGAGCTTGTCAGAGGAACCAATAAACATCTGCTACACGAAAACACAGGTAGGTAAACAAGCTGGAGAAAGGGAGATGGACAGATATATGGTAGGAAGAAATGTCACGTTACGACACAGATGAATGGTATCGAACACCCTAGAGGCCGTTCAGGGTCTATTACTGGCCATGTCTGGGGGTCTTCGCCTTCACACAGCGATTTATATGTTTGTACGTTCTTCCTGTTCTCAGGCTCATTAGGCTCCCATATCAACTTGTCGATAGCCTCTTCCAGTTTGTTTGCTAAATTAAAGAAAAGATGATATAGGAATCAAACATTCATACCCTCTCGATTTCATCTACACATTGCAGCTTCATACATGTATATTGTAGTATTCATATAGAACAAATCAATTATTTTGTTCACATTATCTTAGAGTAAAGGGATACAAGGAAGATAACTCGCACGCTGCTACCTACCTAACTTCCATTGTGAATATCATCCACAAGGAGGGGGCCCAAATGACCTTGTTGTCGACGCCCTTAAACACCACACATTCACTCACTCACTCCACAAGGAGGAATGGATAAAGTGAAGAAACCACAGGAGTTCACGGACCACAGAGAGGTACGGAAGCTCCTGGCGCGGGTCGCCACCTCTCCGACGTTACATAAATTTTGAAGCTGTGAATTTTGAGATTCCGCTCAAGAAATGTGTTATTGACACACTAGAATTTCCTAACCAAGTGGCCTTTCGTTAATGACCAGTAGTGCCCCTTTGGCGATAACCGTCTAAGAAAGATTCTCGCACATGTCACAAATGTCAAACATCTGATCTTCCCTCCGAAGCTGACTTCCTAAAGGAAACTGCTCGCCGACATCCTGTTTCACATTTATCGATTACATAAAATGTTCATATATAATCTATTATGACTCTTAATTTATTGAATCAATAATTTCGGTATTATACAAAAACCTCTATCGTTATGGAATTGGCTGGAGAGCGAGATCAATGCTTGTGCAACCAGGCAGCCCAGTCATGTACACAGATCGAACTGTTCTTTGAAGCAAGCATCCTCACTAAACCTCATGAAACCTCTAGGTTTACTCATAAAACCTAGAACTACACTTGAACTTGGAGAAGAAAACTGAATGAAAGGTAAATTATATCAGTGCCACCAATGTGCCGGCATTTCGCCCCATATGAGTTCCTTTGCATGTCAATAAACCTACTGACTTAAGCACGCTTAAAAACGATCGATCTGGGCTGGGTTTTCAATCCGTGACCTTGAGATCAGTGGGGTCAGCGCCTAACCAACTAAGCGATTTAGTCTGGCAAAGGTAAATGAGGGAACAAAAATCGCGGTAGATGAAAAAGTACCACGACTACCGCATACCGACCAGGGAACAGCACAAAGTACACAGTTTGTCAGTGTAGGTAACTGGGTTGGGCGCAGTTCTACTGGTCCCTAGATTTTCGATTCAAACCTGGTGCAGATATATTATTTTAATTGTGCTTAAAAGTAACCACCCAAGGTTAGTAGATTTAATTATATGTAGAAGAACCCTTGTAAGACAAATTTTCGGTACACCGAGTCGCTGATATGAGTCTGGCAGTTGATCACTTCATTAACAAAATTAAGTCAGATTGACAGGAATCTAACCAGGACCTCCCGACCGTCAGCTTCACGCCTTATCCCGGAGCCATTTTATTCTCTTTCATCTTATCTCAGTACCAATTAATGTTTGTCTGGAGATATTCACTTCAGAATGAAACTTCATTTTCATTTTAAAAACAAACGTTTAATGTATATTCAAAGTAGTACTGGAGTGACTCATGTGTGTAGGACTTCTGCTCAATGACTTAATCGGAAGTATGCCTTTGAGTGCCTAAAAAGCCTTCTAAGTTTGAGCTGAAGGTACATCTTGTTTTCCATTCTGCTAGATAAGTTATGAGCTGTCCAAGATACGTATATTCTTCTCTGTAACAACCAAACAAAATACCTCAATGGATACATGTCAAAGGAGAATGTTAAGACAATTCATAGGCATTTCACTACAAGATAGAGTCCACAGTGGAAATTTTTAAAAAAAAAATATTGGCCTTCTCAAGTACAGGACAAGCAACAATGATCAAATGGAAATGGCTGGGCACGTAACAAGACTTCATTACAACAGATGGGTCCAGCTGACCACCATGTGGGACCCCTACACCGAAAGCAGAAACAGAGGAAGACCAAAACAAGATGGACTTCATAGTGAGGCCACAGTGTTGCAGTGCTGCAACATGTAGAACGGTGTAAAAAAAATAAAAAGAACTCATGCGCAATAATAATCCATGAACTACATCCCAAGAATTTTAATCCTAGATTAATGTGCAGAACAATGGTGTGAGTATATGTGCTAGTTGAGTGACTACATTAACGAACTCTTTGCCCCCGTGGAATAACTCCCCATGTGGGTTTTTAAACACGAGCTCCAACTTCTACAGGAGGCCTTTACCCTACACTGGTGTTTAAGGATCAAAACATACTCAAATTGGCAATATGAAATTCCTTCCTTGTATGGAATGGAAAACGAAATATCGTTACTCAATTTTCCGTGCTACCGAGACAAAAGACAAGTTGTCTGATACCTTTTAGAAACACATGAAATTCAACTTGGGAAGAGGAAAACATTTAACTACGAAATTTCTGAAATTGGCTACAGAGAGTTTAGATATAAATTGGTTATGTTAATCACCTCCAAATTATTAGTGCATCTCTTACGCTTTTATATTTATACATGTATTTAAAAAGAAAAGGATTTAACAGACTTAATCACAAAACATTCATGACATACGTTAACTTACGCAAAAATTAGATTAAAATTAGCCTACCTTTGCCCGCCTCGGTAGCGTGGTGGTCGAGTGTCTGCCTCAGGTTCGTGAGGTCCCGAGTTCGAATCTCGGTCAGGGTGAGTTACCTAGATAAGGTTTTTTCCGGGGTTTCCCTTATTCTGAAAGACTAATGTCGGGTTACTCTAAGCTCTATGGACCCTGGGCTCATTTGAGCATCGTATCACCCATTCCATTCATCGTCCGATATGACTTAACGTTGGAGGACGTAAAATTACAAAAAAGGCCTATCTTTGCTTTCCAAATTATGTACCTTGCATATACACACACTACATACCCGAATTTGTTCACAAAATTATTTTATATAATGGGCTTTAATCGTATCGGGTGATATCTATGGAATCTATGGAATTTTTGTTTTTAGAATTCAATACTTTCTCTCACATACGTGTTAGAGGAAGTAAACGTAGAGAGACACATTGACATATTCCAAAACCCTTTAAAACATAAGAAAGAAAAATTAAAAATGTGTTCCTTTACTATTCTTTCTTTGTAGCTTTGATTCAGAAGAACACAAGTATTTCTCCGATGAAGTGTCATTACTGATTATTTGGGACGTATGAAAGAACTTAGCTTATAGGTTTAAGCCATACAGACGGTAAAAAATCAAAACACAAATGTACTTTGAATGTCCAGAGCAGAACGTAGACAGGAAACAGTATTTGAGCGTTTAAACGTTCATAAAAATAATATATAATCATCTTTCCTCTTTAGAAAACAATGCATATGAGAAAAAGAAATCAGGAAAAGTGAAATCATATTTATGCTGCCTTCTGTATCAAATCATTCCCTTATAGAGACAAGATTTTTAGCGCGCATCTGTTCCTAACGCGATTCTTTTAATATTCAGAGTCACGGCGTCCTTAACTCCTGAGGCGCGGCGTTATCAAGTTTTTATTTGGCGCACAGGAGGGAGTTGTTGTTTACCAAGATGGGAGATTATCCATAACCATCGACTTCTGGGGTTATGGCTGCGGAAGGAAGCCATGAAAAACATAAGGCGCTGTAACGGCTTCATAACACGCCCTCCTTAGACGAGGAACTGTTTAACACCTGTGTACCGAATTCAGTTCACATTAACTGCTAAATTTAGTTACAAATCAAATGCGTTTACGCTACACTTCTGTCTAATAGTGATACGCTAAGTGCATTAGTCGTTACGTCATTACTCTGTACCACCAATTAAGATAAACATGGTTTCGACGACATTACCACGGATGAATGTCAGTGTAAGGGAAAATCACTTTTAAGTTCTACGCTACAATACACGTTAGCTATTTAATTAGTGTTTATTTCACCCATTTCCAAGCAAGGTGATAACAACACACATTTCCAATTACACAACTAAGGATTTTTCGAGAGCATGTTCACAACCAAGGAAGTTCAGTTAATGAGATCAACTGCATCCACAATAGCCTTTGAAGGCATTATCCCATTCCAACAAGGAAATATTTAACATGAAGCAAACAGAAGAAAAAGTGTTCTTAAGAATATTTCTTAAAATCTAGAAATATGTTCAAATTAAGCAAGAATGTTTCAGTATCCAAATGTGCTGATATATCTCGCAATAGAAACAAATGAAGAGGAAAGAATGAATCGCAAACATTAACACCTTTTCCCTCTGATAATACTGTGACTTTGTGGGTTCGTAGAATTAAAGGTTCAATTTGCCGAAATTCTAAATGTTCTTTATTTCCGTACCAACACACTGCGTAGCAGCAGAATTACATCACATATCGCAATATACAACACCAAGGTCGACGACAATAACAGCTTAATCAAATTCCATTGTTTACAACACTCTTGTTACATGTCTTTACAACTCACGACCGCTCTTGACGAGTCGTTGCTCTCTTAAATACCTCATTGATAAATTCGAGAGATTTCCAGAACAACAAAGAAAAACAACTATTCTCTGTCAATCGAGATATCACTAGAACCTTCCTTACGTGAAATCCTATCTGGGCCGGCAAGTCATTTATGTCAAGCTCTATGTTTATCTGCTTATTTTTATTTGTCTGCTCTTTGTATCCACCCTGCCCGCCTATCAGTTCTTTTGTGCAAACAAGCCGAGCGATCGTAGTTAACGGCTCGCGACAATACTGAGATGAAATACTTCACAGTAAAATATTTCGCAAGCTGAAAACTCTAAGGAAAGGCTTATTTCAGACAAAATGTCCGCGTACTCCTGTTATACACAATTTTATAAATTCTCATGAAATAAAAGAAACTTCACATTCTATAAAAATTATGAATATGTACTTCAGTTCTCACGTCAAAATATCAAAATCGTTAACATACCAAATACAGCGTCAAAACTGTTTGATAAAGTGTACTTTGGGATGGCTTTTCTTGAAAATATTTAGAATATACGTCAGATATTTGCAGAATGCTAAACAATTAAAGCTTCGCACTTGTCCAACTTTGTTTATCAGTTGTTTTCCTCCCTCTCATTCTCTTTCTCTAATGTACACGTGCACACAAATACGTACAAGCTTTATATTGTTATATTGAGTAACTTTATACTTTTAAAGTAAAAAGCGGGCACTTTCGATCAATAATCTCGATAGAAAATTTTTGTATAAAATACATATCCTATTGTTTGGAGTGTCTATGAATGGCATATAAATTAAATTTGCTCTGTTGAATTTATTTGGTATATCATTCATAAATAGATATTTTCCTTTTAGAAAACCGTAATGAAAACTCAGGAAAGACGTCAGAAGTAAACTGTAATATTGCTTCTCCCCCATCTACTCTATTACAGTTTTCTACCCGTTAATTTAGCATCCATAAAATGTTTACAAGAATATGAATGCTTTCTATTCCAATTATGAATACTTCTTTGTTTTTGCTAAATACAGTAGCATGTATTGTAATTGAATGTTGCAAAAGCAACCTATGAATACAAACTGGAAGGGACTCTCTAATTAGGAACTGAATATTGAACTACTCAATCAACAAATGTATCATATTTTTAATTATGATTGACTACGAATAGATAGCGAACAATTGAAATTCTTTCTTTGCAAATGAATGTAACAGGACATATTTGTTTTTCTTCCATGGTTATTAAAAATATATGATGTAATACAGAATTTTAAATTATGTATAAACGTATTAAGGAAGTGGAAACGTTGAGTCAGACTGAAAAATTCAATGCCATAGCCGGGATTTGAACCACGGATCTTCTGGTTTCCGTCCAGCCGCACTACCATTGTGCTACTATGGCCAACGTGCCGATATGACATTAAATTCTCCAACTGACTCGTATTTTCCCGGTAAACCACTTAGGAGTTCTCATAAACAAATGAGACAACTACCTTAATGGCGACTTACTACATGTAAGTACTTTAAGGCCCGGGCTTTATAGTTAACCACTATTAGGTTAATTAATGGAAATTAATTATTCTTTCACACTGGCCGTGTGTAGGCTAAATTGTGGAAACGTTGAGTCAGACTGAAAAATTCAATGCCATAGCCGGGATTTGAACCACGGATCTTCTGGTTTCCGTCCAGCCGCACTACCATTGTGCTACTATGGCCAACGTGCCGATATGACATTAAATTCTCCAACTGACTCGTATTTTCCCGGTAAACCACTTAGGAGTTCTCATAAACAAATGAGACAACTACCTTAATGGCGACTTACTACATGTAAGTACTTTAAGGCCCGGGCTTTATAGTTAACCACTATTAGGTTAATTAATGGAAATTAATTATTCTTTCACACTGGCCGTGTGTAGGCTAAATTGTGGAAACGTTGAGTCAGACTGAAAAATTCAATGCCATAGCCGGGATTTGAACCACGGATCTTCTGGTTTCCGTCCAGCCGCACTACCATTGTGCTACTATGGCCAACGTGCCGATATGACATTAAATTCTCCAACTGACTCGTATTTTCCCGGTAAACCACTTAGGAGTTCTCATAAACAAATGAGACAACTACCTTAATGGCGACTTACTACATGTAAGTACTTTAAGGCCCGGGCTTTATAGTTAACCACTATTAGGTTAATTAATGGAAATTAATTATTCTTTCACACTGGCCGTGTGTAGGCTAAATTGTGGAAACGTTGAGTCAGACTGAAAAATTCAATGCCATAGCCGGGATTTGAACCACGGATCTTCTGGTTTCCGTCCAGCCGCACTACCATTGTGCTACTATGGCCAACGTGCCGATATGACATTAAATTCTCCAACTGACTCGTATTTTCCCGGTAAACCACTTAGGAGTTCTCATAAACAAATGAGACAACTACCTTAATGGCGACTTACTACATGTAAGTACTTTAAGGCCCGGGCTTTATAGTTAACCACTATTAGGTTAATTAATGGAAATTAATTATTCTTTCACACTGGCCGTGTGTAGGCTAAATTGTGGAAACGTTGAGTCAGACTGAAAAATTCAATGCCATGGCACGTTGGCCATAGTAGCACAATGGTAGTGCGGCTGGACGGAAACCAGAAGATCCGTGGTTCAAATCCCGGCTATGGCATTGAATTTTTCAGTCTGACTCAACGTTTCCACAATTTAGCCTACACACGGCCAGTGTGAAAGAATAATTAATTTCCATTAATTAACCTAATAGTGGTTAACTATAAAGCCCGGGCCTTAAAGTACTTACATGTAGTAAGTCGCCATTAAGGTAGTTGTCTCATTTGTTTATGAGAACTCCTAAGTGGTTTACCGGGAAAATACGAGTCAGTTGGAGAATTTAATGTCATATCGGCACGTTGGCCATAGTAGCACAATGGTAGTGCGGCTGGACGGAAACCAGAAGATCCGTGGTTCAAATCCCGGCTATGGCATTGAATTTTTCAGTCTGACTCAACGTTTCCACAATTTAGCCTACACACGGCCAGTGTGAAAGAATAATTAATTTCCATTAATTAACCTAATAGTGGTTAACTATAAAGCCCGGGCCTTAAAGTACTTACATGTAGTAAGTCGCCATTAAGGTAGTTGTCTCATTTGTTTATGAGAACTCCTAAGTGGTTTACCGGGAAAATACGAGTCAGTTGGAGAATTTAATGTCATATCGGCACGTTGGCCATAGTAGCACAATGGTAGTGCGGCTGGACGGAAACCAGAAGATCCGTGGTTCAAATCCCGGCTATGGCATTGAATTTTTCAGTCTGACTCAACGTTTCCACAATTTAGCCTACACACGGCCAGTGTGAAAGAATAATTAATTTCCATTAATTAACCTAATAGTGGTTAACTATAAAGCCCGGGCCTTAAAGTACTTACATGTAGTAAGTCGCCATTAAGGTAGTTGTCTCATTTGTTTATGAGAACTCCTAAGTGGTTTACCGGGAAAATACGAGTCAGTTGGAGAATTTAATGTCATATCGGCACGTTGGCCATAGTAGCACAATGGTAGTGCGGCTGGACGGAAACCAGAAGATCCGTGGTTCAAATCCCGGCTATGGCATTGAATTTTTCAGTCTGACTCAACGTTTCCACAATTTAGCCTACACACGGCCAGTGTGAAAGAATAATTAATTTCCATGTATTAAGGAAGGTTTAACTTTGCCTTATATGTTTACTCATAGCCTTCTCCATCTCCACAGAGCATACTTAGCTAATGTTTTTTATCTACTTAATGTCAAAGAGATGCCTTTGCAGAAGTGATTTATTTACAGCGATTATAAATTGATAGACGAGCTTAATACCAATTTTGACATTTTAGGGACTTCCTGCCTTTGAGCTGTGTTATTCAGATACTAATACAGATAGGGAATTATAATTAAAGGAACCTTAAGCATGTGAGATACCTGTAAGCAGTGCTTGACAAATACAATTTTTCATCTACACATTACCATAGGTAAGTAATTAATAAAATAAAGATATAATTATGTGTGTAAAGTTTGTGTTTTATAGAGATGTAGATTTCTTGTGAAATGTTTTGTTCCATGTCGACTGGCCTAGAGAAAGCCTTCCGCGAGGAAGATGACTTCAGGACTGTTCACAGAAAATTCAATATATGCAGACGATTTTTATGATTCAAATATGTTAAAGATATATTATTTTAATTATACTTAATTAGTCACCTTCTTGCCCACCTTTGTGGTTGGTAGTCTTACTGCTTCACGTTCAAGAGGTTTCGAGTTAGAATTTCGACCAGTACTAGTAATTTGGATAAGTTTTTTTCTTCTTCACCGTTTTACCTTATCTTGAAAAGTGAATGTTGTTAAGCTCTATGAACCCTAAGATCATTGCAGCATTTCAACCATTTCATTTTATCATTCGATATGACTTAAGGATACCCATCTGTGTAAAACCTAAATTCTACAATTTTGCTTGGATTGACTTGAAGCTCGAAAACTTGATACACAATTGTTTTAGTATTAACAAATAGTCCACATACTAATTTTTAGATCTTTGTGCAAAATATATATTGTGATATTAATATATTCATAGTGTTTTAATAAGGTGTTCCACATGATGCAGTTGTAGTTTCAGAAAAATAATGCTTGGTGGTTATACTCATAAATACATTACTAGTTAATTTATGATATGCAATTATAAGATGACCCGTGGTTTATAAATACATAAATCCCTGGTTACAGCTCTCAGAGGGCCAAGGCCCACCAACCCGGCTCCCGGCCTCACGCCCACTTGCGCACGGCAGAGGTGGTATCCAACCGATACGGGAAGGAGAGGTGGTCATTATCTCGACATTCCCCAGCCGCAATGTTGGTTTTTGTGACCAGGGCCACTTACCTAGCATAAGCTTCTCACTTTCCTCACGATGCTGAGAGGGCACCGGTCCTATACCCGGTACTTAAAATCCGTACCCCACGGGTAGAATCGAACCCGGGCCGCTTTGCGTGGCCAGTGACCAAGACATGCTGCCTTAGTCCGCTACGCCACGGCGCAGGACGATCTTTAGTTTTGGGTAAACAATTATTCAGTTCTCATTTTATTAATTTTTAATATTTGCTTGTGAAATGCGAGTATGTGCTTTGTTATTTAATTGGACAAGCACTGCTGACATTATAAAAAACTCATCTCATCAATTTTGTTTGGTACACCATTTATCCAAGCACAAACAAATTTTCTAGTTTGAAAACTATATCATGTGGAGCAATTTATATTTTGAAAAGCGCTGAAAATTAAAAGCACCAGAAAGTCAACAAAATAGGTGATATAAAGCACTGTGCCCCCATAGAGTGAGCCACTTAACTAGTCATGTGCTACAGTATAAAGGGTTGTATGGAATTAAAATTCCCGCCTTGGTAGCGTAGATGGTAGCATGTCTGCCTCACGTTTAAGAGGTCCCGAGTTCGAATCTCGGTTACGGTGAATTACCTGGATAAGGTTTTCTCGGGGTTTTCCCTTATCTGAAAGACCAACGTCGAGTAGCTCTAAGCTCCATGGACCCCGGACTCGTTTAAGCACAATTTCACCAGTTTCATTCATCGCCTTATATGACTTGGCGTTGGAGGACGTAAATTACAAAAAAATGGCATTAAAGTAATAGGAAATTGAAGTACAAGTATTACTCTAATTAGACAAAAACAATGTTTGTCATTATTTTTCGGTTTTTGAACAATTTTCGCAGATGAGTTTCTTTAACTTTGGAGAATGGTAATTACAAAAAAGATTGTTTTCGTAAGAAAATAAAAATAAATAAAAATGTTCGATGTGAATAATAACTTCGATTTATGGCATTTTGCTGAAAAACTGCCTCGCATCTTTGGATAATTCTGAACTCATATACGAATTTTGGCGTTTATCCGACTTTTTAATTTATGACGGTCACATACACAATATGAATACGCACTCACAAAAACATTTTTAAAAAATGTTTATTTTCCATGCAGCGAATTCGAAAATATTTACTCCCAAATAAGTCTCTGTATTAGGTGATACAGTAAAAGTGTTTACAAAGGAAAATATGTTAACATTTTTGCACAGATGACATCAAATGTCGTATGTTAGGACGATAAAAGGTAATATTGTTATCTCGCCAAAGTGGGCGAGAAGGAAGTTACTTTCCTGTCCGCCTGGTACTTAGGTGCCTACAAACATGTCGATAACTTCTTGGATGGATGAACACAATGTACATCCCCGACAATAGCGTCCTCCTCGTGGTGGGAACTAACTTTCACAGGCGACATTTTTCAGCCCTTCACAACAAATTGAATTGATGTTGTCGTTGGGAACTCCTTGCAACTCGTTTACCATGGAGTGAGCGTGTGTGACAAGAAGTGGATGAGAAATGGTATACAGAAATATCATCAGAGGAGAACCCTTCTGATTTGAGAGCTTATCGTGTTGCCTTTCCTTCCCATCGTCGTTACATCTCTGGCCTCAGTGTTGTATCTATACAACTACTCATATGCTAAACTACCTAATGCTTTATTGATGTAAATCACAATGGACTGTTTAATATAAAATAAGGTCAAAATACGGCCATTATGGCTAAAGCTGTAAGTTCTGTGGTCCACGTTCATCAGGGTTTTGACTTGAAATCGTACATTTTTCCTCCCTTGTTGCTAGCCGAGTGCTAGGGTAGTTCATAAATCTTTCCTTCCCTTTGTGACCTTAATGTCTCTTTAGCTTGCTCCGTACCCGCCCTCTGCCGGCTTGCGTATTGTGTATTCTTTGCCCTGGAAGAATAAAAGTGGCATCTCATAATATATTTAAGTTGCATCATGTTGTAGTGAAATGTCCTATTTAGAATAATCAGAAGAATAGACACTAATATTGCCTTATATACAAAGAACTAAAGTTTCTAAAGAAATAATGTTAAAGGTTGTTAAGGAAATTATAGGGAGTTTGTATTGAAAAAAAGGACAAACGCTGTATGATTTACATTTTCTCATCGTGTACCCATTGTCTATTCTAGATAAATTCACTGTACCAGACTAATTCAGTATATGTGTTTTGTATTGCAGCATTCATTGCTGAGTAATTCATTTGTCTTAAGTAAGGTTTTTCCCTTCGTTCAGAGTATATACCTATAATATTTGTTTATTGTAGAAGAAATGGAACAATTTACAAGAGAAAATAATAGAAAACTAATGTGACTAGCTGTAACTTTATTTAAAATTTGTAAATAACACAACAATTAAGGTTAAATTGTTGAAAACCGTAATTATAATATAAATTAATAAAAGGTAAAAATGCTTGAAAATATTGTCACGAGGCATTGTTGCGGCGGGAGCGGCCAGCACGTGCGAAAGAGACATAGCGCAGCACGGAAATAAAAGCTTGCCGAAACAGAAAAGAAGAGAGAGAGATAGATGTAAGGAAGTGTCTTCCTTTATGATGCCGTCTTGATTGTTACCGAGCGTCCCACTAAATTCTAGAAACAGTGACTGGAGATATAAAAGTACCTCTGCTGTCAACGCAGTTGTTCAGTTGTTAATGGAGTTGTGAGTTGAAAGTGGAAAACTGTTAAATGTGGACCTTTGAAGTATACCTCAAGTGATTTTGTTCGTTTGTTTATGTGTGGTGAAGCAACCAGAGATTACTGTGTGTATGACACGTCACTTTTAGAACCTGTAATGGGTGTACAAACTGTCTATCTACGGAAATAATGAGCGTTTTGAATATTTGCAAACTAGACGTTTAATTCTACAAACCTACAAAGTCACAATATTAATAAACAATATAAAATTCAATTAACAAACTGATTTTTACTCTGTAGCGTCAAAATGACACCTCTTATGTCCCTTTCAATTGAAGTTACATCAAAATAGACAAAATTACTGGATCCGAACCAAGATATTGATGATGATGATGATGATGATGATGATGATGATGATGATGATGATGATGATGATGATGATGATGATGATGATGATGATGATGATGATGATGATGATGATGATGATGATGATGATGATGATGATGATGATGATGATGATGATGATTGATGATTAATCACGGTTAAACTGCAGATTCGGTAAATTTGGATCACGATGGTTTTGTAATTAAATATTTCTGTTTAATAATGGCTCGAGCTTAAAAACATAAACCAGACCAATTCACTTGCCGAGCTATCCCAAGTCATGCTGAGCTTCTCGAGGTTTCCCAATGGGGTACAGTAATGAAGGTCGTTGTGTCAATGACTCAGTTGTTGCTTGTAGACCTTTCTGATGTAACTGCTTAAGTTGCTCTTGAGTATACGTATAGCGCCGGTCGGAGCAGCAAGGGACAAAAGCGGATAGGTCAATTGAACATACAAACTAATAACGGTGAATTTGAATGAGTTAGAGGTAGCCAGATGAAGGGCACCCAGTAACTGGAGTATGGCACCCCAAATATACTAAAGTGCTTGGAACGTTACTCATGGGAGTAAGCTACAAAAGGACCGAGCCGGATGACTCAGGCGGTTTCGTCTGTGACCCGCATTCGGGAGCCCCTGGTTCGACTCCCGTGGCCGACCTACCTGACCCATGGGTTTTTCTGTGGTTTTCTTGGGTCACTAGGTGAATGCTGGGTAAGTTACTTACATCCCCCGAATTTCCTGTCCCTCCATTTCATCACCATTAGCATTTAATATCATCTCACATGTGGTGGTCTCTATCAGGGTAAAAGTGTCGGCGGGTGTCTCGGCGGTGCATGGCGGGATGATATGCTCTGAGGAAAACTACTTCCTCCTCCGGTAGGTCGGTTGTTGGTCTCTGCGCCTCTGGTGGGACCATTTCGGTACCGCCAGCCAAGGACCTTTGGGGCTCGGATCGCCTGCCTGGGACCGTTAGGGTTCAGCTGGTGGGCTCGTTGCCGTTCCGCTGTAGGAGCGCAGGTTCGTTGTCCTGGCCTGTCGGGGGCAGTCTCTATCCAGGTAAACACTAGGAACCCTACCCTCTGTACAGTCGTGGCTCTTTGAGTCGGCTGCCCTCTGTCTCCTTCACCTCATCCTTTCTCTCGGGGTTGCCCCAACTTTATGACATAGGAACAATGGGCCCAGCATGGTGGCCTATGTACCAAATCCCCTCCGTAATGAAATCCCAATCGCAAGGTACAAAAGGACTTCACCCAGACGACGACATGATATCAATTCTGAGGCCATTTACTTTTACCTAAGCCAAGCGTCGCAGAATAAAACAGCTTCCAAATTGAAATTGAACTTTTTTATGGACACCCATTAACTGCTGAGTCTTCAGCAGTAAAACTGGGCGTGAAAGACCGCTTAGTTTCTCTCACATGCTTCTTTGACAAGCTTGAGTTTCTCTTACGTGTTGTAAATCTCCGACACGAGATCATCGACTTTACTTCTCTCCATGAAGCGTATTAATGATTTTTATGCCGAAGAAACTTCCATTGCTCTCTGCCGTGTTTGAACCCGGGTTTTTGAGAACCAGACATTAGCATGTTACCTCTAGATCAGAGAGGAAGGCAGGTAGCTTCCAGGAAGGGACTCCCAGCAGTTTCACCCTCCAAACACCAGGAAGAAATCATTCCAGAGTGCATATTTCAAGTCTTGACGCAGCAAAACAACCGCCGCCTGGTACAGTAAAACTGACATATTATATGCCGGAGACCTATAAAAACAGAAAATAAATTTCAGAACGGAGTTATTTCCAATGTAAAATTATAATTTAATTCGGAAAACTGCTAACACGGAAATAAAAGTATTTTTCGGGAACCGTTTGGAAAAATAACGTGATTAAAACGGATTACCTTATGGGTAATGAGTTACAACGTACGTATATTAAAAAGTGTAATAATTTTGCGGGTGACTGCCTTGCACCGAAGTTTCATAAAACATAAAGTCATAAACTATAATCCTTTGAAGAAAAGGGAAAACAAACGATAGCTCTCTCAGCTCTCTTCCAACACACATGGTAAGGATAATGCAGCTGTTTTGCGGTGTGTTCATTCTCAGTTTCGTTGTTACAAGTGATCAAGTACGAGTGGAAAAACTGCGAACTTTGATGACTTTTAAAAATATAGTTTGTGAATTCAAATATTCTGTAAAATGACTACTACACATATGACATCATCATTTGAGGAAAAATTAAGGTTATTGAAGAAAATTAAAAGAACAGACGCCCAGATAAAGAATAAACTGTGTAGTTTTAAGTGAGTAAAACTCAGATTTATAAAATTTGAAAAAATAAAAATTAAAGACGACAGTAAGACATGCGAAATGCATTACAAAATATACAGAGTGTGACGAGCTAAATCGTGCTGTGTTCGAATGGTTGAATGGTTTGTTAGTACGTGGGCTAAAGCAATTCCCATTTCTGGACTATTGCTTCAGACTCAAGCTTTAGAGGCAACAGGAAAATTAGGCTAAGACAATTTCAGAACTTCCATCGTCGATGTTTTCGTCGGTAGTTGCAGTTTTTGGACGTCCCGAGCGTTTATCGTTTCCCAAGCTCTTATGGCCACGTTTCAAATTCAGCTGCCGAAAATTTCACTGTGGCAAATTATGTTCCAGAAAGTCCCCATACACAGAATCCAAATATATAATGACTGCTCGATATTCGATTTTATCCATTTTTATAAAGCACTCACATCAACTCAAATAACTGTTACATAACCGTTGAGATTCCAAAATGGCTGAAACTTTGGTGAGTAACCGTCAACAGATGAGCAACGAAATCACCAGCTTTTATTTACGAGCGCTGCCATCTCATGTTGTGGTCTGAAACTTTTGAAATCACCTTCGTACACATCGCCTATTATTGTTTACGTTTCATTGTATATAATTCCTTCAATGTAAACCTGTGCCACACAGTCCTCTGTAAGGCGGGAGCTTGTGCAGATGGAAAATAAATGCTGATCGCATTCCGTTCTAGAAAGGTGTTTCGTACTACAATCTAGAGGCAGATTAAACGAAATAATTTTTAGTAGAAAATATATAACACTGTATTCGCTTACGCACCCGAGCATAACACGAAAATATTATGGACAGAGTGCTCATATGTGGAAGATTTGAATGCGGAGCCATTCAGCTTGGTAGAAATTAATGAATGACTGGAGCAACGCTCCATGTTGTATTACTGAGCTCTGTAGGATTTACATCGGTGATGTTCTTAAGAGTTTGCAAATCCTTGTGAAAAGAAAAGAGAAAATAAGAGGCAGATTATGAATGGCGCTAAAAATAGATGGGTGTTAATAATTCGTGTTGAAGTTTAATCTTCTTTTCTTGTCCCTTATTCTTCTTCTTAATGGATTGTGAATAAATAACACTAGCTAAGTTTCCCGATATAATGGAGGCTACTAAATGAGCTGTTTAAAGAGTTACTGAACTTCAGATGATATAAAATTAAATGTTCCTGAATATTACCATGATAAATTAACTATTAGAATATTATATCGTCTAACTTATAATATTAGTACATAACTACACGGTTTAAGATAACTTTCCGTAGTAGCAATGAGAAATTCAAGTGGTCGTGACTTACTAAAATGTTAAGTAAGTTTCCTCTCGGTAACCGATAAACACTTCTATGTCCCGTAACTCTTTCTCCACTTCATGTGTCTGTTCATGAGCTCTTGCTCATATATGGAGCGGCAGGACATTTTACACAAGCTGCAAATCCCACCTACTTCATGGCTACCCCACCAAAATTTCTATTTTACGCTACCAAGTTAAAACCTCCATATTCGCCTATGAAACATAAACTTTCACTGTGAGAGTTACAACATTCTGAGAACATAGAAATGTTTCTCCTACCGGAGCCTTAATTGCTATGGTGTTTTCTTGTCAACTATGTTCATCGTAACATCTAATTGCCTTATGACTCAACTAATAAACCCTGCATATCCTACTGTTCCTTAACTAACACTTGTCCTTTAATTTAAAACCTAAGTTCAGTTTCAGTTAATGTGAAACAGGCTCAATATTAAATGTATCTTTACGCATTTTCTTGCTCTGTGTGAAATAAAAGTATGCAATGTGAAACATTCTTGACATTACAGCAGTGGAAATACTTGAATATTTCGATGTAGAACCCACCTCTATTCCAAAAGTAGATACAAAAGAAACCGTTCCTGTTTGTTCGATTCATCATCACCGCCACCAGTATAAAATTTTTATACATGTCTACATCCTGCGCATTTTCAATCCACAAGCTTTTGTATCCTTACAAAGGCCTTTTCTCTTTTATTTCTTCTTAGGTCTGCCTCTCATTCTTCCCAGAGGATTCCAACTGAAGAGCTTATTTAGTAGTCTTTCCTACTGTTCATCTTATACAACCGTAATACAGTTTGGTTCCATGAATAACGTGCCAAAAAGTAACAGATGACTCCCTTATAAAACAAATATCTAATAGTATTTATAATTTAGAAAGAACCCGTATCTACAATCGCGCGACTTGTTTACACAAAAGGAACTGATAGGCCGGCATTGTGAAAACCAAGAGCCCGTGGACAAAGATAACATGCAGATAAGGGTCTGCCGAGGCAAACAAACTGGGATAAATGGAAATATTTGGACTGATAGAGATTGTTCGGGTTCTGGTTTATTTTCGAATCGTCTAGAAATTCTCGGCGAGGTATTTAAGAGATTGTGACACGCCAGCGCGAGTGGCAAGTTGTGAAACAAGGGTAGTTATAAAAACATGTAACAAGAGCGAGTCGCGAGAGGTAAGCAGAGAACAGCTGAGAGTGTTGTAAACTGAACGCAGTTTGGTATTGTCATTGACCTTGGAAGATTGTGTTGTGATATATGATGTAATTTTGCTGCTACGGAGTGTATTTCTACGCAAATAAAGAACATTTAGAATTTCGGCAAATTGGACTTTTAATTCTACGAACCCACAAAGCTACAGAATGTTGTAAGCAAACGTGTGATAGAAATGTAAACTACAAAAAGAATTGAAACAAAAATATATCTCTGAAAATATTCTTTTCTGCCGTATATTTTTCATGTTTTACAAGAAACAATTGTAGTTATAGTAGAAAATAATCCACACTTTTCCTGACTAACACTGTAAAAATTTCGATGTGCCATTCATTCGAGAAGACATTTTGGTCCTAAATGCATTAAAGGAAAAGTCTGCTTTGGTTGTGCTATCTAAACATATTAGAATTTTCAGATAATGTATTAATCGACTGTACTTGATTAGGCTTTCACGGCGGCGTTAATGCAATAAAATGTATTTCCCGGGCTTGTGGGTCGTGGTCTATAAGATGGAACTTCTCCTGACGTTTCGCTCATAACTCCGACGAGCATCTTCAGAGGATGATTCTAGCCGGTACTTGCTGGAGAGTATCGAGCAAGTACCGAGCTAGAATTATCCTCTGAAGATGCTCGACGGAGTTAAGAGCGAAACGTCAGGAGAAGTTCCATCCTTTGGACCACGGCCCACATTTTATTGTATGAATCGACTATCATTAAATAAAGAAAAAACGATGAAGGAAACGTAGATTTTTAAATTAACGTCCTCCAACATCAAGACATCTCGGACAATGAATGAATTGTGTGAAATTATGCCTAAATGAGCCTGGGGACCATAGAGCTTAGAGATACCAACATTCATGTTTCAGGATAGGCGAAAACCTCGCTTATCCAGATAACTCACCGTCACTGAGATTCGAACTCGGGACCTCTTGAACTTGAGGGAGGCAGATGCTACGGCCTACGCTAAAGAGGCGGGTGAAACGTAGATTCTATGTGCAAAATTTGTAATTTTAATAACAGGTGCTCCCCCTAATTGTGTGCATCTGTGCGACCTTCTCTAGATAAATTTCTCTCGAATCTTATAAGGCAGTTTGAAGCGAGTTTACCATTGACCTGAAAAATCCAAGAACTTTACTGCAGACAAATCTGAGGATATATAGGTAGATAAAAATTTCAGATGGTGCAAAAAGTATTAAAAAGTTTTAGAGTGTAAAATTTAAGAAATTTTTTTCCTTGTACTGCTTTGTGTCGTTACACTCTCCTGTTATAAGAATAAAAGACATTGTTAGATAATGCGTTCTAAAGTATCAACAATTATGAGGCTCGCAAGAATATATAACAGGGTCTTGTAGAGCAGAATCGGGTTCCCTTTTATGAAACCTTTGTATACTTTCTCCTTTCTCGTTAGTGTGTCTTTGCTATGTAGAAGGTAAAGCAAACTTAATGACTGGAAACAAACTCTAAAAGGAAGTGAAGTGTGAAGGAGTAACCAAGTGAGTGAACATTTAGGGGAGTGCAAAAAGGAACACTTTACTGATATCAGTGGCGGATCTTGCAACCATTAGGCGATCCAGAGTTTGTACTTAAAACCAAGAGAAAGGACGATTAGTGGTTATAAATTTATAAATTTATGAGGTACGGCCGAGCAGAGGGACCTCCAAATCGGGTCAAAACCCTCAACCCTATATGCTTCTACCCTAAATCCTGGAAGGGAATGATGAGGGAAGAGACCCCTAAAGATGACCAGGCCCGATAACGATGGACATAAGCAAGGATAAGGTTTCTTACGTTATCAGAACGAGTATATCCGATGCCACTTGACCCCAACTAAAAGTCCCGCCTCTCTGTCCTGGCTCGACCGATCTGGATGCGGGTTGTGAGTTGAAATCCCTAAAAAAAAAGGCACAAATGCACCGCCCAGCCGAGTCGCACCTTGTGCTACAGCCTTAAAAGATGTGATAATTTAGAAAATTATAGAGACATGTAACGCTTGTTTTGGCTTAGCCTGGGGAGTTGAAAAATATTTAAATATGTTTAAATATGTGGTTTAAGAATCAATATGGAGACATCAAAATGAGTAAGAAATGAAATTGTTAAAATTCAGTAGGTCACGAGATGACGCAACGTATAAATGAAATAATGTAAATGATTCATGATTGGTAGTTTTAAAAATGAAATTATTTAATGTGTGACGTGGACCAGTAATAATTACGTTTGATTGGTAGTGATGGCAACGTGAGAAGGAAAAATCAATAATTATGGTAAAACAGCTAGGAAAGAAAGCGTCTTTCGATTGCATAACGTCGTAGAGGACAGACGTGTTTTGGATTGTAGAATGTCAACATGAAAGGACTAAAATATTAAAAATAATTAATACTGGCTTTCAGAAAATTGTATCGAAGAAGTATAATTCTTATGTAAAGTGCTGTGTAAAAATGACATAAAGTATCGCAATTAAATTACAGGTTTGGATGTTTATAGATTAAACAGAATTTAATTATGTCCGAGTTTATTTAACAAAATTATTCTTTCGCTTGCGACCAAGTCTGAGAAAAGGGTTCTCATGTAACGACTGAAGTGGCACAGAAGATTTTAGATACATCGATACATCTAAGTGCCAGCTCTGAACCAGAGATTCAGATCGAGAAGAATCTGTAACTCGTATCCTCTTCATTGTCACCATCCAGGAAGGCAGCAGACTTAACACGACCATCGCAGCAACGCGGAACGACATCAGGTGAGAATAATCCCGTTCCACATGATCGCCATAGACTCCGAGAACACCATCGTCCCACATCAGCACCCAAATAATCCTGAGACAGACAGAAAAGCCATACTAGAAGGGAAAAGCCCCTAAATTTCTCTACTGATCCAAGGGCATTAAGAAAAACCCATGGATCAAAGTGAGTATTCCTGGGATTCGAATCCGGGACCTCCAGAATATAACAGTGGCGTCACCTCGGTGGTTAGGTAGAGGAAATGTTTAATACACTAAACAGTTCAGTAACGAACTTACATTAAAAATATATACAAAAACGCTGCTGAAACAAAAAATAAGGTATGGAAATATTCCTCTAAAATATAGTATGCAATACGAAGAGCCCGCCTCGGTAGCGTAGATGGTAGCATGTCTACCTGATGTTCAAGAGGTCCCGAGTTCGAATCTCGGTCAGGGTGAGTTACATGGATAAGGTTTTCTTCCGGGGTTTTCCCTTATCCTTCAAGACGAATGTCGGGTAGCTCTAAGCTCCATGGATCCTGGAATCATTTGAACATCATTTCACCCAATTCATTCACCGTCGGATATGACTTAACGTTGGAGGACGTAAAATTACCAAAAATTACCAAAAAACGAAGATTTGAGTCAAACACTTCGGAGTATCTTATCCATGTAAAATTAATTCCAAACATTTAAATAATCAAAATGTTAAAAGTTCGTAGCTTGAGTTTGAATATGTCAAACAAAATAAATTTTAAGTTCCAGTGAAATAGATCGCGAAGTTCTCTTCATTTGCATTGAATTTTAGAGACGTTCTTTCACATCCGCGAAAGCATAAATAGAATTGTATCACATAATTTTCTTAATTTAAATATATATATATATATATATATATATATATATATATATATATATACTGTCAAAGTACCGAGAATTGACCATATATAATTCTCGTATAAGAGGGGATTCGAAATTATTGCTGTCGCTAAATTGGTTCACTTTTCCACCATACCCACGCGGAGTTTGATTGTCACCTGTCCTCCAGTTTGTTTAAAGGCCACCATTATCTCAAAGATGTGTTGCAATTTTACAACAATTTCTCCTTTATGTCTTCTATCGACTGAAAACGAGTGCCTCAAAGTGGTAACTTGAGTTTTGTAAAGAGAAAGAAGCCGGAGACAGATCAGGTAAATACCATGGTTCGATGAGATTTGTTGAGCTTTTGGCCAGAAATTCGTTTGCAATGATAGCCTTGTGAGGGTTGTAAATATTCAACAACATCTTTATCTTTAGCTGCTTATGAAACATTTTCTGGTGTTCACTTTTTTTTAATTTCCAATATTTCAAATAGAAGCCAGACAGAAAAATGTATTGTAGGTATAGTAAATTTGCCAAAAGTCCAAAAACTCTATAATGGCATTTCACCGAAAATATAGATAGGGTTCCATAAGTAATGTCATTTTCAATAAAAAGCACTTTAAATGTGCTCTGACAAGTAACTAACTAATTTTCAAAGTATAGATCATTAGAGTCCATGGCTTTGAGCCATCGTTCAGTACGGTTTATTATCCCACAATGACACCTGTCTCTGGTATTTGTTGCGAAGAATTCAGTGACACCCACCTGCACTGCTTCATTGTTGGCAACATTTCTTCCACGTAGAAAATGGGTCGTGGATCGAAAAAAGGATAATTTTATGGTGCAAGATCAGGGCGGTGTGCTGAATTTTTTCCCTGGTTGTTCGTGCAGTAAGGGATGTTGCATTTTCCTTTTGCAATACAATAGAACTCTATTTCGGTTAAAAATGCTGGGTAACTCCGTCTAAAAATTTGGTGAACTCGTTCAAGTTGTTGAGAATAAATATGCGCATCAATCGCCAGCCCGTTTGGCACAAACTCCCACGATATTACTTTGGGACCTAATGATAATTTTAATGATGACTTTGGCAGATTGGCGGGGATCAAGCCACTGTTTCGAATTATCAGGGTTTCGGTAATACACCCATTTGTCATCAGAGGTGATAATCCTCCTGACAAATCTATCATCCATGGGATTACGGATAATCTGACGACAGATATCCACTCTCCGTTCAGCCTGTTGAGGTATCAGTTCATGGGGTACAGATCTACAGGCTCTGTAGAGTTTCCAGATGTCTTAATATGGCAATTTATGGTATTCTTTGATGCAACAGATACTTGAAAGCCTACGGATACTTTTCTGCCAATGATCCCTGAAAAGTTGGTATGTATCCTCAATACTCCGGACTTTAGGTCTTCCAGAACGTGGTAAATCCTTAGTGTGTCCGTCTCTATTGTTAAAACGTTGGAACCATCGCTGCACCACACGCTCACTGACACCTCCTACCACCTCACATATTCTTCGAGCTGCGGCAGTGGCTTCATAATCTTGTTTCCAGACAAGTAGTGTTTTAGAAGGACTCTGGAACTGGATTTATGTCGAATCGTATAGAAGGATGGCGAATTATGCCCCTCGTTGAGGTGATCATTTGGAACAGGGTTGGAATTGATGATTCTTGAAGTCCCAGCTTACCTCGGCGTGGCTTCAGTCGGTTGAGCTAGATATCTTCTTTTTACAGGGGTGGTACGGCGGAAGGAAATTTTACGTAAAATGAGTAATCATTTTCCTCTGTATTAAATAATGTAGAAACTTTTATTTCCTTACTTCAATTAACACCAGTTCGAACAAGATGTATGATACAACATTTATAACACTATTCTTACACAAGATTCGCTTGATGTGACGCGTTTATCTGGATGCGTGCAAGAATCAAAAGTTTTATACGTTTTTTTACTACCGTGTATAATAATTAAATTGTGTGTCTTCTAGCGATGATATTTAATGTAAAGATTATCTAGTTATAATCGATGATGGTTACGAGAATAAACTTATACTCTTCCGCACACAACGGCGTTTAAGAAGAGAACCTTACATCCGTTCACGGCGACTGTTAGGAGAAGAATGACCGGTTCCGCTTCTTCTACACATTAGCATTTCGCTAATAGTTCAATCCCTCTAGAGGAATATTGAATATCCTCCATGGCAACGTAAAATCTTCTATATCTGATTGGTCCACGTTTTACGATATACGCGTCACACCAATCACAAATAAGTTTGTTATTCCACACTTTTGTGACGTCATTTCCACTTACATAGCTTCTCTGTGCGTGACTCACTCTACATAACCTCACATAATACAATATTTGAAACTCTTTGGGGACAACATAAAATAACTGTTTCAGATGCCCCTCTTCAGAATATATGGAAAATTAACTTAAATCTCCCAATAATATTGTTCCATATATTCTGAAGAATGCCCCAATAATTAAACATTATTACAACAATGAACAATCAATACAATTTAAAATAACAATATAAAATCAGAAATTATTCGAACACAATAATAATAAACAAAACATTTTTCAGTAATTCATAAACATATTATTATTTTTTTTTTTTAATCATTTATTCTTGTGAGTGTCAAGGCTTTTGAATGGTTTTAAAAGTGTTTTGTGATATTTTCCTATCATTTTATTATCATCGTCTCTTAATTCGTACGTATGATCCCCAAATTTTCTTACTATTTTATATGGACCTTTATATAACAAATTCATTCTCCAATAGGATTTGATTTTAGAACTGGAGATATTAAATGTCTTTACGAGAACTTTATCATTTATATCAGGATTCCATTTCGCTCCTTTTCTTTGTATCTTTGATAATATTTTCTCTGCTTTTTCTTTTATTCTTCGAAATGCTTCAGCACACTTTTCTTCTTCATTCAATTCCATTTCATCTACTTTTAAGGTTGTTGGTGCTTTTATTACTAGAGGTTCAGGTTGTAGTCCAGTCATTAATTCGATTGGTGAAAATTTGGTAGTAGAGTTTGGGGTATTGTTAATGATTTTCTCAATAATATGGCAGTATTTGTACCAGCCTCGGTGGTTAGAATGACACAGAATTCTGAAATACAAGCCTAAATCACGCATCACTCTCTCGCAAGGATTTCCTTGGGGAAAATATGCTGAAGAGTAATACATCTTAATGTTATTGTTCTTCATTTCTGAAGTAAACAATTTACTCCGGTGAACCGTTGCGTTGTCTGATAATATTGCCTTTATTGGCCCATACTTTGGTACCCAATCTTTTAAAATTTTATTTACGCACGTTCTGCTTTTGATATTTTGTACAGGATAAATTTTTACGAATTTAGAAAAAATATCAAACATTACAAAAATGTATTTGCAATTGTGTTGACTAGCTGGCATTTCTCCATGAGCATCAATAGCAACTAGTTCGTTCTTTCTATCCCTGATGATAGTTTGAGGTTCAAAATCATATCTGACGTTTATTGGTTTAGCTTTCTGACACAACTCACATGTTGAAATTAATTTCCTAACCTTCTTGTCAATATGTTTAATGTACAATTGTTCTTTTATAGTCATAGCAGTTTTTTCACATCCTGAATGTGCTAAATTTTGATGAAAAGAAATTATTACATTTTCTTCCAAACTACTCGGAACTATCACTTTCCATTTTCGTATTACATCCCCATGTAATTTGTAAAGAATACCATTTTTCTTTGCTATGTTACAATTTATATTTTCTCCAATTTCTGGAACATGTTGTAGCAATAAAGACAATTTTGGATCATTTTGTTGGGTTTCCGAAATATTCTTAAACTTTTGGGTTAGGTCTTTATTCCATTTAAAATTTAATTCGAACAATTTAATCTCATGATGTGGATGTGATAATGTTTCTGGGATTTCCCCTTCCCATCTTAGTCTTGATAATAAATCACTAAAGATGTTTTCTTTTCCTGGAATGTGCCTAATCTCAATATCATACGAAGTAATTTCATGAATATAACGAGATATTTTTGAGCTAGTTAATTTACATTTCTTTATAAATAATAAACTAATGTGATCTGTATACACAATAACTTTGGTATTGTACACATATTGCCTAAATTTTTGTAAAGCAAAATATATAGCTCCAATTTCCAATTCGGTTATGCAAGCATTAGCTTCTATTTTGTGCAATGCTCTGGAAGCAGTAGCAATTACATGATTATTTCCAGATACATCAATCTGCGTTAGTACAGCTGCATAAGCTTGAATGCTAGCATCAGAATATATATTGAATGGTTGATTTTGAATGGGTCTTTCCAAAAGAATGGCATTTTTAAATAATTCTTTCACGTTTTGAAAAGCCTGTTGATGTTCTTCAGTCCATTTCCAAATTGAATTTTTCTTAAGAAGTTCCCTCAAAGGACTAAGCTCTTTGGCATAATTTATAACGAACCTACTCTCATATTGTAGTATTCCCATAAATCTTCTTAATTGCTTGATGTTCTTGGGTGGAGGGATAGCTTCAATCGATTTGATTCTTTCTGGATTCGGTGTCATGCCTTTTTCAGATATAATATAACCTAGAAATTCAATCTCTTTGGCAATAAATTGCGATTTATCCAGATTTATTGTCATACCACTTTCAGAAAATTTTGTAAATATATAATTTAGATGTGATATATGGTCGTCAAAATTTTGATCAAAAATAAGAAAATCATCAATATATTGTAGAGCGAAATTTTCTATGGTATCTCCGAAAATATTATGTAACGCTCGAAGTAATGCACTTCCGCTAGTGGATAATCCAAAACCACATGTTTTGAATTGGTATATTTTTCCTCCAAAATTGAATCCTGTGTATTTTCGAACAGATTCATCTAGTGGTATCTGCCAATACGATGAAACCAAATCTAATTTTGAAAAATATTTTCCATGTCCTAATTTTGATAATACCTCATCAACTCCAAGAGGTCTGAAGTGATCGGGTTGTGTTAGTGAGTTTATCTTTCTTGCGTCAATCGTCATACGCAGTGTTCCGTTCGATTTATGTACCCAGCACAAAGGATTTAGGTAAGGCGAATTAGAAATCTCTATAATTCCATTTTCTAGCATATCGTTTATTACTTCAGATGCTTGTTGTCTAATAGCGATAGGCACAGATCTACTTTTATGAGTATAAGGAGCAATGTCGTTCACCTTAAATGTATGTATGTACTTATTACACAATCCAGGTTTCGTACTAAAAACGTTCCTGTTCTTTAGTATACATAACCTCAATTGTTCTCTTTGCGCGTGATTTAAATTGTATGTTTTCCCTAACTTTTCTTTCAAAGTTCTTTGGAATATCATTTCTTCCTCTTCTTGTTTTCGCTCGGTGTCGGTATTTAATGTGTTTATTTGGCAACAATGATCTCCAAGGTCAAACGTCTCATTTTCTTTATTATTTAAAAGTAAATTTTCTTTACCACTATCATCTTCTTCATTATTTATTATATCTTCTTCGTATAATATTATATTTTCTACAAAAAACCTATCATTATTTATACTATCCTTCTCATCTTCTTTTAATATAATTTCTTCTAACAAATTTATTTTGATTACTTCATTATCTCCTTTGACCTTCATTTCATGTTTTTCGAAATCTATCACACTTTGCCAACCATACAATACATCATTGCCAATAATAATATCACGAGCTAAGTTTGGTATTACCAATACGATAAAATTGAAATTCAAATCATCTATTCGCGCAGGAATTAACGCTTGATATTTAACTTTATCTTTCTTTTTGCCAATAGCTGTGCTACAGTATACATTACACACGTTTAAATATTCAATCCTAAACTTGGATAGTAATTCCTTGAATAAGTTCTCACTTATTACTGATGAACTAGCTCCTGTGTCTATCAATACCTTATATTCGCTATCGCCTATACGAAGGTTAATCTGAGGTGGATTTACTAATTCCCGATCTTTACTTCTGGAGAGAGTGAGCTTATCTTCTGGTAAATTTTGAATTTTGATTTTGCCCTGTGTCATTTTTACCGAACCACTTTCCAAGGCACAAAATGATTTGGTACTCAGTTTTCCGCATTAGTGCGGTCGGTAGTTACACTAGCAGTTGGGTTGGTACTACCGTTATTTATTTCTCCTTCTATTCCCTGAGTCCGTGTCCTTTCTAGGTTATTGTCTGCCCTTTCAAACCTAGGACCCCCAAAATCTCTTAATGAAGAGTCTTCGATGCTAGTTCCCCTTCCTCTACTTTGATAACCCGTTCTTAAGTTATTTCCCCTGTAAAACCTCAGTTGATTCACCTGATTACTCCTCACATTTCCCACAGGTTGGTCATTATTATAATTCCTCCTAGGAGTATTTGGAATTCTCCTTCCTATACCTGGCACTACCGATTCATATGTCTTTCTGGGGTTGTACTCTCTTCGTTCATAGTTGTCTCTTGAACGTGCCCCGCCCCAATTTTGGTTAAAACTATTTTGGTTTTGGTTAGTATGGTTGTGATTTTCCCTGAATGTTGGTCTTACTTCCTGTCTATTTACTTGCTTTTGTTCTATATGAGTCTTGTCAGGATCAACTTGACTATGAGTAGAATCGGAATTAAGGTTATGAGCCTCAAATTCTGATAATAACTCAATCATATCAGTAAAGTCGACGGGCTTAGCCACAATTAGGTGGTTTCTAATGTGCGGTGGATAATGTCGTATTAGCATATTCACGATCTCGGTTTCTGACATATCTGGATTCACAAGTTTACTTTTGTTAGCAAGTTTTAGGAAATATTCTGTCATGGACACACCCTTCTTGAACTCGAATTTACCAGTGGCCAGTTCGACTTTAATTCTTCTCTGTCTTTCTGGACCCCAGAACCTATTTATAAACACATTCCTAAACATACTATACGTTTCATGTGATGCTAGTGTTAACCTCAGCCATTCTAAAGCATTTTTCTTCAAACACCTTTTAACAATCATCATCCTAAATTCATTTGGAATCTTTTTAATTTTTAAATATTCTTCTAATTCCTTTAGAAATATTTTGGGATTGTCTCCCGATTCTTCTTCGAAAGTAGGTGGACTTATGTCATGCAACAAATAATTTGTACAATTTGTGTTACCTTGACTGTGTAACTGTGTATGTGTGTGCATGTTTTGTATTTGTCCATTACCATTTACTTCACAATCAGGTGACAAAGATTCTGTATCGTCACTCTCCAAATAATTCTCTAAGTTTTGTACAATATTACCTGAATTACCAGGTGAGTCAATACATGTAATATTCTTAGATTTTATTACCCTCTGGTTCTCAGAAATTTTGCTTGCCTGTAATGCAACCACAACTTGATTCAGCTTGCTAATGTTTTCTTTCTCTCTCTCAAAACTTTCCTGTGCCAAATCTATTCTTGTAATCATTTCACTATTCAACTTACTGACTTCATCATATTTAACTTTTAGTTCATCTTGTTGTGTTTGCACCTCAGTAGCAATTAGTTTAACATCATTTCTGATACTATTTACCTCTCTTACAAAATTATTCTGTATTTCAATATTTTCCTCATGGTATTTCCGTGAATTATCTAATAAGACTACATCTATTTCTTGTCTTATTCTATTCTCTAATTCCCCTATTTCTATTTTTTGTTTTTCTACAAATTCTACTTGTGGTTGCTTAAGGATTTCTGACTCCTTAGCCAATTCACTTCTTATATCTTTTACTACATTTTCCTGACTTATTTTCATTTCCTGAAACATCTCTTTTAACTTAGACATTTCTCCATCATGAGATTCTATTTTCTGTTTTAAAGATTTTATGCCTTCTCTACACTCTTCTCTTCCTTTCTCAATTTCATTTCTTAGGTTACCTAAACCTTGATCTATCCTAGCTTCTAACTTCTCTGAATTTTGATCTACCTTTTCTGAATTTTGATCTACCTTAGCATTTAAATTACTCATTTCCTGCCTTAAATTTTGATCTGCCTTTTCTGAATTTTGATCTACCTTAGCATTTAAATTACTCATTTCCTGCCTTATTTCCTGTCTAAAACTATTTAAATTTTCTGAATTTTGATCTGAATTCTGTCTTATTTCCTGTCTTATTTCCTGTCTAAAACTATCCATTTTAGCATCAAAATTACTCATCATTTTCTCTAACCTGTCTATTATCATTTCATTACCTTTACTCTGCATAATTTCTGTTCTACTTGTTCCTGCATCATCACTACTCATTCCTTCCACTACTTCCCTGACTTCTTGTATTTCTGCTCTCTTATCACTAACTAGTCTTTCCACTCCTTCCCCAACATTTTTATTCTTATTGTCTGTTAATTTTTTACCTTCCATTTTAGGTAATATTTTTCCCTTTCTTAATAACATAAAAAAATGAAAATTATAATTTTGTCACTTTTTCTATTAATTATCTATTAAGATTTTCCGTACTCACTTTTCTTCTTTCTTCTTTCTTGATTCGAAGTTACCTGTCCATTACACTATTTATTCTCCTGTGGTGTAATCCTCCTTCTGCCTATTCGAGCCATACAGTTGGGCGCCATTTTGGAACTGGATTTATGTCGAATCGTATAGAAGGATGGCGAATTATGCCCCTCGTTGAGGTGATCATTTGGAACAGGGTTGGAATTGATGATTCTTGAAGTCCCAGCTTACCTCGGCGTGGCTTCAGTCGGTTGAGCTAGATATCTTCTTTTTACAGGGATGGTACGGCGGAAGGAAATTTTACGTAAAATGAGTAATCATTTTCCTCTGTATTAAATAATGTAGAAACTTTTATTTCCTTACTTCAATTAACACCAGTTCGAACAAGATGTATGATACAACATTTATAACACTATTCTTACACAAGATTCGCTTGATGTGACGCGTTTATCTGGATGCGTGCAAGAATCAAAAGTTTTATACGTTTTTTTACTACCGTGTATAATAATTAAATTGTGTGTCTTCTAGCGATGATATTTAATGTAAAGATTATCTAGTTATAATCGATGATGGTTACGAGAATAAACTTATACTCTTCCGCACACAACGGCGTTTAAGAAGAGAACCTTACATCCGTTCACGGCGACTGTTAGGAGAAGAATGACCGGTTCCGCTTCTTCTACACATTAGCATTTCGCTAATAGTTCAATCCCTCTAGAGGAATATTGAATATCCTCCATGGCAACGTAAAATCTTCTATATCTGATTGGTCCACGTTTTACGATATACGCGTCACACCAATCACAAATAAGTTTGTTATTCCACACTTTTGTGACGTCATTTCCACTTACATAGCTTCTCTGTGCGTGACTCACTCTACATAACCTCACATAATACAATATTTGAAACTCTTTGGGGACAACATAAAATAACTGTTTCAACTCTTTTAAGTTCAAACTTCGTGATCTACATTTCGGGGTTGTTTATTAACAAATGAAGACTGATATATGCTCGCAATGTAAGCAACACTAGTTATAGCATCCTGTAAACAGCATTTTCAAACACAAGGAACCTAATAGATTTTCCGAAACACCAAAATCAAAAAAATCGACTCTACTTATGAGACAACCTAATATATTATTTCCTTTAATGCACTTCCTGAAGCTCTCTGAACATTTATACAACGTGAGTTAAAACGTATAGCATGTGTAACACTTAGCATAGTGAATAATACTACAGAGCCCACCTCGTTAGCGTAGATGGTAGGTAGCATATCTGCCTCACGTTCAAGAGGTCCCGAGTTTGAATCTCGTTGAGGGTGAGTTACCTGGATAAGGATTTTTCCGGGGGTTTCCCTTATCCTGAAAAAGGCTAAAGTAGGTAAATGAAAAAAAAAAAATGCTACAGAACAAATGAGCTGAGAAAAATTTAGTTCGATTTATATTCTCGTTTGTTTAAACGGAGCTTCAGTTATTGAGATATTAAAATGCTTTCTATATTTGAAACATCTCCTTGAAATTACATACACCATAAAATTCTATAAAGTTAAAGTGAATAAAACAGAATAACTGAAACAAGAAGGAATTTTAGTTAAATATTAGGTATAAAAGGAGGTAATCACAATATCGGATTATGAAAATAATGAAGGCAAAAGTGGATTTCCACAAAATAGAAAACAAAACACAGTTTAGCACGAGGAGGAAGAAACCAAATATAGAGAAACAAACAGTTGGTCCATCTCTGAATTGTCTTAGAATATTAAAACGAAAATATTTAATTTGACCAAGTACAATTGCACTCCAAACCATTGTTTTAAAACATAAAAGTATGACTCCTGTAAGTGTATATGATCTTCTAAAACATACGGTAGAATTCATAATTTTGGAATGGTTCATTTAAGAAGTTCTCTTAGGTCAAAGGTTTTCTTTGAGGGACATATGTCGTGGCAGAAGGAAGTGTATTCTCAGTTGTTTGACAAAGTTAACTCTGGTAACAGAATTGGTGTGGGTTTAAATCTTTAAGATGTGTCTGATGGGTTTGCGAATTATTTATGTATACCTAAGGCAGGGAAGAAAAGGGAGATATTACATTTAAAAGTTTATCGAAACTTTCTGTTGCTAGCAAGCGCACAGCGGAAGTCTGTTACTTTCCTTACAGTTGAACATTATAGCTCTATGCTATTCTTCTGTTATAAGACGCTCTGGCTTATTTATTTTTAAGTAGCTTCTGTATTTTCATTTAAAATTATAGACACCCAGAAAAAGTTAACTTTAGGTAACTCTGAACCCAGAAAGTGCACATATATAACACCGGATACGTCTCTAGTGAATTACATGTAGTCTGCCAGCATCTTTTTCAGGATACACTTTTGTTGAATTCTTTTTCAAACAGAAGAAAGGAGATAAAAATAGAACAAGCATCTGAGTAGTAATATTCCGCCCTGTGGTGACATTTTTCTGTACTTTATGTCAAAATAAATATTATATTCTGTATTTCCTTCCGCTTTTGCTTCGTAGTTGTCATCTTGGTTATGCAGTTACATTTTATGGATATAATTTGTAGAAGAAAACTTGGAAGTAGCTCATTTTTATAATCATTAGTTGAATTACTACCTGAAATTTTCAATAAATATAAATAAAATCTTGTATCCAATATTTCTACTGATTGTTCTAGAAATTGGTGTCAAAGGAGCTTTATGTCTGTCCGTTCTTATTGCCTGGGCATTGTGAATTTACACATTTACTGCAGATATAAGAAATAGGAAGTGGTCTAAGCGAAGTTTAAAAATTTGGTTTCCATACGATGGCTTTTACACATGTTCCACAGAAAAATATGGTGTACTGCACTCACAGAATTTCTCTACTTTGTAGACACTATTTTTATAAATGCCTTTTTTCTCTGTTTACTTTATGTTAATTGAGTTAAATATTCGCAGAAATTGTTTTAATAAACGTTTACTTGTAAATAAAAGGGGATTAGGAAGGCACAGTAGGCCTGTAACGAAGTCAAATCGTTAAGTAGCTTTGCAATATAAAAATTGGATAAAATTTATTGTATTCATCCGAACATATGATATGGTGGGAAGCCTGTCAGTTGATAGTCGTGTGTAGTTTTAAAATTCTGTCTTTATTTAAACTTTACAGAAAAGTTTTACTATTGTATTGCACCTGATCATTACAACTGATCACTTCTAAAGACTCATCTACTTTGAGCTAACTACTACTCCCCCCAGCTCCTGAGGTATATTGGTGATCTCCAGCTCGTCAGACTACCGGCCATG
Source organism: Mantis religiosa (assembly GCA_030765055.1). Classification (NCBI taxonomy): domain Eukaryota; kingdom Metazoa; phylum Arthropoda; class Insecta; order Mantodea; family Mantidae; genus Mantis; species Mantis religiosa. The sequence continues at coordinate 91,590,152 of CM060955.1, read as the reverse complement.
CTGCATAGTTACATGTAGTCTCTTACGAGTTCCGTTGCTGAGCGCTAGGAAGCGCTACCTTCGCCTGTAGAGGGAGCCAAAAGCTTGGACATTTGCTTGACGCTGCACCGGGGGGATCGGTCTGGACTTTTCTTCTGGGAGGCCCCGGCACAAGAAAGAGGAATTCTGACATGGATCTCGGACACTGAACATCGCCTCTGCACTTCGTCGCTCCGTACGTAGGAACATTGGAGACAACATTGCTTGGCTTCGCTTCATTATGTAAGTTCTGTATAAACCTTCTAAATTTCTATTCCAAATTTTCCCCTGTGTTTCTCGCGTCAATTAAGACAAATTTCGTGGAGTTAGTGCACTTTAAAAAACAAAAGAAACCCTAAAGACTTTCAATGCAGTTAAGGAAATAATAATATATAACCAGTGGCAAGGATAATTAATTGACATGTTGCTAAAGATTTGAAGACAAGAGAAATTTTATATTGTTATATTTGAAATTTTAAGAGTATAAGAATATCATTTAAAAAATCTAATTTTGAAATACTTTGTGCCCTTTCCTTAACCATCCTATACGGACCTTTGGTAATTTAACAAGTTTTCTAATTTTGTAGAGCTCAAATACCGCGCTCAGATCTTAAACACTTGGCGCAGCAGAAACATTTGAGGGACTCAGGAAAACTTACGTTTCTTATTGTCAACACAGAAACAATGAAGTTAGCAGATATAACAAATAGTTCAATAGCCGGAAGCAGATTCACTAAAGATCGAGATATTCAGACGAAATCAAAAAATGAGGCAAACAGGGAATCGTCATCAAGAAATATTAAAAACTTTTAAACGCCTGTTATTTAATTCAAGAGAAATAAAAATTATCAGAATAATTTCAGCGATAGTTTTACTATATATGTATAAAATGTATGTGCCACTCGTCTGCATTCATACTTCAGACTTTCACCAACCCAGAATGTTAGTGAACGAACAAAAAGGAGTAAGATGGCTTTAGTAACAAGAGCGCAGCTTGAGAGATGGAGTGGAAGGAAAAAAGAGCTGCCGCAGTGGTGTAGTGTGTAGGTGTGAAGCCCAATTACTGGTCGTGCTATGGGAAAAGGGACAAGCTGGAGATAATGGCAATAACAAGACGAAATCTGCTCTCAACGGGACGTGTTCAAGAACCACTTTTATCTTGTTTTGTGTTTGTTTATCCTCTACCATTAATACTACAGAGCTCTCCGATCAAGATATTAAAGTGTGTTGGCTCTGCCTCCCATTCAAGAGGTCCCGAGTTTAAATCTCGATTAGTATGATTTACAGAATAAACTTCTCTAGCCAGGCTTTTTTGTTATGGAAAATGAATGTCGAATAATTCCAAGCTCCGTGGACCCCGAGCTTATTTAATCAGTATTATACTCATCCTCCAACTTGACCTAACCGGTTAAAGAACCTCAAAGTTTAAATATATATAAAAACATCCAACGCTTTTTTAGCCTTCACAGTTTATTAGCGGTATACAAATTATTGTATTTTCCTATGTATTAGTCTTGAAATTCAATATTCTTTCCATGCAGTCACAAGAAGCAATAGAATATCGTCAGAAATTAAAATAAATGATTAAGTACTAAGCCATTCTAATCATTAAAAATTAACACCTCGGACACTTGTATACTACAAAAATGTGGTACAAATAAATTACTTACTTTAAAGACATCTGGAAAGCTAGAGTCAGACTGAAAAATTCAATGCCATAGCCCGGATCTTCTGGTCTACGTCCAGCCGCTCTAACCAATTGAGCTACTATGGCCAACGTTCCGACATGACATTAAATTCTCCAACTGAATCTTGTTTTTCCCGGTAAACCACTTAGGAGTTCTACTTTGGCCATAGTGGCTCAATTGGTTAGAGCGGTTGGATGGAGATCAGAAGATCCGTGGTTCAAATCCCGGCTATGGCATTGAATTTTTCAGTCTGATTCTGCTTTTCCATACTTTAGCCTAAACACGGCCAGTGTGAAAGAACAATGAATTTCCTTTAAAGACATCTGTATTGGTGTAGGGAATTTTGTTCATCGCTTAAAGTTTAGCAGTTACGGAATATTATGTAAATTATTGCCTTCCTAAAGAGGACGTCTAAAGCTGTACCCAGAAGCTTCTGAATATACATTTTTCAAGAAGATATGCAGAAGTTAAAAGTATTACTTTGATAAAAATCTTTCGAGCCACATTTTTACAAAATAATATTTAACAGAGTATTTTCGTGTTAGACAAAATGAAACCATCTTATTGTCGTGGTAAACAACCAGATAATGGCTTCATATTAAAGCGTGGTTAATGATGAGACTCGACTGGCCTGTTCGCCTTCCATATTGTGACTGCTAGGGTTACGTAGAATGAACAGTTTATTTTGCAGAAATTTAAAACATTTTATTGCAGTAAGAAGACCTGAAATTGACAATCAGCTGTCTTCAAGTTCGAACTCGGTGCTCCGCCGCACGTAAACAAATGAAGGAAATCACTGCGGCACACTTCAAACATCCACTGTCGCAATAACCATCATACAACTGCTAACTCTTCTAACACTTGTCGGTATTTCCACCCCCAGTAATTGTTTCTAGAATGTCGTAGTACTTCCAAGAACATTCACGGCGGGAAGAGAGAGACAGAAAATTCAGGAGCCTCTCTCTGTCTCTTTCTTTCTCTTGGCAAGCGTCCAGTTCTCCTTCCCACGTGCCCGGCTCCCTTTTGTCGCGACAACACAACAATGTCATCGGTAACAATATCTAAATCCTTGTCACTATTATCTTAGGGAAATATATAAAGGTATAGCAACTAACATGCATACAATCTAAAAGGAAAATTTAGCTACAGAATTTCGTGAAATGTTCAAAAATGTGTTCAACATAAGTGAGGAGTATAAAATGTACACCAGGGTATTTATTTATTTATTTATTTATTTATTTATTTATTTATTTATTTATTTATTTATTTATTTATTTATTTATTTATTTATTTATTTATTTATTTATTTATTTATTTATTTATTTATTTATTTATTTATTTATTTATTTATTTATTTATTTATTTATTTATTTATTTATTTATTTATTTATTTATTTATTTATTTATTTATTTATTTATTTATTTATTTATTTATTTATTTATTTATTTATTTATTTATTTATTTATTTATTTATCCATCCATCCATCCATCCATCCATCCATCCATCCATCCATCCATCCATCCATCCATCCATCCATCCATCCATCCATCCATCCATCCATCCATCCATCCATCCATCCATCCATCCATCCATCCATCCATCCATCCATCCATCCATCCATCCATCCATTTATTTATTTATTTATTTATTTATTTATTTATTTATTTATTTATCGATCTATCCATCCATTCCATCCATTCCATCCATCCCATCCCATCCCATCCGTCCATCCGTCCATCCGTCCATCCGTCCATCCATCCGTCCGTCCACCCATCCATCCATCCATCCACCCACCCACCCACCCATCCACCCATCCACCCATCCATCCATCCATCCATCCACCCATCCATCCATCCACCCACCCATCCACCCACCCACCCATCCACCCATCCACCCATCCATCCATCCACCCATCCATCCATCCATCCACCCATCCACCCACCCACCCATCCACCCATCCATCCATCCGTCCGTCCGTCCGTCCATCCATCCATCCATCCATCCACCCACCCACCCACCCATCCATCCATCCATCCACCCATCCTCCCACCCACCCACCCATCCATCCATTCATCCATCCATCCATCCATCCATCCATCCATCCATCCATCCATCCATCCATCCATCCATCCATCCATCCATCCATCCATTTATTTATTTATTTATTTGCATTCTCCGCATTACCTGGAGTTACAGACGTATCATTCAGGTGAAACCCCGTCCTATACATTCAACTGCATTGCGAGATTGAATGTTGGCTGTTTTAAATGGTTTGAACTGTAATTATGACACTTTAATACCGGTTTTAAAAACATCGCATGACGTGGATGTTGCACGGAATAAGAAATGAGAGAAAGAGAATGGATGGTAGAATGGAAAGGAAAAGATGAGGAGTATGACGAAATGGGAGGGTGAAAGGATTGGTGAAGAGCATGGCGAGAGAGTGCGAGAAGACAGAGGATTACCAAACCTAAGGTATTTCGGAATTTTAAAAGTAGTGTTCTAAAAATATTAGCTGGTTTATCTTGCCTTGCATTGTTAATTGTTTAAACTGGAATGATAAGTTATATAATTGTATTTAAATATCCCATTCGTTCTTAAATATACTGCAAAATGGTCTAGAGAATTTTAATTTACAATTTTTTTTCTAACCCTTGTAACTATTATCTCTTACAATGAAATAGGACGAAACGTTCTTACACAAGGAGTGTTAGAAGGCATTGACATTCAGAGGTCTCAGTGGATACATCTATAAATTTAGAATAAGGGTTTTAATAATATACTCGACTACAGCATTTGTTAAATGACAGTAATAAGTGTAACATAAGATTTG